>VWZW01004604.1:507947-649902 GCA_013397115.1 Edolisoma coerulescens
CCCCCCCCAAAGTATAAACTTGGAAATTTTTTGCATTTCTTTTTGGCAGTAAGGAAACTGCAACAAGTTTTAACATTAGGAAATTATCTATCTATTTATTTATTTATTTTTGACAGGCAGCAGCACTGTGCCTTTCTCTCTAACCTCTCCAGCCAGATCCCTTGGAGGGAGAGATTTGCTGTTAATAGGACAGAGAGAATCAGCCTGGAAGTGTTCTCTGACTGGTGCTAGTCATTTAAAACTAAATTTGCATAGAAATAAACGCTATTTCTGTCCAGAAATCTTTTTTTTTCTTTTTAAAGAAAAAGCAGATTGTTTTTTCTACTGTACTGCTGCTATAAATTCTATGTTCTAACCTAGTTAGTCCTCCTTGCAAGGGCTTTTTGAAGAACAGGATAAATTTTGCTTTATGAGGTCGAAATACCATGAAAATCACGTTCATTTATTCCTTGATCTACAAAGTCAGTAGTAATTTCACTTTCAGTTTCCAGGTGTTTTTGGATCACAGTCAAACCTGAATTTGTCTCCCAAAGACTGAAGAGTGTAATGTGTACATGATAGATGCATCTGCATGGGTTCTGTGCTGCCACACAGCAACATCTGTACGTTTGTGACTCCTGGGGGACTAAAATTAAATAGTTTTGTGTACAGTAACATTCTAAGATGAAACCATTGTGAAAATATATAGTGGGTGGTTCAATGACTCTTTGCAACTTGAAAAGTCTGTTTGTTTTTGACATCGTACTTGATGTCAAAATGCAAATTTTTAGGGTCCTTTTAAGGGAAATCGTTGAAAAAATGGCACCTTCCTTCATGTTGCAACTGAATAAGATGGTTTTATGCACTGGTAACACTTATTAGGACTTATTAGGGCCCTTTTATCAGAGTCAAGAGTCGGAAAATAATATTTTTAAAGGACTTCAGATTTCAATGCAGTGTCATATCAGATATGTATCTCTTTGAAGGAAATGACTGCATATATAAATAGATGTGTCACGTACATATTTATTTTCATTATTCCATCTATAACTCCATCTGAACTCCCTTGTGTGACAGGCAGGGTTCTTTTATGACTGGATCTGGTGGTGGGGGGTCAGGTTTCTGCTTGGCTTTTGCCACTGCCTTTTCTAACCCCTTGTGGAACCATGCCATGTTTGCTTAAAACACAAGCACAGGTATAAGTGGCTTTCCATTGTGTTACATCCCATTCTGATTTGAAGTTTAAAATGTGTAAGACTGTTCGTGTTGGTTTTGATTTTTTTTTTTTTTTTTCTGAGGGGAGAAAGAGGTTAAAAATAAACCCAAAGGTTTAACTCTGCAGTTGTAGTTCTTGGGCTTAATTTCTGCTGGAGATAATGGAAATCATCTGAATAGCAATAACAAGGTAGGCCCCCATATTTCCCTACAGTCACTCAGCACAAATACATTTTGTCAAATTAGATATGAGCAATGTCACTGGGAAGGCTTGATGTTGGTGAAATAGCTTCCTTCTGGGGACAATAAAATACTGACAGGCTCTTCCATCCAATTAGTATTTCTGAAGGCTGAAACAAAACCTCCCCAAATACCTGATTAAAGTTTATGTATTTCGTGAGGGTTTTAAACTCTCGTGGCTGTGACTTCCTTAAGAATACAGGTAGCTATTAACCACAAAGGCATTGCAGCCCTGGCAAGTGCGTGGGATGATATAGACATCAGTGGGAGCTCTGCAGCTGAATTCACTACCTTGAAAGCCTGAGTCATGCGGTTCTAATCCTGAGCAGTGCTTTCGAGTCGCCTTTCAGGGTTACTCTACCTGCACCACCTTCCCTCTTACTCCACCTGAGGATGCCAGAAGTGAGCATTTCCAAAGAGCAGCAGAAGTCTGCTGTGGCCTGGTCATAATTAGTAATGGGGCATTTCAGTAATTGCAGTGAGAGAAGGCAGGGGAGGCTCTGAGGGGAGAATGGCCTCCTTCAAAATCCTGCCTCTTTTTTGTTGTGACTGGGATCAAGCTCGTTCAGATGCTGCTTTCAGAAATGAGGATCTTTCAGTATCACTCTGTCTCTGCTGTGGATTTGCTGAACCCATTTCCAGGCTTCTCTCTGGCTGCATTTCTTACATGCCCGTTGTCCATAGATGCTCTGCTGAAATCAATCGAGCATCGGGAGGCACCAATACAGCACAGAGGACACTAAAAATACATTTCCATTAAAATGATTTCCTGTTTGAATCCTCTCCCTGCCGTGTGTCTATCAGTATGGGTTTTAGCAGCGTTTTGGAAGATGGAGAAGGATCACACTGAACTGAGAGCAGGGGTTAGGCTGGAGGATGAGGACCCAGAGCGACGGTGGCGCTGAGACTCTCCAAAGGAAATGTTGATTCTCAGTGCTGGGGATGAAACATCGAGCAAAAGAGCAAACTCCTCTCTCTGTAGAAATGTACTGAGATACCTGCACAGCTTGTGTGGAATTGTGTAACCAGATCCTCATCTTGGGAAGTTGAATGGACGTGCAGGGAGCATTCGGCTCGGTGTTTGCGTGTGGATGGCACAGCACAGCTCAGGGTGTTTTTAATGCGGTGCTACCCGAGCTATGAATAGCTATTAATTAATCACCAAATGCCAAGGGGAGAAAAACTGTTATTGCTGGGCAGTCAGAGGACATTGGGATATCTCTATCTGTTTCAAAAGGTGTGTTTCTCCTGTGCTGGGGGTGTGCTTTTCCCCCAGCTGCTGGGGCTCTCCCGGGAGATTTCCTCCCGTGGTGTGGGCAGTGGCTGTGCTGGAGCTGGAGCCACAGGACACTAGTGGGCAGCAAACCACAGAATCTGTGTCTCTTCCAAAGCTGTGGGAGCACACAGAGAGAGCTCAAAGAGGCATTTTGTCCATGTTTTTCTATCAAGGGTCACTAAAAACTGGTGGATGCTGTGTCTTCTTCCCTCAGTGCTGGACAGCATGTGTGTGTGACAGTGAAGGTGTTTTTGGGAGTGGTTCAAAGGAAGTTGTGTTCTGCAAATTGTAAAAACAAACCCCTAAACCATCCTAAACAGGGCTTTATTGCAGCTTACAGTTCTTCACTGTGATTTCATGCAACCACAGAATTGTTTAGGTTGGAAAAGACCTTTGAGTCCAATTGCTCCCCCAGCACTGCCAAGCCCAGCACTAAGTCCGGTCCCAAGGTGCCACATCTTTTCAATACCTCCAGGGATGGTGACTCCACCGTGTCCCTGGACAGCCTGTTCTAAGTCTGGACAACCCTTTCCATGAAGAAAATTTTTCTAATACCCAATCTAAACCTACCTGGTGCAGCCTGAGGCCATTTCCTCTCATCCTGTCCCTTGTTTCCATTGTGAAAAAACCTCGACCCCTACCTGGCTCTACCTTCCTCTTTGGAGTTTTAGAGTGAGAAGGTCCCCCCTGAGCCTCCTTTTCTCCAGGCTGAGCCCCTTTCCCAGCTCCCTCAGCTGCTCCTGGGGCTCCAGCCCCTTCCCAGATCCATTCCCTTCCCTGGACACTCTCCAGCCCCTCAAGGTCTCTTTTGAAGTGAGGAGCCCTGAAATGAAAACAGGGTTTGGGATGTATTTCAGTGGAATTTCCTCAGTGCTGCCACATCTGGAAAAGTTTAGAAGTTGGTTTTTTTTTTGTTTGTTCTTGAGTAGGGTTTTGTCGCATAACATACTGATAATTTGAATTATTTGGGAAAATCTCATGGGTTTTGGTGAGTAGCTCATCCAGAAAGTTCCTCCAGCTCGTGAGTTGTGCAAGTCTCTGGTTTTGGGAACAGCTGGGCTCAAGTTGGGCCTCACTTTTTGTGTCTTTTCCTGAATGAGATCCGTTACAATGCTGCCCTCTCAGATGAGGGGGTTGTTTGGGATGGTGAAATAATCTCCTTTACCTATTTAGTAAACAGTTGGAGTGACAAGAAAAAGCAGAAAGCCACAAAATGAACCATCTTTCTGGGGGTGGGAGGTCGGGGTAATGGATTGAGCTGCAAAATATATGGACTTCTTTCCTTTCTCCGCAAAGTTTACTCTAATTAAGAACTTAAGATGTGTGTAGGATAGAGGGCTGTTTCAACACACCACTCATTTAGCCTTTGATTTTATTTTATTTGGCACATGCCATTTATCAATCTCTTGGTCTAGGAGCCTTTCAGATTTACAGTGGAAAAGACTAATTCCATCTTTACTTTAAAAGCTGAAGAAGGGAGTAAAACATTATATTCACCTTAACTATTCTAAGGTACACTTTTTTGACATTTTAAAAATGTTATTTCTTTTGAGTCATTGAAACTCTAAATACGCTACAAAAATCCATTTAAGCAACATAGGTCTGTACATCAGAATACTTAATTATTTCAAGGTGAATGTGTCTGCAGTTGAATTACTTGTTTCACAATATATTTTGAGTTATTTCATAATCTTATCTAATCATCACTTTCTTTTCATTTAAGCTGTTATGAAATCAATGAAATTAAGATCTGAAATTGTAATTCTTCAAAAGAAGTTTATTTTCTCAGTCTTCACCTCCCTGCCCCTTGAAAACATTTCATCAAACAATTGATATTTTCAAAAATAAAATAACATAAAATGGAAGGTATTTCATAATAAAACCCTTTCACAGCTCAATATTTTAGAGCACTGAAAAAAACATCTTCAAGAGCAAGCCACTGATTCCTCAGGCACTTGTTAGCACTGGGAGCTTTTCTTGTCATTGTTTGTCTTTGGATACTGCCATTCCCAAAAAAAATTCTTATTACCTCATAAGTACTTTTTTTTTTTTTTTTCCCATGAAGGCATTGGATTACTCACCAGAAAAAGAAAAAGTAGGGTGCATCAATATATACCTTTCACAGTGGAATGGGCAAGAAACGTTATGATCTGCTTTGAGGAGGGAAAGAAAGGCAAGCGGATGGACAGACAGGCTGACAGAGATTAGCAAGTCTTCCCAGCATCCCTATTTAAGCTATTTTTACCCAGAAGGCAGGGAGTAAGACTTAAGAGTGAGCCAGCAATCCTATTTATAGAAAGCCATTTTTTAATGCAAAGACTCTGAGAAGGAGAGTCACCTCCATACCAAACACCAGCCTCCCCAGAGCTCCCTCAGCACGGAGGGAGGCAGCAGCCCGGCCACCCGAGCTGCATCACTGATGTGCTCCTGCTGAAGCTTCCAGAAGGACAGAGCCCTTGGAAATGCAGGAGTTTTGGCCATGGGGCAGCCCAAGAGCACAGCTGAAAATAGCTCTCTGCTACACACCCACGTGGCAGAGACCAAGGCACACGCAGGGATCACCTGAGGAGTTTTTTGCCTGGTGCCTCTCCAGATTCTCTTGGAGATCCTGCTCATGTGGCTCTCAGTGTGGTTTGTCAGGGATGCAGTTCCTTCTGAGATTTTAAAATGAACATATTTCTGCAGGCAAGTGCATACACATGGAAATCTGCATAGCTTATAATTGCTTAAAAACTACTGCGTAGGGAAAACTTGGCACTTCCTTTGCTGTCCAAGTGAGCTTGGTGCTATTTTCTCCCAATTAATTACACGGTAATCCCATGCAGAAGATTTGTGGCTTAAGATTTATGTTTGCACTAGGCTAAAAATTATTCTCAGCAACTTTCTGCCATCTTAATTTTGGGAGTAATTTTGGGGAGCCCCCCCCCAGTGTTTTAAGAATATCAGAAGCATATTCTTGAACTGACCGGGGCTATTTCAATGCAGCTAGAATATAATTATACAGCTCTGGAGCTGCAAATAGTTGCCTATCTACATAATCTACTCACAGCGATTCTATAGATAAGATTGTAGGGTTGCTGTGTCTATATAAATATCTGTTGGCGTGAAATCCTCTCATGTGGTTTTGCAAATTGAGTGGCTCATGCTGAGCCTGCACACTCGGGGTGTTTGTCTCTCAGCACTACAGAGTGGCAGCCCCCAGTGGCTCCACTTTTTAGGTGCCACGGAATTCAGGGATTTAGGGAAGAGTTTGTTTCCTGCTCTGTTCTTTAGGAGGGTCTCCATGATAACGACTTGTAGCAATGTTTTTGAGAGGTTTAGTAGTCGGTGTGGAGTTCAAATAACAACTGTCAGTCTTTGACCTGTGTCTTTTGTGTAAGCTGGCTCCAGTTTTAGCTGGGAAGAGTTGCTGGGATGCTGAAATGTGCAGGCTTGGAGGAATCCATGTGTTGTTGTTACACTGGACCCCACAAATCTCATGGCAGGATTTGAGTGCACCCAAATTTACTTGGTTGCTTTTTTTTTCCAGGACATGGAAAGGTGATGCATAAAGTGCAAGCTCTGGCTTCTGATAAATTCTCTTGTGCAATTGTTTTTCTATCAGAAATCCTTGTGTTCTGGGGTTTGTTTTTGTTTTATGGTGTTACCTTCTGAAGTCTTTGGGGTTTTCTGTGTGAGTTTTATTAGGAATTTTGGCCCTGACTCAGGAATATACTGTGAGTGCATAAAGTCAGTCTCTTGATAATTATGAGGTGAGCATGTGACAAGCTGTTAGAACGCTCCTGGCTTGATCTAAGGACAGAACAAGTCCTTGACAAAGTCCTTTTTTGTTATGAAAAGCAGATTCAGATGTCCCTGGAATGGGATCTTGCTGGAAAAAAATGTCATTCAAGCAAAAAAAGCTTTAGGTGGACCTCAGCTTAAACAGCAGAGTGGTTCACCCTCCACACTACACATTGTCCACCTGAATTTTTTCCTCTCATTAGGTGGCTTTTCTGTGGGGCAGTTTAAAAGCCAGTTCAAGTATTATTTCTAGGCAGGTCAGCCATAATTTGTGTTGCAACTGCAGTTGTGAAGTACAAAGCAAAGTGTTTGCTGTGTCATGATATGAAGGAAGTAATTTGGAAAGCTGTCAATGAAGTTCTCCAGTTATGTTTGCAGACATCGAGTGTAGAGAGTTTTTTGCAGAGTTAAGTGATTTTCAAATGTCTGCAGAAATATTTGCATTATTCTAGTTCATGCTTTTAGCTGTATTTATTTAGGAAGCTTTCCTTTGTATCTTTCTTTCTAGTTTTGTTGTGTGACCTCAAGGTTTCTCTTCCACAATGACAACCTCTTCCACAGCCCTGTTGTGTAGGGGTTCTGGAAAACAGATTTTCATCATTTCAAGCACAGAGAGTGAGGCTCATCTCACTATGGGACTTGAGTGACAGGTGATGATTACCATGGTTTTTGTTGTGGCAGCTGTGGCTGAGCCTTTTTGTTCTCAGTTTTTTGTAGATATGTATCAATAAAATGCAGAATGAATATTTAGGGGAGAGGGAGGCATGGGGTCACGAACAATATTTTTAATGGGGAGAGTAAAGGAAGAAAAAAAGGTGAGTTGGAACTACACAGGTATCCAGACAGTGATGTAAGCTGTGATGAATCCCTGTGGGACAGCAGGAGGGCAGTCTCTGAAGGACAAATTTGAGCTGGACAGGTTAGGGTGAAGGGCCCTGAGGTCTTGGCTTCAGTTTGCAGTGGGGAAGACAAAGCTGAGCCTGTTCGCCTGTGAGTTGGGGATGGAGAACACGGGAGAATGTGGCTTTGGGACTACCCAGTGCTCTGTCTTGGCTGCTGGTCTGTGCCAGAGCAAGCTGCTGCTCCCCATGGGTCCTGCTGTGTGCCTAGGGACAGGGAGCTCAAAGTCCTGACTACCCTGCATTCAGATTTTTCTTTCATTCTTTTCTACTCCTGTTATTTCATCTCAGCTGTGGGCTCAGTTTGAGGCCTACTACCTGTCTTCTCTCCACACTTCTCCTAGTTATTTATATTTATTTCGGTAGGGAAAATATTTCTCCAGTCCCTAAAAGTCCTTCCCCTCAGGCAAATGGATTTGGGGGGTGTGGGAGATCAAGGATGAAAAGCAATCCAAGAATGTCTGTGCAGCTGTAGGATAGGAAGTGCAGGTTTCTCATCCAAGCGAAGGAGGAAGGAGCTGAGCTCCTTCATTGGGCAGGAGGGAGATAATTAATCCTTGGAAAGAGAGGCCGAGCTCTCAGGCTTTCAGGGGAGGCCTGGCAGGGGAAATTTGCTGCTCAGCTGCTGGGAGCTGTCAGGTTTGGTGCAAGGGGGTCTGCTCGGTGCATGTGCCCGCACACCCAGGGCCTCTCCGGGTGGGAATCCCGGGAGCACTGCCGGCTGCAGGACGAGCAGGTCCCCAGCTCCCCGCTGCAGAGCAGCTCTTTGTCTCCATGACAAATTGGAGAGCTGCTTGCTTGACAAGTCCTGAGGAATGCTGAACAGTTATGGTGGGAACACAGCCTGGAGTAGGGAATGTTTATTTTTTTCACGGGAAGAAAGAAAGGTTTTAGGTTTTAGCTTTCCTATCCTAGTCTAAAGGTCTTGTCCAAAAATCTTCTGTTCTTCACCAGTTTTTGCCCTTGTCCATTGTGCTCATGCTCGAGGAGCAGTGTGGCTTCAGAGAGGCATGACTGCATGTGCTCAAACTGTGCCTGTCCCACTGGTGATGGGAGCTGGAGGCCTTTTGGAATATCCAACCAGTGGCACATGTGAAGGCAACACAAGGGAAAAGAAATGCCTGTCTGAAGACACTCCAGCTGCAGCAGTTCAGTGCATATTTATTAAGTCCAAAAGTTAGTCCCTAGTGGATAAAAGCAATTACAGCGTTTCTACCACATCTCAAAATGTGTTTCAATAGAAGAGAAGAATGCTGGGCTTCAGTAATTTCAAAAGGAGTTAATGAGATTTTAAAAAAAAAATATTTTCCTAAATAATAGTAGTCTGACTGCTGCTTAATTTCAAGAGGTTTTGGGAACTTTTGGTGTCAGTAAATTGAGTTTCTGTCTTGTCTGTGTTCAAGGATAACAGCCTTGTTTGCTCACCATGTAATGCAGTTGCTCTCCTTCCCCACACTGTTTCTGCTGCTTTCAGTCCCTGGTGTGGACACAGATTGGAATAATTGGGGTAGGGGTTAAGGTCGGCTGAGCATCTCAGCCCTGCCATTTCCTAAGGCATGTGCAGCTGGCCTGGTGCTCAGAAGATTTTATACAAAATAAGTAGCACGTATGAAACAGCTACCAAGTGGAAAATGAAGGCATCATGGCATGGCACAGCGCTGGTGCTCTTACGGGTTGGGAAGTGGGAGATGTGGGGAGCTCACTCGTGGTTGCAGCAGGGGATGCTGTCACTCTGGTCAGGACCTCCCAGAGGGCAGGAAGAGAAGAGAGATTTAGGGATGAGTTTGGGGAGATGGTTGCTGTGTTCCAGCCTGGCTCTGGTCACGGTGCAGCCTCAGGTACCAGCTCTGTGTTCCCCCCCTCCCACTTTGCCGTGTTGCAGCTTTTGGGAGGAGATGCAAAATCTCCTGAGTTTGCTTTTAAGCTGTTGCTTGGAAAGAAACAAACAGGAATTTAAAGCTAGGTGTTTTAAACAAGTAACGTATTTTAGACCCCATAGCTTTTTAAATTTCAATGGAATTACTTTCACTTTTTAATTAAGTGGCCTCCGTGTATGCTGGTAAACGATCCGTCTCTTTGAGGCTGGAACGTGTGCAGTATGATGGTTTTACCTTCATGTCAGTAATTTATTGCCTTATAATTGGGCAACCTGAGCAACCTGGTCTGGTGGAAGGTGCCCATGGTGGGGGAACTGGAACTGGATGATCTTTAAGGTCCCTTCCAACCCAAACCATTCCATGATTCTTTTCTCAGTTCACCTATCAATCACTTATTAAAAAGTGTGACAATGCTTTAAAGGGAAATATGGCTCTTTTGCTGCAAGATTTTCTGGCATCATCACGTGCAAAGGAGAGCTGCTTCCTGCTTTCATGAGAGTTTCCAGACTCTGAATATTGATTGCACATAGGAGGGTGCCCAGTATGAAAACATTTGCCCTATGTTCTATCTGGTTACCTTGTTTTATTAATGTACAGTCATTCTGAGGAGCTGAAAGGATTATTAGTAATAGCTCTGTAAGACGGATACAATCAATTTAAATTAGCTCACACTTGAGCCTGTATGATCTGGTGTCTTTCAAATGTAGGTAAGCAGCTCATCATTTTGCTCCCTTACATAACCTTGTAGGAAACTTTTTCCAAGCCCAATCTTGTGGCACGTAGGCACATGGGTTAATTGTGAACTTGGCAGTGCTGGGTTAGTGATTGAATTCAATGATCTCTGAGGTCTCTTCCAATCTCAGTGATTTTATGATCTTCTCTATAAATGTTGCAGTTCATTACATTTAGATGTTTTTAATGTCCAGAAGACTTATCCATTTGGAAACCTAAACACTTATTAGGAGTGATTCAACTGCATTGTTTTGTGCAAAAAAATCAAACAAGAGACAGCTCTGAAGATCCTTTTCCCTGTCCAAGTCCTGCTTCTCCCCTTCCTCCTTTCCATAAATCCTTCCAGGCTTCCTCCTGTCCACATATCTCATCCTGACAAGTGTCATTTGATTGCATGGGTAAACACCAGGGCTGATTTTCCTGGTCTCTCCAGATTTCTGCCTTACACAAGTGGTATGATTTTGCCAGGAAAGCCAGGCAGTGTTACACAGCAAAGCTCCCTTCATATCTCCTGCTTTTCCATTCTCACCCGCCCTGAGCCAAAGAAACCCAGCTGATTTACACTAATTATTTCAAATGCAGTTTGTTAAAGGATGCTAATACTTTGCTGTATCCCTGAAGGTCATCTGAGCGATCCATAGTTAAACATTCATGTGGGAGACTCTGGGGGAAAGAGTAAGGGATGATTATAATGGAAACACAGTGGGCTGAAGTGTGTGCTCCTGCTCGAGTCTTCACAAGGCAAGCCAGGGCAGTGGAGTGTTCCTGTCCTTTTACAGCTCTTAAATCTGAATAAACTAAAGCTTTGCAGGCCCTGCTTCAACATCTTTTGTGCTGGAGAACCGTATCTGATCCAGGACTGCTTCAAACTATTTCTTCAGCACCACGATCCTCAATCTCTGCTGTGTTTTATTAGGGGGAAAAAAAAAAAGTATCTGTGCACAATCTCACGTCATTAAAATGTGCTGGGTGCCCAAGGTGTTTCTTCGTCTGTTCCTCTGGCAGCTTTTCCCCTCAAGTGATTATGCTAATTAGTGTTTGATCAGATGATTAAATTATAATTCGATTAATCCTACGTGCTAAACGCTCTGAATGCATTTCCATCGCCTGAATGCCTTGTGCTTAAGCATTCCTGTTTGCAGCTTGATAGGAGGCTCCTGCCTTTCTCTGTGCCTAATGGATTTTCTGTATTAAACCCACCACGGTTCCTTTTAAGGTTGGGATGCAGGGGAAAGGGCTTTTTGTTTTCCTACTCTGCTGCACAGAACCAGAAATAGACAGGTTCCTCCTAGATCATCTGAATGTTGCTAGGGATTATAAAAAAATAACAGAGGGGAAAAAGGTTCCAAGCTTTTTATTTGCTATTAATATATGTTCACCCCATGTCCCACTCATAACTCATAACTTACCAAGGCAAAAAACTGGTACAGCTAAATCCTCAATCTGTTTTTCTTCTGAGTGGTATTTTCTCCAAATAATTCCCTCCCTTTTCAAAGCCAAAATGTATTTTGGTCCAGAGACTCTCTTCTTTGCAGAACAAATTTTCTGTGTGTGTGAGAGTGGGGTAGAGAGAGAGAGAGAGAGAGAGAGAGAAGGTTGTTTCTACTCCTACTACCTGCTTTGCCCTCCTTTTCCCCCCAGGTTTATTTTTGCACGTCATCTCTAGGAGATAATCTCCAGCAAGGGTGCAGAATGGAGAACACACTGAAATTATAACCTTGGTGCTGCTGAGAGATTAATGCTCAGCTGCAGCATTGCTCTCTTTGTCTTTGGGGTCCTGCATTTTTAGTCCATCTTATTTCATATGACTCAGTTCTACATGCTGGAGAAAAAGCAAAACAACAATAACATTAAAATTTTTTAAACAAGAGGTGCTTTGGCTTCCAGTATTAAATATTTACAGGTGTTACATAGCCGAATATGTTAACTGGCTTCTCTGTTTTTATGGAGGCAGACACCAGTGTCTTCCTCTGTCAGAGTCTGATAGTAATGAGTGGCTGGAGTTTAGAGGGAGGATGTTAAATTTAAATCCCTTGGTTTGTTTCCATCCTACAGTGCAGAAAACACTATCATGGAACAGCCTCCCTCCATCTTCCCCTCTTTCCCTCTCCTGAATTTATCTCAGGGGAAGTGTGAAACAGATTGAACACAGGGTTGCCAAGACCTGCCTAGGGGGATTTTGCTTTTTTGTACCCCAGGTGTGGGAAGGTAAAGTGAGGGAATAGGGATGTAAAGGATGTTTACTCTTCCCTCTCCTTCCCTTTGTTTACCTGAAAAGCTGTCAGAGATTCATAGAGCTCCTTTAACATCTTATTTTACTCCTTTCAGACTGTCTAGGAAAAAAATTTCACCTGTGAGGTGACTGGCATGCTGCAATCTATTGCCAGCTGGAAAACAATGTGGGGTAAATGAGTCCTCTGTAATTAAAGCCATAGAGGCCAAAAGCACCTTCATTCTATCAAAGTGCAGTTGTGTGGCAGTGATGGAATGTTGAGATCTCATGATTTAAGAAAATCTGTGCCCTGCCAATGAATTCAGCCTCATCCTTTGCCAGAGACCCCACCCTGGGAGTCTTCTCTCACCCTTGGCTCACCAATTTGCACTTCTGCCTGAGCTCTACTCCCTCCAAACAGATTGTGGGCAGATGTTTGTTCTGCCAACATCTGTGCAGATTTAAGAAGTTAAAACCTGTGGCTGTCTCCTGCTATGTGCTAGGGAGGGGGAATTGCCCCTGATCCCCCATGGGATGAATGCAAACCCCCTGGTTTATGTTGCAGCTGGACCACTCCTGTGAACCCCTCTGCTGTCAGAGTTTGTGGGGTACAATCCTCCATTTGGAAGGCAGTGATGAGTAGCTGCGGGCAGTAATACCTTCAACTGATCCAGATAAATAGATGTGGAAGCAGGCTTGTGTCACCATCCTCATTTTAGAACTGAAAGAATTAGGCTAAGCTGAATTAAGGCTCTAATTCTAAATGAAAGTGCTAGCTTAGGATGCTGCTTAGCTCATTCTTTTTAAAAGTTTAATTTCAGATTCATTTCCTGAGTATCCCCATGTGGACAGGTCCTCAGGCTCTGCCTGGCCTTGGGTAAGCTACTTAAGCGTGTGACCTGAGGGCGTTACTGCAAAATACACCAAAGCATGTGTGGGAAGTGCATGAAGTATTCCATGGGAGATCATTGTGTGCCTGCTTTTTTTTTGTCTATTTAGCATTCTCTGTGTGGTCTTCTGTGTGGACAGAGATCAGTTTGTAAAGGTGATCTTGGAGTAAGGGAAAGCTATCCAAGTGGGGAACTGGCAAAATGGCTGTGCTGGGTGAGGCACTCCAGGCTATTCCCTTGGAGTCTCTAACTCACCTCCCTGTCTCTGTAATGGGAACACATCCCCTGCCCACCTGGAAAATGCTCTTTTGGGTGGATATAAATACCCTTAGAGCTTTGAGCCTCTGGAGGCAGAGGAATTCATAGTGAGCAGCATGAAAACCCTTTGGAAAACGCCATCTCCGCGTCACTGCCTGGCCCTTGCTCTTTCCCTGGGAAGTACACATTCCAAGAGTCCAGCAGCAGAGGTCAGTGCTGATTTGGATTGGAGAGGCAAACCCGAGTTCAGAAGGAAGGGCCAACCTATCCACATCTCCTGTGTACAAAAAAAAACCCCCACCACACTCTTCATTGCCACTGGTGCCACGTGCCTCAGTTGTGTTTTCCTGTGAGTTCTTAATATAAAAAACTGGTAGCTGTTGATAGGAAAGAACCATCCAGGTGCACAGGATGAACTGGTGCTGTTTGAAGCATAAAACTCTTCCTAAATGCTACTGAATCAGAGCTCATTATGTCTGTAACTAGTCTGACTCCCCACCTTTGGGCAGCTGCAAACAGATACAGAGGGATTTTGAAGAGGGGCTTTCTCCGGGGGAGAGAGGAGGAACACATGGTTGACATGCAGTTCTGACCTCAGTTTGAGCCTCCTGAGGCTTGCACAGAAATCTGATGGACTTCCTCTTCCTTTTTAAGCTTGGCATCGAATGTTTCCATATCCTTTGTTCCCTGAGCACCAGCAGATTTGTCAGAGTGCTGGTGTTCTGCCTCGCACACCTATTGCCCTTTCTGGGAGCAGTCACGCTCTTTGGCTGGTTTTAATGGATGTAAACCTTTCTCTGCTTCTCTCCCTGACCCTCACACTTTCTCAGTGTATTTGGGGCTGGCTGCTTGGTTTGATTGCAGCTGGGAGTGCTGTTTTAAAGGGAGGATCAGCTCAGGTTATTCTTCGTGGTTGCTGGAGCTGTGGTGGGGCTGCGCTCGGTTGTATCTGACAGTGGGGAAAAGAGAAAGAACAGGTTCACAGGCTGGGCCAGCCCCTTCCCTTTTTAAGTCTTTTATCCTGGGGACACCCTCACCCCAAGGTTATCCCACTCTCCAACCTGCCTGTGTCTAGTTTGTATCACTGACTGCTAATTTATTTCTTTTCACCCCCAGAAATCAGCACTTACATGTTGGACAGAGAGAAATATTGTCAACTGTCTCCTTGTCTTTTCTTTTTTGTGGGAAAACATGGCTTGTATCAGGTGCAGCTCCAGACTGCCCCCAAACCCTGTAAATAGTTTGGAGGAAGCACATGCAGTTAGTCCTGTCCAGCCTCTGAAAACTCCCTGTATCTTGCAGGTGTCTCAGTCCTCTGCTGTTTGCAATGTTTATTTTCTGTCTATCTCAAGAGAAAAGGAGGTACAGGAGGTTATTAGAATGAGGAAATGATCCTCTGGCACTAACCTGGATATTTTTCTCTAAAAAAAGAAAAGAAAAAAAAAAAGAAAAGCCTGCAGCTTCCTCTTGGAATTGGGTCCGTGAGCAGCTGACTACATTTGCCATGAATGACAATTAGTAATGCCTAGAAACAACAACTAAACAGAGCAGAAATAAGATCGTCTGGGGAGAGGGGGGAAAAAAAAAAAAACAACAAAAAAAAATCACTGGATAACCCAAGTGCTTTATTTTCAAAGTGGAGTTAGCAAATCCAAACTATTTAGCTACTGTATGCACTTCAACTCTGGACCACCCATGTGTGGAAGATTTTCTTGGCTGGAGGGCAGGAAAATTTAAATTTCTGTGTCTTTTGCCTTTTCCTCTTGCATTAACAGCTAGTGCAGCACTAGCTCTCACCTCAGGAGGAAAGGCTGCTTCTTTCTGCTGTCCTCCCTTCTCCCGCCCAGGGCTGTCTCTGGTGCCATCTCACAGCACTTGGCAGTCCCAAAAATTGGTTTGAAAGTGAGGAGAGTAATTTACCTGTGTTTTAAATTATTTTTCTCCTACTGTTCCCTTTTCTGTCCTTCCTCAGTCACACCAGAAATGTAAATATTCATCCTCAGAGATGACTAAAATTGCATGAGAAATTTTTCTTTAGCTCTGCCAGAAAGAAGCTTGGATTCACACACCTGGAGTGACTCCTATTCCCTCTTGGAAAAACTGACTTAATGAAAATAAATGTGCTTCTAGAAAGTCAATATTCCTTTCAAGTTCTGCCTGTGCTTTCATCAGCTTGGGGTGTGTATGTGGGAGAATGTTTAGAAAGAATATTCACAAAAATGCTCTCTGGCAAAGGAAGAGATCACAGATCAGATCAATGAGATTTCCACAGAAAAGAGAATTGAAGTGATTTAATTTTACCAGCCAGGAATCTTACATCTGGGACCAGTTGTGTTCTACTGGTGTCTCTAGCAAATAAACTTCTTTGAGAAAATATCATAGGCAAATAATTTTATAAAACCTCAAAAACCAAATCCTGGCATGCAATTTCAAAATGAGCACGTGTACTTCTCTAAAACCATTGACATGAACGGCTTCTGATCGTGACAGGCTCGAACAGATGTGAAGGTCGTGACAACGTGGTGTTTAATTAGTTGTGCTCTGGCATAAATGTGCAAATGTTGGAGAAAACCTCTCCTTTCAGGACTGAGGTTCTCGAGGGACAAGTCACATCTACAGTGAGGAATAAGCAGAAGAGTGGAAAAGGTATGTCTTGAATTATTTTTCCTTGTCAGAGTACCCAGAGCATTTTCCTCCTCTCATTTATGAGACCCTGTCCAGTTTCTTATATTTGATTAAAAGTGGCTGCATTAGCCCTCAAATCCTGTGCAATTTGACCTAAACAACAGGAGGAATTGCCCCTAAAATATTCTATTATTCCTGTTTTCTCTGTCATTGCCCTTCAGGAATAACAGAACTGTTCTGTTTGTGTTGGGCATGAGCAGTTGGTGGTGATCAAGTCTGCACATTTTATGTGTATCAATGATCTTTTGGGATTTATTCCAGGATAAGAATGGTATAACCACTTCTAATGAACTCTAAAGACGAAAATTGAGACTCCTTTCTGGGTCATGGCTGTGGCAAATATTAACACCTGATGGACATGCAATTGTGCTTCTGGAAAAAGACTTCTCTTCCTAATTTTTTTTCCCCACTAAGCAGTAACTGCAGTTGGAAATGCTATTTACGTCTTCTCTGTATATGAATTTTCACTGCTGACCTGTCATAGCTCAAACTTCCTTCTGTCTGGAATGGACAATTCACAGATTGTTCCACATCATAGATAGAGTTATGGTACTCCAGAACCCAGGGAATAAACCTGAGGCAGCATTCCAGTGTCTTGAGACCTTCCCAAGTAATAAACATTAATAAAGACCCTTGATTTTGTGTACTTCCAGAAATTCCTAAATATTCTAGCACACGTAACAAGGATTTGCTTGTTCCTGACTGTAGCTCGTTGCTTTTGTGTCTGGCTGACAATTGCATTTGCTTTTACACAGCTTCCCAATTCATTAATAAGTTGATTGGAATATGAAACACTACATAATATAGGATTAAATAGCAGCTCACATTTGCTAGCTTGCTCTTCTCTTTATTCAGAAAAGAAAGATAAAATCATCACTGAGTCATCACATTGGTCAATAAATAAAAGTGATTTTATATGACCCTTTCCTAGAATTATAAAAAAAAAAAAAAAGGCGTATAGACTTCTAACCTTCTGCAGTTTTGTGTTCATAGTCTGTGGTTTAATGTATGTGATGGAAGAAAAATCCCATCACTTTCTAGACTCCTGATATACTTTTAGACACACTGATTGACAAGTCATAAGTAGTGCTCCCAGCAACATTTTAGTTCTGTGGATTTACAGCTCATTATCACTTATGCTCTCTGGTAAAGATTTAAAACTGCTACATTTTTAGAACCTGAAATTGGGAAAAAAAAAAAAGTGACTAAAATAATTACCTCTGAAATGTGTATTACTGGCGTTATCAAATCCTTATTTTAGCAGGAGGATGTATTGGTGTTTTAAAACTCAGCAGCAATTGACATAAAGTTTCAGTGGAAATATTTCTGCCAGGATTTTGAAACTGTATTTGATCTTAATGGCTCCAGAATGAGGCAGAAGAACAGAGTTATGTGGTTTAGCATTAGCACAGAATCCCTGAGCTCAAATCCCTGCTTTGTTACCTGTTTTCAGGTGCAGAGGCAGAAAAATCTACTTGGTTTTCATGGGCTCCTCAACAGAGGAGAATATCTCGTGCTCAGGAACACGATGGGTGTACTCCATGCTGCTGGTTCCTACATGGAAGTCCAAAAGGAAAACCAAATTAATTTACTGTTGAGTGAATCATTGCTAAAGAAAACAGCCTGCAGAAATGCTTATTTTAAGCAGTGTTTGCACTGTTCAGCAGGCACTTCAGAAACCTTGGGGGTGACTGGAGAATGAGTCGTGGGATGCAAATAAATCAATCCCTCCTGTGTGTTTTAGTGTGGAAAACACAGAAAACCTGAGCTGGAGTGCGCAGAGCCAACTGCAATGCAGTCCGTGGCTGAGAAGGGAAAATGTGTTATTCAGGTGAGAAATAAGCTCCCAGGTATCAATTTTATTTTTTCTTGCCTGGATCAAGGGAGCTCTTTCAAGGTAATCTGATTTCAGCGTTGGCTGTGAATTCTGCTGGCTGCCTCTGGAAAGCTGTGCTCTCTGTGCCAGGCAGTAATTGCATTAATCATCCATTTTTAAATAACTGCATTTGAAGTTAAGTTGAGAATTGCTTTTCAGATCTTTAATTTGCTTTGGAAAAGCGAAATAATTCCCACAAGGGCTGTGCTAATCAATATTCCAGAGGCAAGTAACCTTTGCTAATACTCGAACATGGGATACTCTGTATTATTCTGCTTAGAGAATTCTGGGGGAAAAGAAATACACCAATTTCATCTGTAATTTGGCAGGTTAATAACTTTTCTGACTGCCAGGCATAGGGGTTTTTAGTCAACAGGAGATTCATCAAGTACAAAATTGCATTATATTATCTTCCTTTCATTGTTGTTGTTTTTATTTTAAACCTTCTTGCTAATATAAATGATGACAAATTGCAGGGCTGTAAATTTGAAAGTCCCTAAATGGCATTTTTGTCAAAGCCTTTCCGATGAAATGCTTACTTGGAAAGATTTTTAAACCTCAGGAGCCGGGGGAGGGGTTTTAATTATTATTATTATGCATCATGACACAATGCATTATGCATCATGGTTGTTTTTCTGCTTTTTAAACACTTGTTATGGATGATGAAACTAATATAAACGGACATCCAGGGAGAGCTTCTGCAAAACCTTCCTGTGATGTCATATTCTGTTTCCAAGGAATTGCAGTACTTGGAAATGAGGGGCTAGACAAACTTAAAGAGGCACTCAGATGCACACTAATAATTAGCTGACAGGTAGTCATCAAGGGAAAGTCACCTTCTTTTCAAAGGTGTCCTCCTGTTAAACTGGATAAAAAACCCTCATGTTTTAAAAACTAAAAATGGTAGAATGTGGGCGTTGCTTAAAAATGGGAGTGTTTGACCCTGCCTTCTTTGAAGCCACCTGCAAATTACTGCTGGTGCTCAGAATTTGCTTTCTTTGCCTTGTTTTTCCCACCCAGACATGCACATAACTGAGAAACAAATTGGTAGTGAGGCTGATGGAAAAGCTGATGGGATACAATAGCTTCAGTGCTAGAGCTGCTTTTTCATCTTGCCTCTCTCCACCAAGTAAATATTTCCCGTTCCCTTGAAATCAGTTTGATATTTGGGTTCTGCACGAGTACAAGAGGAACAAAGGGGAGAATTGTGCATTCATTTCTTTAATAAATCCTATTTTATAAGTAGTCATAGAGCTTGCATAGGCTGCATCCTGTAAAAATTAAGGGAGAGAGAGAAAATCTGAACAGATTTTTAAGGAGTCACAGCAGGCAATGGATTTGAGACAGGATGGAAAAATAAAAATACTGCTCTTCCCCAGGAGGCAAGTTGAATCCAATATTTCGTATTTCAGGGCTGGGAAAATGAAATTGCAGTTTCATTGTGGACATTAAAGATGATACTGGTGTTGACACACAGACAATTGGCAACTGCATTTATTTCCTGAGATGCTGACCAGGAAAGTCTGAAATCTGTGTGTCCCCCCCATTCATATATCCAGAATTAATTGCCTGCTAGTTGCACCTTGCTTTTTTAAAGGAAAAGACCCAACAAACCCACAACAATCTCTTCTACCTCTACACACGCTCTACACCTCCAGGATGGCTCCAGTGTCTGTCTCCAAGTTGAAACCTGTGGTTGTGGGTTGGGGATTTTTCCAGGAGATTGTAAAGTGAATTGATTTGTTCTTTTCTTCTGTATTCACCATTCCCCCATTATGTGTTTTTCAACTTTGTGGTTACAGAATGAAAATTATCTACTTTCCCCCACCCCATATGGCCCAAATTCAATGAAACTATAAAAATACCTTTGGTGTTATGCCTTGGTGTTGTAGATTTGGGATATAAAACCCCATCATTTGCCTCCTTGCCTGGTCAACCTTGTATAAAGATAGAGAAAAAATTGCTCATGTGTTCCCTTGTCTTTACTGCCAGGGCATGGAGCAGAAGCCTCTGCTCAGAATCACAGAATGGTTTGGGCTGGAAGGGACCTCAAAGATCATCCCATTCTACCCCCTGCCATGGGCAGGGACACCTTCCACTGTCCCAGGCTGCTCCAAGCCCCAATGTCCAGCCTGGCCTTGGACACTGCCAGGGATCCAGGGGCAGCCACAGGTTCTCTGGGCACCCTGTGCCAGGGCCTCCCCACCCTCCCAGGGAAGGATTCCTTCCTAATATCCAATCTAAACCTGCCCCCTTCAGCTCAAGGCCATTCCCCTTGTCCTGTCACTCCACGCTGCTGTGAAAAGTCCCTCTCCATCTCTCTTGTACCAGCATTCTGAAATGCCTGATGTCTCCAGGGTGGATTCTCTTGCACCCTCCCTTTGAGCAGGAATGGTGTTTGTTACCTCTCAGCAATTCCCACACGGGATTGCTCCATTCTGACACGCTTTGCTCAGCCTGAGCTTTCCCAATGTCTCCTGCACACAACTCACATCCTCATTGTTCTCAGGCGCTGCCAGCTGAATCAAAGGGAATTCTGCTGCTATGGAGAAACTCTTGCTGGATCATTCCCTCTTGATTGTGCCCCTGCTGTTTAGACAAACCTTTCAGGCATCTCTTGAGAAGAAAGCACGACGAGGTTGTGTTGTGCTGCTGACTCCAGTCTGAGCATGTTCAGCACATGTGCCTTGTTAGTTTGGTCTCCCTCCTATTGAACTAACAAGATTCCTTCAGTCACCTTCTGCAGGGATTGGAGAAAGCTGGTGGTATTAAATAGTTTTGCAAAGATCTCTGCTGGTTTTGTTTGTCCTTATGAATATTTTATGGCATCATGGCTCTGGAAAAATGCAGTGGTTTTGTGTAGGAAACCTAAATAAGAATAAGCCTTCACAAGGTATATTTTTTTTCTCTGTGCATCAAAAGAAAAGAAGAAGAGAAAGTTAAAATGCATAATGAGGCACAGCATGTTTCTACTGCTGGGTAACCTGTATTGTTGTTACAAGATTTAGTAGAAATGTTTACTAGAAAATATAGTATTCAGTCTGAATTTTAACAAGGAATGTTAAGCTATTATTTGTATTTGATATTCAGGCTGGTGACAGAGAGAGCTGCAGGTAGTGGTCAAAGATTGAATGACAAACCTTGACTCACATTCCTTTTTTTAACCCTTAAAACTTTCTCAATGTAATCAATTAGCCTTTTCCATTGCAAAAATGGAGTAAGACTTTGGTTATTCTGTAGATTGCTTACATATATTTTTTTTCTCTTTGTTTGTGGGGGATTTTTTTTTTCTTTTAACCAGGTAGAGAAAAATTAAGTTCTAATGAATCTTGATAACGTTATGATTAATGTCTTTGTTTCAGAGTCTGCCTCTACTGAGCACAGAATGGGAATGGAAATGGGGAGGGAAGAAAGATTCTATCTGATTCTTCGCAATTAACCAAAAATATTAACAGAGCTTGCCTCTAAGGAAAAAAAAAAAAGAGGAAATAATTTGGAAAATTTCTGGCACTTTTAATTTAGTTAGAAACTTTGTCTCGTGTAAAATAAAGCTTCTGATTGCTATTAATTCCCAACTGAGAATTATCTCCCTCCATTTTAAAAATATTTCCTAAAAGTTTTAGCCAGCTGAAAATGGCATTCTGAATGGAAGTGCTAAATAGGTTTGTACATAATTAAGAAACGAGCAGCAGGCTGTGACTTTGAAAGTTTGCAGCACAGAATGACGATTTTCCCTGTGCTGAGATTCTATTAAATTTGACAATGAGAGAATTCATGGTTGACTTGCTCTTGGTGGTCTGTCAAGGCTGAAGCCGGCGGCATTTATTGAGGTTTATAAACTCTTTGCAGAAGCTGGGTATCCCTTTGCACAGAAACACTGCCTGGTACAGTGATTCACCCCCTTTTCTCACTCATCATCTGTGCAGTCAGTGGGTTTGGGTGTTTAATAGCATTAATTCAGGAGCAACACCTTGTGAGCAGCAGTAGCCACGGAAATAACCCAGCTCTGTGGTTGGTTTGGCTGAAAAGGTGAGTGCAGGACGTGTGCCTTGGCCAAACACACCTGATCGTGTCCAGTTTGTCAAGTTAAATGGAACATTTTTAACAGGGGCAGATAAAAATGGGGAGAAACGCTGTTTTTCAGTGTAAAATAGATGGATGCCCTACTTAAGCAGACAAATGCTGTGGCAAAGTAGAAGAGAAATTGATATTTTCTAAGAGATTTCCTAATATCTTTCTTGATGGAATGGGTTTTTTCCACAGAAAAAAAAGGCTAATCCTCATTTTTTATTTACCTATGTGGAAGTCTTGAGGTTCTCTACTCTAGATCCAAGGGTGGGGCAATCTGTCTCTTCTTTATTACTGATGAATTTTCCTTGCTTGTCAGATGTTGTAAACAATTATAATCAAGCTGACAGTTATTATACTGAACGTTTTAATTTGGGGACATATACATTGCCAACCAAATTGATGTTACTCTTCAAAATACAGAGTTATCACGAGTTCTATTTTTTATCAAAAGAATTTTTCTTCCCTGCTTTCCTTGCACTTCCTTTCTTTTGATCTCCTTCCTCTTCCCCGGAGAAAAAAGGCATTGAAGATGAAGTTAGAGGACACTCATGTGGAATTTGAGGATACTGAGTGAGATAAAAAGCAGGCAAGATGAAAATTTTGTTTGTGTGTCAGTAGAAATGGAAAAAAGTAGTTTTTAGAATTAGAAAGGCTCCGTCATGAACTTGGATAAGACTTGAAGACACGACTTGGTGATGAGAGAGTTAAAGATGGTTGGAAGTATTTGTATCCTTTAAAAAATGCTGCCTAATTTGCTGATGATTTTATACTTTAAAAATAAAGGAAAATATGTTTAACTTTATGCCAGTAAAATTTTTTTGCAGCTTCCCAGTCTCCAAATGTGGCAAAAAGGTGTATATGGATGGCTGCAGAGAGGAGAGGAAGATAGGGTAAAACTAAACTGTACTTTTGATTCACAGGAGCTAATTCAAATTATATGTGTTCTGTAATTATGTTGCCTCGAGCTCCCATTAACGCTGATGAGCTAAATGTATTTATCAGTGGAAAAATAGGCTTCATTTTATACATCTAAATAGTTTAATGTTTTTAATGCAGATTGCCTGATTTGTAGAGGCAGTATCATCAAATGACAAGCTGGATGAGGGATGTGTGATTTTTTTCTTGGAGCCTGTAAAATGCTACCAATTAATTCTTTCTGAGAGTGACTCTCAGCCACCTGAAGTTGTTGCTGTGTGACAGAAAGTCACTGCTCTGCATCTTCCTTTGTTGTCTTCACCCAGGCTGTAGCTTGTATGACTTTGTGGGTGCATCCTATAAAAGGAGGCCAACTGGGAATTCGCCTCTGGTGATAAAAACATGTTCAAGACCAGTTTGGATGGAGCTCTGAGCAACCTAGGATAGTGGGAGGTGTCCCTGCCCGTGGCAGGGGTTGGGATTGGATGATTTTNCTGCACTTTAAAACAATGGAGTCTCTTAAGTAAAAGTAAGGAAAAAGACTAATTGGAATGCTGTGGTATTTTAGATATACTTGGGGGCAAGAATCTGAAGAGATCCTGGCTTTTCTGGAGGAGTGGAGTTCTTTCCCATCTTCCCCTGATGCTTCCTCTCCTCTTCCTTATAAGCACAGATTTTGAGCTGGTATGAAGGATTTTCTTTCTTCTTTCAGCACTTCAGAATCAGTAAGAAGAATTAAAACCTGCCAGTTGTGGTCCCATCTGCATCTGTGTGGACTGAAGCTCAACTGTGTGATCTAATTAAAACAAACAGACCAACCCCCAAACAATCCAACAAGAAACAAGGGGTGCTTTCCTCTGAACTTCTCTGGTGGGAGTGTCCAGACAGGCAAGAGGGAGCTGCCTCTGCCTTCCTACAGGTGGTTTCTTAGTAGACCTGGGACATGTTCTGCAAATTTTTTTCCATAAAATATAAGTTAATGGTGCCATTAAGGCTTTCTCATCTGACAGAAATGATGTTGCCTTCAACCCCTGCCCTGCTCCCCCTTAAATTCTCTCTTTTTTTTTTGGCTGGGAGATTTGCTCCAGGAGGGTCTGAGGCCAATATTCCGACACGGTGATTCAATTCCACAACATCATCTTCAAGTCCTTTAAAAAGTCAACTCTGTAGGTGAAATAAATCTTGCGTAACAGAGTGAAAAATTAAATTCTTCTTTCTCGTGTGATTTACACTGTTCTATTAGTCATTGCTATTATCTGTTTCATCTTTCATCGGGATTGCAGAAGCAATTCACTGGGCCAGCCTTAGCTTTGGGCACCACATGGACTTGCTGCAGCAGTTACTGCACTTCTTGATCAGGTGCTTGTTGAGTTTCAAAGATGGACATTGAAAGGTGCTTCACAGGGGGGCTCCAAGTGACTGCTCAGGTGCAGAGTGTTATTTTAGTCTATTTGTGTTTGGAAGTGTCTTTTAAAAGCTGAGGGGTGTAATGTGGTACGGGTGGAAGTCTGGTGCCAAAATTACAACTTGTTATTTTCCTTTCTTCCATCTTGCCCTCCATCCTTTTATTTTTTTGTTTTAATTTTTCTTTTTCTTTGTTTTCTTCTTCTTCTTTTTATTTTAATTTTTTTATTTTTATGTCTATCATGAGTGGCCTCTCACCTTGAGATGTTCCTTTATAACCACAGCACCACCTGTATCACCTACGAGTCTATATAAAACGTTAATCCTCTATATAGGGCTACTTGTCAGGGATTTGTTGTGGGGAGAGGGAAGCAAAAGTCTTCTCCCTCAACTCGGGGTCCTGTTCAATGTCTCAGGGAGGCTCCTGCAGCCGTTGGTAGAATGTGGGTTTGAGAGTCAAACCCTAAATCTGTGACAAAAAAAAAATACCTGCAAGTGATAGGAGAGCGCTTGAAATCCCCGCAGCACTGTGCAACATCACCAGGCAGGCTGCCAAACCCACAGCTTTTTAACTAAACAAACAAACAAAAGAAGCCCTTAGGCCAGGCAACGAGAAAGTTTGTGCTTCTAACAAAGCAAAACAAAAATGGTTTTTGGAAAGGTAGGGTTTGTGTAACCAACCGAATTAAAACATTGTAGTACCTGAGGGCACGGGAATCCCTGTGGGGTTTTTTGCTTCAAATCTTATTTGCATGAGGATTTGTAAAACTATTCTTGACCTACATAAATCATCAACCATAATAAGCCTTATTTTAAGAGGGAGATTCAGTAGGAGATTGTCTGCTCTGAAAACATTTCTAAAATGTTGAGGGAAGCATCAAACAAGATTAAATCAAAAGGTGAAATAGAGCCCCCCTAAGGGGAGGAAGAACCACATGCAATCCTATATAAGTTTCATATTAGAAATAAACAGTGCAATACAGCAGCTTTACATAGAAGGGCTGAAAACTGTATTTATTTTTGGGGAGAACTGAATTGTTCTTGCATTTCAGCCATGGCAGGATGGTGTATTGCTCACCTTGGGTTCACATTTACTTGTGTCCCACAGAGTTGTGTCCCTCACATTTTCTGAGCTGGATGGGCCAGTAAAACACACACTGTAGAGGAAAGATGGGTGCCCAAGACTGAAGAGATCTGTTTTAATTGTCTTTCAACTTATATTTGTTTTGGCTGCTGACCTTTAGCATCCTGACCGATTCACTCTGCTCCCAGGATATGTTAAGGCAGTGATGGTAGGTGTAAAATGAGCTTTCTCCCTGTCTTTTGGGGAAGGTTGAGATCTGTTATGTTTTTTCATTTGTTGGTTTGTTTTCTGTGTGAGACAATGGTGCAGTGAGCCTTTGTGGACAGCAGCAATCAGGGCTCCAAACCTCCCGAGGATCCAGCAATCCCTGGTGCTGTGGAGCTGAGAGCTCCCACAGAGAGCACCTGTGGGAGCCCTGATGTGCTGCTGAGCTGTGGCTGTGGTGAGGAGCAGGGAGGGAGCTGCAGGAGGTTTGCTGGGAATTCCTCTTTTTTCAGCTCCTGCGACCACGGAGGTTTTGCAAAAAGAGCCCTGGGGGGATTTTTAGTAAATTGTTCCCTGTGAGGCTGGGAAGCCCTGGCACAGGGTGCCCAGAGCAGCTGTGGCTGCCCCTGCATCCCTGGCAGTGTCCAAGGCCAGGTTGGACATTGGGGCTTGGAGCAGCCTGGGACAGTGGAAGGTGTCCCTGCCCATGGCAGGGGGTGGAATGAGATGATTTTTGAGTTCCCTTCCAACCCAAACCATTCTGTCATCTTGTGATTTTAAAACCCACATAACAGCGGCACTTAACAGGCACAGTTTAGAGCTGTACTTGGCAGGGGCAGGTCAGTGCTTGGAGCCAGTGAGCTTAGAGGATTTTTCCACCCTAAATAATTCCATGTCAGATGTGGCAGGAGTGAGGACTGGGGATCTGTGATCTCACAGAGCCAATGCACAAAGGGTGTGTGCAAAGCAGCAAATTTTTCATGGGACAGAGAGATTGGAGGGGGTCAGAGGGGTGGCATGGGGAGTGCTCTGGTTATCGTGGTTGTTTGCTGGATTGGCACTGCCAGGGTCCCTCTGGGCTTGCTGCCAGCTGGGCCCCCCAAACTGAACCCTGCTTTTCACATTTTCCACATAAAGCTCCATGCTCCAGAGCCCGATGTGCTCTCTGGGGCTGTGAAGGACACCTTCCAGCCACTCTGGGACACCCCCAGCCTCCCTCAAGCTGGGAGTGCACAGGGATGCTGTCACCTTCCCCCTCAGCTCAGATTTAGGATGAAGCAGCCCCGTCCTCCCCTCCTCTTCCTCGTGGCAATTCAGCGGTACAGATTTCAGCACCCCTCTCAATTATTCTTCGTTTAAAAGTCCCGTTGTTTTTAAGTGAATTGTAAAATTGAGGCAAGGCAATATAAGTGTTAGAAAATATAAAATATCTGTTAGAGCTTGAGTGTCACTGCATGCTGAGACCTTGCTGCTTTTGCAGAGTTTTCTGCTCTCTTGAGGCCTCACATTCTCAGTTTCGTGATTTCTACAGGAGAAATGCAGCTTTTGTTGCACTGTCACCGGGTGCCTTGGGAGAAAGTGAGCCTTAGCAATTTCTTAACCCTTCATTAAAAATAATACATTTGTGAAAATTATTCAGTTCTAAGGGGGTTTTTTTTCTTAACATTTTCCTTGTTTTATAAGTGCAGCACCTTTTGTCTCTTAGAAAAAAAAACCCAAACTTTTTAAAATTGCCTTGGATTTTATTGCACAGTAAAATACTTTTTCTTTTCCTTGAAAAGGCCCACCTGTGTGTTGAGCCCTGTGATAACACACGTCTGTCAGCCTTTGTTTAAAAACGGGGATGTTTCTGACTCTTGAGACCAGGGAAGAAATCTTAAATTGTTTCTTTTTTTACTTAGGATTTTAAAGCTGATAATTGTAACCAGAGACAAAAGGAAACTTTGAAATCTTGATTTTTCACATTTTTTACTTTTTAAGACACCACTCTGACAGGGCTTAAACTCCCCCTCCTGCCACTCATTCACTCAATGCCAGTGTGCAAAAAATCCCCCAACCCTTCTCCCTATTTATTTCAAGCAAGGATAAACATGGTAGGATAAAAATTGTGGTCCCTTGGGCTGTGGTGAGAGGGGTTTGGGGCAGGCAGGTGTGAGGACCAGCTCCCAGTGCTGCCTGCCCTGGTCCACCCGTGCCACGAGGGAAAGTTCTGCTGCGTCTCCCATTGCGTGCAGAGTGGGATGGAGCCATTCCCAGAGCGCTGGCCTGGGAGAAGAACGACATGGAACATCTTATTCCTATTTTCCTTCAGAATTTCTCGCCTCCCGTGCTTCTTGTAAGCAGTTTCCCCTCTTTTTTCAGCTGAAGAAAAGGAATTGCCTGCCTTGCTCAAAACCAGCAGTGCCCTTAGGGTCTGTTCACTTAGCTACAACCTTTCCCTCTTGTCCTTCAGCAGAAATGAGGAAGAAAGAGCTGGGTTTAACTGGGATTGATCCCAACCTTTCCCTCCTCACCTCTGCACCTCCAGCAGCTCGAACAGGTGTGGTCTGGGCACAGCTCTGCCCAGCATCTCTCCCTGGAAAGGTCCTTGCTGTCCTTTGTGTCTTGAGAGGGTTAATACATTAAAGCCGACCAAGAAGTGAACGGGAGTTGTCTCAATCTCTGGAGCAAACTAAAACAAGAGTGACATGAGAAAAGCAGTCATCCATTGTTGCCTGATGATAGAGGAGTTTTTAAAAATCAAACGCTCTGGTATAGCCTGTCTGTGCGCAGAGAAAAACCTAATTAATTATAAATAAGGTGGATAAATAATTTAAATGTATCACTTATTTCTCCTTTATAGTTTAACTCATGAAAAAATCATTTCAATTAGAAATTTCAACTCAATCTGAAATGCAGAGAAGCATGATGGTTCAAGATGGATGTGAACTCCTTTATGATCTTTATGATTTTTCTTTCAAAAATGTGAGCTTACTTTTTTCTTTTCTTTTGGCAACTTGGGTGACAAAAAAAAAAGGAAAATGCTGAGAGAGACAGAAACAAGCAAAATTTCCTTTGATAGGGTAACAGAATGTCTTTTTAATTTATGAATTAATAAGTATGTTGTGTGCAATGTCCAATTTGTCAAAAATGTCTTGGTTCCCTTAGAATTCATGTTATATGCATGAAATAGATGCAGTTTCCCCCCATTAATTATAATATCCCATTTCCTCAAGAGTAACAAAAGATGATTCATTCCTCTCCTCTGGCCCTAACTGGCTCCTTGGTATTACTGATAATGGGTTTTCCCATTTATTTTTGACCTTGTGAAACTATTTGTGTTGGACCCAGCCGTGATGAATGGAGTGGGAACAGGGAACACGTGGAATTAGCAGGCTCTTGTCCTCTCTACTCAGGGACACCACCTCAAATATTGCCCCAAACATTCCCGAGCTCACTCTTCTCTATTGAAGGATCTTCAACCTTGAAAATTATGCCTGTGGTCTACAAGGATAAAAATAATTCACGATCCTGATATCCCTGATGCTGATTTTTCACCCCCTCTACGCCCATGTCTTGGTTCTAATAATTTCACGGGTTCTACATTTCGGGCTACATTTATTTCTCCATAGTTCTATGTCTTTATGTCTCTGTGTTTTCCTCAAGTTTAAAGATGTGTGTATATATAGTAGCTGTATGCTGATGGCTCTCATCTGAAGCACAAAATATGTCCTAATTGCTTCAAATTACTGCTTTTGCTTTCAGTTAATAGTCTCCTGTTTTGTTTCAGTTTCTGCTATGCAATTTTCCCGTTCAAAATTGTGTATGCAAAGTACATATATGCTTACATCTGCGGATGGCTGCGAGGGAAATATATTGGATGTGGTGTGAAACGGGGAGTTTTGTTAGAACTTGATTGGGAAAATGTCAAGAGGAGACCAAAATCAGCAGAGGTGGAATCAGAGCAGCGTCTGGTGACTGTTATTGGGCAGGGAGGTGTAAAGAAATGATGAGATTGGATAAGGCCAAGAGCTGATGCTGCACCAGGGCTGGGGCAATCCCTGGTATCAACACAGGCTGGGGGATTGGGGTTGTTCAGCCTGGAGAGGAGAAGCTCTGGGGTGACCTCACTGTGGCCTTGCAGGGCCTGAAGGAGCTACAGGAAACATGGAGAGAGACAATTTCCAAGGACAAGGGTGAATGGCTTCACACTGAGAGAGTGGGTTTAGATGGGATATTAGGAAAAAATTCTTGACTGTGAGGCTGATGAGGCCTTGGAACAGGTTTCCCAGAGAAGCTGTGGCTGCCCCATCCCTGGAAATGTCCAAGGCCAGGCTGCCTGGAGCTTTGAGCAGCCTGGCATAGTGAAAGGTGTCTCTGCCCGTGGCATTGGAACTTTATGATCTTAAAGGTCCCTTTCATGCCAATTCTGTGATTTTAGGATAACTTTGATACCTAGGAAAGCAAGATAAAATTAACTGTACAGCTGTCTTCAGGGCAGTGAGTGATTAGCATGCACACATGTACTTGAGGGAAAATTTTAACACCACAGTAATTGGTGTTAGTTTTTCTATTGCTGTTTTTTTTTCATCAGCAAGAGCAAATTCCTCAGCCACTGGTTCTGTCCTCTATGACCCTAAACCAGAGACCTTTTTGAGTACTGAGGTCTTTCATTATTATTAAAATAATTTCATGGTTATTTTGTTAAAACTCTTAGAAACCAAAGACTTCATGAAAAATATTTTCATATTCTACTTTCCATGTTAATTCCATTTTTGTGTTTTCTCTGCATGATACATGGAAGTCCTGATGCCCAACAGGTCAACTGTGCACATCTATATTTAATGATTTGATAAGCTTCTTCCACCTTTCTCTGTTCTGAATTTCCTGAGAAGAGCTTGTGAGTATGCATTTCTGATGAAGCATTTGATGGAAAAGCATTGGGATTCTTTTTTTCCCTTTTCTCATTCAAAGTACATTTAATGTGCAGATCTGGAAAGCCCAATTTTTAGCCTAATAAAAGAATCAGCGAGAGAATGGTGGGGGGGGGGAAACAAGGTTTTGGAATTAAATTGAGTCTAAAGGTGTAGTAGAGGAGAAGTGCTAAAGAAAAAAGCTCTTTGCTCTCAGGCTTCTTTACATTTGTACCCGATCAGTCGAGGCTTTTAATTCCAAGAGTTTATTTGGATGTTTGAAATTTTAGCATCTTCTCAAGGCTGTATTAGAGACTCATGGATGATGTGTTAATGACACAGATATTTTGTTTTGTGGCTAATAACGCCCATGTCACTTATGGTAATTGCCCAGCACAATGGTGTGACCAGGGCAGGGATTGTCCCTCTGTGCTGGACATTGCTGAGGCCACACCTCGAATCCTGGGGTCAGTTCTGGGTCCTGCAGGAGAGCCCTGGAGGGGCTGGAGCGTGTCCAGGGCAGGGAAGGGAGCTGGGAAGGGGCTGGAGCCCCAGGAGGGGCTGAGGGAGCTGGGAAAGGGGCTCAGCCTGGAGCAAAGGAGGCTCAGGGGGGACCTTGTGGCTCTGCACAAGTCCCTGACAGGAGGGGGCAGCCGGGGGGGTCGGGCTCTGCTGCCAGGGAACAGGGACAGGAGGAGAGGGAACGGCCTCAGGCTGGGCCAGGGGAGGCTCAGGTTGGACATCAGCAGGAATTTCCCCATGGAAAGGGAGGTCAGGCCTTGGCAGGGGCTGCCCAGGGAGGTTTGGAGTCCTCAGCCCTGGAGGTGTCCAAGGAGTGCCTGGAGGTGGCACTCAGTGCTCTGGGCTGGGGACAAGGTGGGCATCGGGCACAGCTTGGCCTCGATGATCTGGGAGGGCTTTTCCAGCCTCGGGGATTCTGTGATTTCTGTAGTTCAACAGCTGCTTTTCTGTTCTCTGACAATTGCCTTAGCCCCTGTTACTGGCTCGTGCATGAAAAGCTGCAGAAGCACCTCTTGAGAGGTAGCTCCACCCCAAGCCTTCTGTTCAAGGGTCCCTGTGCCAACAGGCTGCACTGTGGTTATGTTTTATTATGTGATAAAGTGGCAGGGGAGTAATTTTTCCCTCTAAAAATTCCTTCAATTATTTTTTTTTTTAATGAAGTAAAATAAGGAACAAGAATTCTTCATTGAAGAACATGTAAAATCAGGTAATTGAACTTTTATGAATTTGTTTGCAACCCTAGTGAGAACCCCAGTTACAGAGCTGGCCTCTTCACTTTTGGGTTCAGTGATAATTTCTGATTAGCTCTATTTGAAAATGAGCTTCAGCTGGTGATTTACACAAACTAAAGCTCATCATTCTTGCAAATCTAGTCAAGTAGTCCTAATATGGCAAGTCTCCAAGTGGAATATGTTCAAAATGTGGTGGAAACCCGTGATTTGTATCTCTGTGTTGAAATGTTGTTGTTAACAAGCAGCACTGTGATCTTGCTAAATTTCACAGGGGAATCTTCCAGCAGCCTTAAAGAGAAAAGACAGTGCTGGTTATACTGGGACAGGCGGACAAAAGTCAGAACATTCTCTTGTGAATTCTTTTTCCTCCTACTAGACTTGAACCAGCAACTTCAAAGTTAAGATGGAAAAAGAGAACAGGCAAAAAAGATTCTGAGGAGAGTGTCCAAACTGAATAATTTGGGCCAAAATCTTTTCTGTAACAAGCATTAGATGTAATGGCTAAAGTAAGAATGGGGGAAAAATCTGGGCACTTGGAGAGCTGGAGATAAGTTTAGGAATAAAGAGATTGATGTGAAAATTTCAGGCGTTCAGACAAATTACTAACAAGAAAGCTTCACTTTTTTACTTTCTCACCTTATCTGTTAAGTGTAGCTCAAGCATCCTACAAAGAAAACCTTGGCTTCCTGGTGACGTTGGAGATTTTGTTAAAATCTATACCCAAGTTCCCAATCTCTGCAATAACTTCCATCCCCGTTATGTTTTTGGGGGTCGTTTTTCTCTCAAAACCACGTTCTGTGCAGGGAGAGGTAAGATGACCTCTTAGTTGTATGGAGAGAACTTGATTTGTTTTGGTCTTAAACCAGCCTTCTAACTTCCCACCCTAAATATTTTCACAGCCAGCTTTGTTCTTCTACCAGGATTGTGCCTCAACTTAAACATCTCTCCTACTCCCTCAGCGTGCACCTCTCTGATATAATTATGCTTGGAGGAGGACAGTATTTATATCTTTCCATTAACTTCTGTGCATTAGAAATCAAATACAAACATAATTGAACAAAATTAGATGCATTTCCTTCCAAAGAGTCTCATAGAGTAAAAAATGAATCACTGAGCATTTTATTTGAGTTCTGTGTGGGATTTGCCTGGCACCTTTTGACACTTAATTTAATTTTGTTAAATTTGATATTGAAATATACAGGAAAATTCTTTGATAAAAACCACCGTTCTCCTCTGCTTTCTTTCAATCACACCTTTTGGAAGAATCAGCTCTTTTGTGTGTGTAACAATCCCTTTTAAATCAGCTGTTTCAAAATGCAAGGGAAAACACTAATTTCATTTAGCAGTAGGATGTAGATTCACTGTTGTGGCTTGGAAAGGGAAGTGTCAGTGCACTTGTGGTGATTCCAGCCCTCCCCCTGGCACTGGGGCTCACCTTTTTGGTGCAGGAATGAAGACATAACCTCAGGAAATAGGGTGGAAAATTCGCCTCTATCGCTGTATTATCTGACACTCTAATCACATAAGCAGCTCATCAGTGCATGTTAAGGGAGTGGTTGATTTTTTACCCTAAAATATTCCCAGTTTTACGTCTTCCTTAGCTCCCTTATCAGCCCTCTGCTGTTCTGTAGCTGCATTTTTGTACACTGAGAGAACCAGCAGCAGCCTCTCTGCCTTCTCCTTGCATCCTCTAAAGGGCACAGATGCTGCAGGAGCCTGTGGAAATACTCCTGAAAATGAAGAATTATGTCTTCAAATTATGTCATAAAATTACCGCTCCGAAGCTGTCCTGCTAAGATCATTTTACATCTTGGAAACGTGCCCTCATCCTTCTCCTGTTCTCTTGTGTCACAACTTCACTTTTAAAATAGCAGTAAATGTTATGTTAATATCTCCTTTAAAGTCACTCCTTAATGTATGTGTTCATCAGGGTAAAATGCAGTCCCCTAAAACATTGTTAGCACTGAGCATTAACAGCAGGAAAAAAAAGTCTAAATCCTACTTAAATGAGTATTAAAAGTTGTAATATTCTTTTAAGACAAGTCACTGTTGTATATTCTTTCCTGGTGCTTTGTGGCTCCAGCAATTTTTGTCCACACCCTGTGTTGAACTGAAGCAGAATTTTTGATGAATTCTGCTGTTAATTTTGACATTCAAAGGTGAAAGGAACTCTCTATTAAGGTATCAGGCATAACATATGCTCATTATATCATAATGTAACACTTATCTCACCTGCATAATGGTGCAATAATATTCTGTGAGTCACAGTCAGGTATCCACCATCTCTTCTAACATCTATATGTAAATGGAATTGGGAGCAGATGGGGTTTTTTGTCTTCATGAGTACTTCTGGTGGTATCTGATCTCCTGGTTGACCTATATCCGTGTCCTTTTCAGTGGTAATCACATTTCTGTCACTCCACATCTGCCGTATTCATCCATGGGCCTGGACTTTATTGGGATTGGAGTTTGAAGGCACTAATAAAACAAATATTTTTAAGATTGCCCAGTTCTCTGCTTTAGGTGTGCAGTATTTCAACCCCAAGTCCCTCCCAGGCACAGAATTCATGTGGAATTAAAGATTTGGAATGAAAGCTTTATAAGTGAAGATATCTTAGTAGCTTTATACTTTTAAATTGTTGTCTCTGCACTTGGAATAACCTAAAAGCACTTATTAATATTTGATGGCATGGTGAAAGCCCTAGGTATGCAGATTTATGGGAGCCACAAATGGCTCATCTGGGCTTAAACATTCTTGCTCCTTATCCTTTAACCAAAGCCTGGAAGGTGTCAATTCAGGGTGATGAGGCAAACATGTCCCTTAAAAGGGGCTTTCCATATGTGGACTTAATCTAATTAAAATATTCTCCATTCCATATCTATTTTGATCACTTGCAGGCAATGCTGATATGAACTGAAAGACTTTGCATTTCTCTTAGTGAGAAATACAACAGAAAGGATTTGTTTGTGAGTGTTTGGTTTTTTCCTTTAACAGTTTGGCAAAACTTTGAAAGATTCTCTACAAATGTTAACTTGTTGCCTGAATCTGCACTCTGAAGAAGGGATTGCTGGGGCTTTAACAGCTGGCAGTGAGATCTGTCAGTATTTCTGATGGGGATGCGCTCTGATTTTTCTAAGCTAATGATTTGTAAGAAATTAGATTTGGGATCTGGAAAATTTGGGTTAAGGAAAGGTCAAGGAATTAAAAGATTATTATGGGCAATAAAAACCAGACAGAACACAACATCATGCAGTGAAGAGGAACTTCTGGGCAGGGCGGGGCGTAGGACAAGTGGAGCAAAGCCAGGACCAGCAAAACAACTGGGATTTCCATACAAAACCAACATGAGAGATCTTCAATCTTTGTTTCCTTTGTGTGGGTGCGATAGCTGCTCTCAGACTGACACCTGCAGCAGCTGCTGCTGTTGTGTGCTGTCCTCAGCCAAGGCTTCCCTGCACTCTATTTCCCCATCGGGTGAGAAATTCAGTTTAGAGACGTAGAACCTGAGCTGAGGCAGCACCTGAGGTGGGACAGCACCAGGGAAGTGAGCTCAGGTGCCACATGTCCTTTGGCCGGGTCAGAGCACTGTGCCAGTGCCAGCTCAGTCATTCTCCACTTGGGAGAGGAGGATAGCAGGGTGAAGAGGGGGTGCAGGGCGGGGAGGCAGCCCTGGGGAGCAGAATTCACATGCAGGCAGCACCAGCAGCCAGGCAGCTCCCAGACAGACCCCTTAATCTGCTCAGCCTTGCTGCCTGTCAAAGATGAAAGTCAAACTTGCTGTGGGAGCCCTGCCAGGTTCGAGTCATCCCCGTGCGTTGGGGCTGGCTCTGGAGGAGATTGTGCCTTGCCCTGGGAGGATTAGGCAAGAGTGTGACACAATTATATTTTTGTTCCGGCCGTGCTACACAAAATATTGCCCATTACACGTTTGTCCTGCTATTACAATTGCTCTGAGGGTGAGGTGATGGGTGCTGCTCGTTTTTAATGGCCATGTTTCCCCCGTGCTGCTGCAGGAAGTTATTAGGGCAGTGTCCCTCCAATTATGTAATGCAGGTTAAAGCCTATGTATGTGGGGCTGGCCGTAATGAGAGCAGGGATTAGGAGCAGCATGTGCTCCAGGATAAAGAAAAAAGCTCTGGACTGACCCAGAAATTGGTTTTTTGTGACCTTATCCCCCCCAGAGGAGAATTTAGGTAAAGGTGAACTTTCGCTGGTGATGGCTCTGCTGATTTCTTATTTGCAAAAAGTGGTGTTGCTTTAAACAGGGAGAGGATAAAGTCTCTAGAGAGAAATGTCTCATTTCCACAAGGGGAATATCTATAAGCTGAAAGAAAAATATTACACATTTGCATACCTGCTCACTTTAATAAGGAGAGGAGGCATCACAAGTCGTAGATTAGGTGAGAGGCCCCCAAAATGGAGCACATGGGGTGCACACGGATGTAGGGTGAGGATTCCTTACTCTGTAACACACAAATAGGAGTGTCTGGGGCGTTGTCAGTGTGGGGAGCTGAGTGTGACTCTGCTCACAGAGATCCTTTAGCCTCCCCATGGGATCTGCAAAACCAGACCCACATCCCTGGCCAAGGGCATCCCAGATGGGGAGAAGTTTCTGGGCTTCCTGTCCTTATAAAAGCAAGCCTAAAATCTTCATTTTTCCTTCCCTAGCCAACAGACTGCCACTTTCTTTTCTTAATTTTATTTTCTGTTGAGACTTGAAACGAGTGTAACTTGTCAAAACTTTGTTTTTAATGAGGAAAATATTCTGATGAAATTCTAATCAAAAAACATACTCAGTGAAGTTGCAATTTTTTTTTTTTATATCACCAATTTTAAAAGTGCAATGAAAATTAGTGCAGGTGAACTCTTACACGTGCTTTCAGAATCATGCTAGCAAGTCCCATTGTGTCATCTTTAATACAAAATTTGATTTTTTTTCTAGGCAGAATAAAATTGTTCTGTATGATTTTATCGCTTGAGAGAAAAATAACATTTTTCCTTTACACCCTCATTTGGGGAGAAGAAGAGTTCATTTTAAAAATTGTTGTTGCCTCTTTCATTATTAAGTAACACAGATTTATTTCCTGAGCAGCTTCAGGCCTCCTGAACACACTTTTATACTTATTTTTCCCCCAAGATTCATTTATTTGTTTTAAATGTATTTTATTTCTTGCTTGAATGTTGCTGACTGGCAATTTTGGTGCTATGGCTGAAATGAGTGCCGCCTCTTTTCCTTGAAATTCCATGGCTACAAACATGGAGCAGCAGCCAGGTCTCCAGCACAGCAGCACTGAATGTCTCCAGAATTATTGCTTGAGCAGTCACTTGGGTAAGATGAACAAAAATTGGTTTAAAATATGTTTGCCACTCATTTTCACAGCAAAGCATTGAGGCCGTGCTTGGTGGTGGGGTTTTTTGGGGGTTTTGGGGTGTTTTTGAGGACATTTAGGTCCGTGCTTGAGAAATGACAGTGAAGTAAATGTTTGGATTTAGTTCTGTTGGCCTGAGTCTGGAATTCTGGTCTCTTTTACAATTAATTTCTGATAAAACGCTGTATGCATTTTCATCACAGCTCTTCTCTTGCCCTGCTTTCAATTTCACTTCCCTCCACCCCATTTTTCCTCCTCTTTCCCTCCCTCTCTTCCTCTTCTTTCACCTTCTTCCCTGTCTCTTCTGAACTTGTTAAACCCCTCCTGCCTCCCGATGAAGCAGCAAGAGAATGAAAACAGGTGAATTTTAAGTTCTTTATAAGACAGTTATTAAATTAAATAAATGTTGGCAATGAGGAAGCAAAACTTGATTACTTTTTGTGGGTGAACTTCTGAGTTAGGAAATAGGAGGTGAATTCAATGTACAGAAGAAACATTAAACACTTCACCAGGGCCCATGGATTTATGCAAGTCTCGTTCACTGATGTATTCCCTGACCTCATCCTCTTCCACCAAGGTCTTCCTTGCTCCAGCCTTTCTCCTTGGTCTCTGGAGAAATGGTTTGGGATTCCTAAGGCTGATCTTGCATTAAATACTGAGGTAAATAAGGCACTCAGTGCCTCAGCCTTCTCAAATGAAGGTGCCCAAATATTTGACAGCCTTTTTCTGTAGATATTCAGCTTTCACTTAAAAGTAAACCTGTTTTCAGGTGAATATTTTTATCTGGAAGATATCTGGAAGTTAGAGGTTCTCCTGGAAAGAGGGCACAGCAAATGGTAGTCCTGATGGCAAATTCTTTCTTCTTGTAATACAAAAGCACCTGTTCTGTTGTGCATTTGTTTTGGGTTTGGGTATTTTTTTGTCTTAATTCCCTCCTGAAGGATTTTGCCCTGTACTGAAGGATTCTCAGGTGTGACACAGCCCAGATTTGGTACCTTTCTGCTTCTTCTGTTCTTTTTTTTAAAAAAATTTATTTCCCAAATTGAAAGTAGCACCATTCTGACCTTTCAGAACTAAACATACTGAAAAAGAATCAATCTCTTCCAGCTTTTTGTCTGCACTACGAGTGAAATGAAGGCAAAATAAGTGTAGCTCTAACAATGTGACACTATAGTTCTGCTGTGCTATTTATTTCCTATTAAACACATTTATTCTGTTTTCACCAAGCACCTCTTTCTACTTAACCCTTTCCTGTAATCCTATGTAAAATCTCTGTGTTTTACAACATTTCTGTGATGCCAAATGTACAAGTATTTGATTTTTCTGGGACATTTGGCCTCTAAATCAGTCCCTGCATTTTGTCTGTTCATACTGAATGGAGAGTTGCTGACTTACACCTGTGAGGGAGCTTGCTATAAATATGATCAATAGCTGTTTGCATCCCATTATTTTTATTCTAGGCACATTGCTGTGGTCAGGATGTCAGATTCAGTGTAATGTGGCATGTTGTCTAATCAATAGTAATAATGATAATACAGCTGTTTATCCCGATGGCAGCTTCATGGAGGGATTTGGAAACCATTTGTTATCTGAATGGTGATACGAAACCTTAACATTAATGCCAACTGTGCTGCATGTTCCCCTCGAGTTTTTAGTGCATTGTGTGTCACCTTCCATTAAGTTTTATCATGTCATGGAGCTGCACTTTAAGGTGCTTTACTTGTTCCTACGTTGAAAATTTGAGGCAGAAGGATGTATTTTGGCTTTCCCTGCTGCCAGTGCATCACAGGAAGCATCCAGCTTTCCTCGGAGTTGGGGTCTAATTGCTGCTTATTAAAAATAATGAACTATCTTACAAGTTGTACTTTTCTGCTGCAGATTTAATTAGTGTTCACATCCCCCCCNGGCTGACAGAGCTGAGAGGAGGGAAACTGAAGCAATTTGAAACCTTGTTAGAAATTTATGAAGTGCTAAAATGTTTTATTCCCAGAGGCTGCTTTGCCAGCTGTCACTGGTAAGCCATTCGCTGCCTGTGATAGCAGGGGGAGGCAGCAGGCCACAGCCAACACGAGCGTGTACATCGTTTGGCAGATTATACACTCTGTAATTAGCAGGAAGTAGAGTGAAACTAATTATTTTTCTCCTCAATTGGGCCAATGACATTTGAGAGGAGGACGGATGTGGTGCTGGATGTGGAAGTTGTGGAGAGATCGCGGATTCCCTCCTTTCCCCGCGCACCGCGCCGGTGGTGACCCCAATTCCGGCTGGGAAAGGCAAGAAAAGGCACCTCTACCCCTGCCTTGCTCACAGCCCGTGGCCAGCAGGAGAAAAGCTGTGTGTTTGCTCTCCAAACCTTTGCTGGCGTGGTGCATTGGGAGCACTGGTCTGTGGGAATGATCCCGTTTACTCTGGACAAGCTGGGCACGGTTCAGTGCCGTGGGTGTCTCCCTGATGCTGTGTAGGACAGGATGCAGGTCTCGAGGGAGGAGGTGCTTTTGTATCCTCCTACTGCACCTGCAAAGGCTCTGAAATGACTGATTTGGCTACAAAGTGCACTGCCAGTAGGTTATACCCAGGAAAGTCTGTTTGTGACGAAGGGACAAGCAGCCTACAAAAATTCTTAGTTTTGGTTTCCTGAACTAAACCGAAAATCTTTCTGCTTCCATTTTACTGTTCTCATTTGCAAGCAATGCATCCACCCCTCACCTGCACGTGTAAGCTGCAGCTTGGAAACCAGATCTTTTTTCTTTCCCCTCTAAGGCTGACCTTTAAAGTTCATTTCTACCTGTGCATTTCCAAGGGAAGACTTTTACAAGGTCAGTTCAAAGACCTTGTTATTTGAGTGGAGTCACTTGAAGTACAGTGCACGAGAAGCATACTGCTAGAATATGAACCACTAGAAAATGCATTACGGGCATTTAGAAACACAAAAATAGCTGCTGCTTTCTGTCTTTAACACCAAGTGAGCTTCAGTGTTTTAAAAAACAGTAGCTTTGGCTTTTCGTTTTGTTTCCTATAGCCTCATAAAACTGCTGCTTTATATTTTAGCTGCTGGGCCTAGATTCTGTTTTCCACCTCCTGGGTCATTTGGTTGGTCCTTTATTTAGAGCAAGAAGTGTGTGCTGGGTTTTTATTTTACCCTTTTATTTTTATTTTACCTTTTTTTTTTTTTCTCTCCCTCCACCTTCCATCTTGTGTTGGTCCCTTGAGTATTGCACTGCTCATATTCTTAACATGTCCAATGACAGTCCCTCAGTTCCCTCCCTGAGCAGATAATTTCTTTGCCTAACTGCTGTTAAAGTTAGTAAAAGCCTAATGTGTGTAGCCTTATTATTTTCTTCCCCTCATTTGGTCTCATTATGCCAAACAGGAGTGAGGAAGTTCTATTCAGTGAAATATTAAGACCATGAAGAAGTGGGTGTTTATGTGTACTCAGGAAGGGAATTCAACAATAACAAGGCATTTTAATTTCAGCTGTGTATCAATTAAAGTGCATGTTCCATGCAGACAATGCACATCCTTTAAGAATGATTTATTTGTAAAAAATAGTTTTGGGTTTTTTTGGGTTTTTTTAAATTGTGTCTTTCTTAAAAGCATTAGGTATTTCTTCAAAGTAACAATGCTTTTGTGTGAAAATTGTTAGTTCATGTTGACTCTACATTGTAAAATCACAAAGGAATCTGAGCTCAAGTCTTGAATGCATCAAACAGCTGTTGCTGCATTTTCATTAGGGTGATGTTTACTGGCCCTTCAAAAGCCAGGAACTGAAAGTGTGCTTCAAGACTCTTGACTTCTCCCTCTTTTCCTGCCAGCTCTTTGTGTGCATCCTGACAAGTCTCGTTCATGGAGTGCCTTGTTTTTTCTTGCCTGGTTTTCAGCTACCAGTGTTTGTGTTACCACTGCTCACGGGGCCCACAAAGGAGCCTCGAGGTTTGGCAGTGGGGGCAAATCCTGTGTGGTGAGTCCTGCTTCAGGCAGGAAAATGGAGTTTTGTATCACATCATCTCTCACACATCTTTAAATACCCGAGGATACCCAGCCTGGGCGACCTCCCTGCCCTGCCCTGGGCACCAGTGGTGCCTGGTGCTCCTGGTCATTTGGCTCCTTCCAGCACAGGTGGGATGGAGAGTGATGGGCAAGCAGGGACTGATCTTCCTGCAGCAAAGCTGCCCCTGAAGTCAGGCAGAAATTCAGTGCAGGCAGTGCAAAGCAGACTTTAAAACTGTTTTCATGGCAGCAGAATGGCTCAGTGGCTGCAGATCCTTTTTGCATGACCACAGGTGCTTGTCCCTGGCAGGAGGGGCAGTGCCCTCAGTGGAGTTTGCAGCTGCCTTAGTCCTTCCAGTAAAAAAATCTTATAATTCATACAGTTCTTGCCCATCTGCTTCTACTCCCCTCCTTTACAGCTCCAGATACTTTATGTAGACCTGACAACAGTGTTGCTTCTGAGTATTTTTTCTTCTTAGATGGTTTGTCTCAGACTGCTTCTTGTGAGGGAACTTTCTGGTCTCTACTGCAGATAGTTATGATGTCTGAGTAGGTTTTCATCCCCTTCTGGGACTAAAACATGCATTTGCAATTGTAATAAATACTGTACTTTATAAAAAATATTCTGTAAACACATGTTTTCTTTAATAATGAGGTCTACAGCAAACCAACTGAGATTAAGGCTTTTTCATATATTGGTGTATCTTATCTTGTTCTTGTACTTGACATGGTTTATGAATCATCTTACCCTTCTAATGAAAGTTATCATACATAAGGTTTTCAGAAGGTCAGAATGTAGTTACTGAATCTGCTGGTTCATTAATATTCTGGAATCCCCATAAGCTCTTATTTTTTGTCATGAGTGTTACCTGTGTTTTGCTAAATCCAAATTTAATCTACAAATAATATCAATATAATTGTATACTGTAAAACTGTACTTAGATGTCAACCAAATATAGATAATGTAGAGAGCTGTTTCTGCTTGCACAGGTCTCCCTGGGAAATTTGGGCTATATTCTTTCTGATCATTTGTAGTTTCTGGCATATAAGATCTGTTCTCCAAGTTTAAAATTTCAGAAGAAGAGGCACAGGACATTATCCGAGTACAGGCTGCTGGGAAATACAAAATGGGAATCACCATCCCTAAAGTAGTTCTAGGATTATATTTTGCATATTTTTAAGAGAGAGAAACTAATTATGTTTTAACAGTTAAAAGACTCAGATAGGTGTAGTGCTTGTGATCTGTGTAGCATGATTTGCATGCCTCTTTTCCCACCAGATCAATCACATTTCTTTATTAGCCAGTGATATGCACGGAATAAGGATCCCAAGGAACATGGAAGAAAGAAGTTATTCCCAGTCTTAAGGAGAAGGAACATAGAATTTAAGACTATTTTAAAATCCCTGTTGAACCTGTTGTATCAGCTGAACAATGAAACCATCAGGTTTCTATATCACAGAATCTCAGAATGGTTTGGGTTGGAAGGGACCTTAAAGCTCATCCAGTCCCCCCCCTGCCATGGGCAGGGACACCTTCCACTGTCCCAGGCTGCTCCAAGCCCCAGTGTCCAACCTGGCCTTGGGCACTGCCAGGGATGCAGGGGCAGCCACAGCTTCTCTGGGCACCCTGTGCCAGGGTCTCACCACCCTCACAGCCAGGAATTCCTTCCCAATATCCCATCTAACCCTACTCTGTCAGCTTGAAGTCATTCCCCCTTGTCCTGTCCCTCCAGCCCTTGGAAATTGTCTCTCTCCATGGTTCCTGTAGCTCCTTCAGGCCCTGCAAGGCCACACTGAGGTCACCCCAGAGCTTCTCCTCTCCAGGCTGAACAATCCCAGCTCTCGCAGCCTTTCCTCCCAGCAGAGCTGCTCCATCCCTCTGCTCATCCTGGTGCCTCCTCTGGGCTCTCTCCAGCAGCTCCACGTCCTCCCTGTGCTGGGCCCCAGGGCTGGGGCAGCTCTGCAGGTGGGGTCTCACCTGAGTAGGGCACAGGGACACAATCCCAATCCCTTCTCTGCTGCCCACCCTGCTGTGGATGCAGCCCAGGACACGGTTTGGTTTGGGGCTGCAAGTGCACATTTCCAGGAGTCCAATTTTTCACTCACCAACACCTCCAATTCCTTCATGGCAGGGTTGCTCTCCATCAACTCATCCCCAGCCTGGATTGAAACCAGGGATTGCCCTGGCCCAGGTGCAGCATTTTTCCCTTGGCTCTGTGAACCCAGTGAGGTTCCCACGGCCCCACTCCCCCAGCTTGCCCAGGGACGTGCTCTGTGCCTGCACAGTGGGATCCATCTCACTGCTGTGGCATTGTTGTTACAAATAACATAAAAACCAGCTCTAATATTTGTGTGCATCTTGCTCAGGATGGGGAGGTGCTGTGCTGGTGAGGGATTGACTAGAAAAACCTAAAAATACCTTCTTGCTGCTGTGGTTCTTCTGCAGACTGCTCCTTAGGGTGGCCTTTTGTTTAATTCAAACACAGAACCACTTTATTTTCCCGTTTTCAGGGTTGATATTCTGGGAGTCTAAAAAGAACACCTAAGCTCATGAAAGCTGAGACAAAGGTCAATTTATGCCCTTCCTCCCCAACGAATCCTTCATGTAATTAAATGTGCAATACTTGAAGCTTACCCTACTTGCTACTGGTTTTTTTTTTGTTGTCTTGATTAAACATGACAACAGATCAATGGGAGAGTTAAAACAGGCCATTAAAAATAGGCACAGGCTTACAGCAAGTATTTGGTTTCACTACAGAATAGTAAAACAAACCAAAATGTTCAAAGAGTGTTTTTAATGGGACAAATCTGGATGTGAATTATATAGGGGATTGGATGGGATGGTTTGGTTGAGTGGCACATTTTTTTAAATTATTTAATTTTAAGCCAGAAACCTTAGAACATCCCAAGAGTGATTTTATCAATCAGCTCATCTTACTGGGGTTTTTTCAGTTCATTAATGGAAATGGCTTAAAGTCATCATAATAATGACAGATACCTTTCTTTAAAATCTGGGTGAAGAAAGGGAGAAATGGAAAGAAAAAAAAATATGTTCTAGGTTGACCCCCGAAATTGCTCTCCTACATCAAGAGCTCTGTATTAGGAAATGCAAACAGGCCCTAGGGATGCCCTGGTCTCAGTCTATGCCCTGAACTCAACTGATGCTGCTGCACAATCTCATATTTCTACAGATTACATAAGGTCTTTCCTTTGGTTAGTGTGTCTTTTGTGTCCTATGCTCTTCACATAAACTTTTGGGTGAAATAACAGCTTGGAAGCCAGTATTTTTTGTCACTGAGTACTCCTGGCCTTCTGTTTTATTTCCTTTGTTCTTCTCATGCTACATTTTCAATGATGTATTGAAATACTAATGAAGCCGTGTTCGGGACTTGATGCCCTGAGAAATGTTAGATATAGGAACACATTTATCAAGAAACCTGTGCAAGACAATGCCATTTGCAAAGCTACTGTCCTGATGATGGACAAAACTGACTCCTGTAGTTGTCCTCTGAACTGGTCATAAAATAAAAGTATTTACAAATACACAGGAACTTTAAAAGCAGAGAGAATCTGTCCTTTCTTGCTTCTTCTCTGTCATGATTTGCTGCTCGCCAGGTCCATGGGATCAAAGGAACCTTATTCTGCCTTCCTCTGCCTCCCCTTTTCCCCTTTAGCCAGGTTTGTGTGTCACGGTCACACCTGTTTGAGGTTACCTGTGTATATTGGGTAGAGATTTGTGTGAGTGATGGGGCAGCAGCCTTCAATCGTGGCTTTCCAGTTTTAACATTAATACTTAACACATGAAGCAAGTTTAAAAGGATAAATATCGAAATCTTTGCCACACACAGCATGACCTCCTCATGTCTCACCTCCAGGCCACTGCAGCTGGCTTGGGTTCTGTCTTTGCAGCAGAATCACCTGCTGAAGGCTCAAGCAAAGGCTGATGCTTTGGTAACCATTTCGAACCAACACAGAGTTAAAATAGAAAAAAAAAAGCAGTAATATATATGAGACACTTTAATTCCTGTTCATATTCCTATTCTAGCACAAATGTCATTAAATTGTAATAGTGATTACACATAATGACTACTTGATACTTTGATTTTGCTCAAAAGATCCCTTTTATCTCATCATTATTTACACTTTAAACTCTGCTTCAGAATCTACATGGCTGTCAATTTGTATGATGCACATACTTAATTAGCTCTGATTAGGAGCAGAAGTGTGTGTGGGAGAAACTATTTTGCCAAATCCAGTGATTGTATTAAGCCTTAAATATTATGGTTTAATGTGACTGATGAATGAAGGAGGTGTATTTTCAGCTTGGTAGAGTTGGCTCATGAAGATGAGAGGTGAAAGGTGGATGCTGTGGTTTGGAGCTTCCAGGGAAGGTGCTTTTGCCTTGGTCTGGTGCAGGAGGTAGGAGAGGCAGCTGGAACATTCTGAGAGGTACCAGCAAGACAGGAAATAATAGAGAAAAACTTTCTTGAAACAGGCTGTTTCAACAAAGGGTTGAATTTTAGGACCTCTCTACTCAGCCTTCTTGTGTAGGTTCCTTTAGCATCTGCCCAGCCCCAAAAACTGAGTTTAAAAAAAATGGTGTAGAGAAGAAGGAGTAAGACTTACAGGAGGAAAAGGAAATATTTAAAGGTAAATTAGGACATGATACAAATCAGAACAGGACAAGCAAACAGATGGTTTCAGACTTAAAGGTAGGGGGATTTGACGAGTGTGGGGGTGATTGGCAAGACTTTCTCATGTAATCGGTGAGAATTTGTCTTCCAGGGCTGAAATCTTGAAGAACAGCCATGTTAAATCCTGCAGTCTTGGACAAAGGGTGGTAAAGTGAAGATGAAAAATAGTGAACCTAGGAAATTCCCAAATAACCTAAGTGTTTGAAAATGGGCATCTGGAATAAAGCATCTCAATCCCTAAGGAAGTGATGCTAAAAAATGAATTAAAAATAATTTTTAATCTTCTAAAAATGCCAGACATCAGATGTATTCTTGCCTGTACAGCCCATCTGACTGCTGAGCAGGAGAGCACACAGCTTTTAGAATCACCCTTCGTTTTGTGCATTTGTATCCCAACAGTAACAGAAGCTCATAAACCTTAGCAAGTGAAATACTTGTTCACAGCAAAGACTAAACCAGATTTGGAGAAGTAGGTCCCCTTATGCATAAAAGATCTGATGAACCTGAAGCAAAGGAAATATTTAGGGAGGTAAAACCTCTGCAGAAAAGGCCACATGAATTCTCTTCACTCACCTCCTCCTTGCCTTTCCGAGCTGGTGATTGCTGTACCTTCTTGCTATTTTATTTCGGGTACTTAATGTCACAGGTTTTTGTTGTCTTAAAGGAATGAGGTAGAGAATTATGAGTTATCAGGCCTTAAAGAACAAAGTTTTTAGAGCACATAAACAAATGCAATGCACCGGGGAAAGAAATCTGACAGACTTAGAAAAGGAAAGCTGTGCTTGGCGAATTATTACAGTTATTTTCTTTGAGGGAATTGAAGCAGGTGGGCAAGGAGAATGTAGTCAGTGTAACAGAACCAGATCTTTAAAGCAAGTTCATCAAAATGTCATATCAAGCAGTATGGAAGAAAGATGCCATGGGGTAGGAGAGGTCCTCATGTAGATTAATGACAAGGTAGGAAAGAAATAGGAAACATATAATTGATTTTCCTGCTGGAGAGAAAACACTGTCAGTGATCTGTGCTGGTTCATGGGTTGGTTGACACAAATGAACTGAGGAAGGTTATAAATATTAAAATCTTCTGATGGAACACTATTCAAGAGAGCCCAAAATGCACAGAAGTAGAGCTGCAAAGAGTTAGAAAGATCATGCAATAATGGGGAATAAAATGGTAATTGGGGAAGGAAATGAGTGCAGAACACTGCAAACAGCAAAGGTAATTCTAGTAATTTGTGTGCTACTGGGCTTAAAATTAGCTGTCACCACTAGGAAAGGATTGTGACAGACTTTCCCTAAACATTCTTTATCAGCCACTGTTGGAGCACAGGTGATGGGTACTTGGACATTTGGAATAAAACCCTATTCTATTGTTATACAAAAAAGAGGCTGTGATTTATTTTTTCAAAAAAGAAACTGAACACTGAAGAATTCTTTTTCCTCTCACTAAGATTTATGTAGGACGTTGTCATCCTTCTCCCAAAAGTGATAACAAAATAAACGAGTTTGTGCAGTTACTCCCGAGGCTTGGTCTCTGTAAAGTGTTCACAAGGAGAACTGGAAGGGAACAGGTTTTTTTAGGCTGAACTGCCACCAGTGTGGTCAGAGATACGTTCCTTGGCTGCAAGAAGGTGCAAGGACTTTATTTTCATTGCGCTTCAGTGAAAAAGTGAGATTTTTTTTTTTTAAAGTAATGGAAAACTCAGGAAAGGCCCAAGCACAGGTTGTCACTGGTATTTAAGTGTTCAAATTTCAATTAAGTTCAGAGAATGCTGGGTTTTGCTGTTGATCTTCGAGGCTTGGGATTGCCTTGATGTGACACAGAAATCCTGATGGGGGGAGCAAAATGGAAACCGGGACTGTCCAAGTAACAGCTCAGCAAGTCGTGTGCTTAATTTTCAGGTAAACAAAGAGGCCTTCAAGGCAAGTTAGTCTTGCATTTTTTTAAGAGTCTATAATATGTAAATGTGTGTTATGTACTCATTCTGTAGCCATCTTCATAATATTTTCATATGCATTTCTATTCCTCAAGTGATTAACACGCTAAACTTGCTGTTTCCAAACTGAATGTTGTCTTGGGATCATTCAGAATGTTAAAATACTCTTGAATAACTTATTTTTACATTGGTGTGATCTCCCCTCCATTTTAGATGTGATATTAATATTGAGTGATGTCTTCGTTTTAATTTGTTTGAGATATATTTAATTTCTTTTTCTTAAAACCTTTCCTCCTCCAGCAAAACCCAAATTCCTGAGGTCTTGTCTCCCATTGAGAAAAAGACATTCCTCATGGATTGTGTCTATTTTATAATAATATTAATACATCTTTTTCTTTGTATGTTATATTGTATGAATTACACAGCAAACCCATGACAAAGAGAGTACCAGATTGCAGTTGTTCAAGCAGTGATCATTCCATAAGTTGTTTGTTTGGTTTTGTTAAGAAACGAAATTAAATCCTGAAGACTTGTTTTGCATCTGCCATTTTTCTATTTTTTATCCTCTTTTGCTTTGCTCTTGAAGTGATAGGTAAAGTGAAAAATCTTGTTTTTTTCATATTCTTTTTAATTAAGATTGCAGCATCTTATCATAGCTCTAATCTTCAGTAAAAATAACCGTGAATGCCAGGGTATTTTCCTTTCTTTTAATTTAGTGAGATGTCAACAAAAATCAGTATATCATGGTGATCTCGGAAGAAGTTTAGGAAACAATGTGAGCAATAACCAAATGGTAATACTGCTCCTCTTCTCCATTATAGAATGGAATCATACAATGGTTTGGGTTGGAAGGGAACTCAAAAACCATCTCATTCCACCCCCTGCCACGGGCAGGGATGCCTTCCACTGTCCCAGGCTGCTCCAAGCCCCTATGTCCGACCTGGCCTTGGACACTGCCAGAGATCCAGGGGCAGCCACAGCTGCTCTGGGCACCCTGTGCCAGGGCCTCCCCACCCTCACAAAGAATTTCTTCTCAATATTTAGCTTAACCCTGGGCTCTTTCAGCTTAAGGCCATTTCTTCTTGTTCTATCACTGCACGTCCTCATATTCCTGTTCATAACTTACATTATATTGTAATATTCTATTCTGCCTTGTTTTGTTGTCTTATTTGACAACTTATTTGCTCTCTGCCTCTGCCACTTCTGGGTTTATTTTCATGATTAATAGGGCCAAATCACTTTCAGATAATATTTTACTAATTTCATTATTAAAATAGCATTATACACAACTTCTGTTTGCTCTCCAGCAGTGAGACTGATCAGATCTGTTGGCACCGGCTCTTTGTGCTGAACAGAAGTAATTGCTATGTGGATTTTGTGGGTTTCTCCTTCTTTTTCCCCCCCCCCCCCATTTTTTTTTTTTTTTTGGATGAATGCTGAGAGCCATCCCCTGAGCAAGACAAGCAGCTGTGCCCTCTTCACTCCTGCGCTGGTGCTGGCTTTGGAGCACGGGCAAGGGCTGCCCTGGTTCTGCAGCTGGGCTGCTGCTGTGGCTCAGCCCCAGCCAGCCCCGGCTGAAATGACAGGAGGGCTGTCACAAGGAGTTCAGTCACACTGAGAGCTTGTCCCCACGGCTGGAAAAATCCAGCACGCCTGCAAAGCAGCATTAGTGCAGCAAAACGTTTGAGATGGGCTGCGTGTTCTGCAGAGGCTTCAAAACCCCCAGCAGACGAGGAAATCCAAATGCCCGGTGGATGTGCTCTGGGAGGGATTTCTAATCCAGGCAAGGGGTTGCTCCACAGAGCCCTTTCTAGATCCCACATGTCCTGTCCCTTCAGAGTAATTTTCAAGGGTGTATATTTTCTTCCCTGTGACCTGGGAATTTCTTCCATTCCTGCATTTTCAGGTGCCCTGATCTCTTCGTCTTCTGCAGATTTGTGGAATAATGACTTGTTCTTGCATAAATACTTGCAGTTAACTTTGACATGAAAGGGGAAGAATCATGGTGGGAAGAGGGGGACTTCAAACTTACACTTCCAAAATGGAAATGCTCTTATACCCCAATATTATATGAAGTTTGATGCAAAAAATGCATTACGCTAATACTAAATTTTGCCCTTGATGTGCTGGGGGTGATGGTGGTGAATTGGGACTGTCAAGACCACAGGTTTTGTTCAGTATTTCCTAATTAGAAAATACAGTAGGGTTCAGAGCCACTCATCACTTCAGCAGTTTCTGGAAGAACTCTGTTTTCCAGGAGGTGCTACAGAGGTTGCTCTGCTTATTATTCCCATGGTGGGCAGGTTTTTCATTTTTCTTCAGCAGGGACTACCTAATGTAGTACCTAAATGGTATCAGTGTTGGAAATACTGTGCCACCAAAGCTTTCACCTAATGCTTCCTGCATTTTCCTTCAACACCAACGTGCTGTGTGGTTTCTTGCAGCAAAAGCTCGTGGCTTTTATGCCGATGGCTGCCAGCATATGTTTCAGATTCTCATGCTTGCACCCAGGATAAAACATAACTTTTCCCCCCATGTGACTTAGCATGGATGTGAACATGCATCATCCAGATTTCCCCTTCTGTTTTCCTTTCCCCTTCTCTCACAGTTTTGAAGCAGAGCTTTCTGTGGTGTATGTTCAACCCTGCTTTGGATTTACAGAAACTTTTAAGGCAGTCAGCTTTCAGCTGTGACAACAACATTTACATCCAGGTTGTAGATGCAGGAGCCCACTGAACCTGCCATCATTGCTAGAGAGAGCTCCTGAAGGCTTCCTGAGGGCATAAGTAGCATTAGAGAACCATGGAATGGTTTGGGTTGCAAGGGATCTTAAAGATCATCCCACCTTCCACTATCCCAGGTTGCTCCAAGCCCCATCCAACCTGGCCTTGGACACTTCCAGCTTCTCTGGGCACCCTGTGCCAGGGCCTCCCCACCCTCATAGTAAAGAATTCCTTCCTAATATCCCATCTAAACCCACTCTCTTTCAGTCTGAAGCCATTTAGCTGATTTATCTTTTGTGGGCCACTTTTGTAGATACTTGGGAAAAACAGTGATGTAGAATAACGGAGCTGAGAGGTTGAGGTTTAAAAATGTCTTGACATTTTGGGGTTTTTTTCCTTCTTTAGTTTCTCAGCTAGGTGGCTGGCAGGATTGTCTGCTCTGCTGAGAGGCTCACTCTGGCAGCAGGGTTCACTCAGTCACCACAAGCAGAGCTCACCCATGTGAAAACCCTAAGGATAAGATCCTGTCCCAGAAGGGTGTCCTGGCTGTTCCCTGCACCCCAAATGAAAGATTTCAGGCTCTGGCTTGCATGAGTGGCAGAACCTTCATTTGGGATGTGGGAAAGATGACAGAGAAGTCACCAGACTGTGAGACTCAGAATGTAGATGCTCTAAAATATATTCTCGTGGAATTTTGTGACACATCTTGCCACTTGATTATTTTCACTGAAAATTTTGATTTATTTTGCTTTAATTTTTGTGTGGAAGAGATGATTTTTTAAAATTTGTCTCTTTCCTGCCCAGGTCCAATGACAGGGATGCTTGGCTTTGCTGTTGTGTATTTGTTAATCTCTCTTGTCCCATTAGGATGTGAAGCTGGTGGCCATCAGGACTCTCTCAGAAGCATTAAGTCAACTCCAGCATATGGAGACAAGCCCCAAACTGAAACTTCTAAGATCTCAGCCCATAAGTTCTTGAAAATAATGGCTCTGCTTTTGGAAAAAGTGATCATTTTATAAAGCAGTTAAAAGAAAAGCCATACAAATGTGGATTAATTCCATTTTTCAGAACCCTGAGACACATCTAATTATCTTTATTTCTCTTGCTCATAAAATATTTTTGAGAGAAAAACAAATCTGAGGCTCTTCTCTCGCTTCTGTCCCCTTGCTTTTGGCATTCTTGCAGTGTGTTCCTTACAACTGGAATGAGTGGAATTGGATTTTGGGTACAAGAAGCACAGATGCATATTTTTTGTCCGTGGGCTGACAGTTATCTGGGGTTTTGTTATTTTGGTTTTTTGGGTTTTTTTGGTTTTGTTTTAACCACAGATTATTCCTTTTTTAGCTGATTAAAAGCTCCCATCACTTGCATTTATTGCATTTGCCCCTCAGCATTTGTGCACTCCACCAAACCCCACACCTCTCCCCCTACCTTGTGAGTTCTGCTTCTTTTTATGGTTTCACCTGAGGACCTTTTCTTTTAATTGTGGAAGCCTGCTTTGATTTAATGGAATTTTCTGTCCTCTGAGAGTGATAATGTAACACTGAGTGTTTTTTATCCGTAGTTATTATTATTTGTGGGCAAAACCAACTGCATACTTAATTATCCTCATTAGTGGTTCTGATTTTGAGACTGATTCAAGCAAGTAACCCTTTGGAATAAAAGGCTGAGCACTGGCACATTGAATCAGAGAAGAAATTTGAAAAAGCATGATTTTTTGTTGGGTTTTTTTGGTGGACACATAACAAATTTATACTGTTGAGCCCTAAAATACTGGCTATCCTTACACAACATAATTCATGGGAGATAGTTCTGCATGGTGAGATTTTATACTGTGGGGAGAATTGTGCTCTCCTTTGTTGACTTGACTTAAAATGGTTGTGAGTGGTGGTGCTTAATTGGCGTTTTTGTAATTGCATTAGTTTAATATCTTCATCTCTTTGTTAATTATATTTGCAATATCAAATAATTTCGGGCAATTGATTTAATTTTGTTTTCCACGTTAAAGCTATTTTGATTTTGACGTTCTCTCATAATTCTTCTTTAGGGCTGCTTTCACTTTTCTTCATTTTATTAATTCCTTTTCAGTAAGGCTTGCTTTGGAGTCTGATCAGAGCATCTTTATCCAGTGCTGTTTTCCTGTTCTTGAATTTTCCTATCTTGCCTCCACCTGAAAATTATTCCTTGTGTGAGTTGTGTTTTATACTCCTTCCCCTCAAACAGTGAGGAATGTTCAACCCCCATCAATTCAGAGGAGCAAAAGAAATCCCTGTCCAGAGCCAGAATCAAAGCCAAAGTTGTAAAAGTGCATTTGCTTTACCCTTGCTCTAATAAAATTTATAATATTTATCAACCTCGTGTGTTAGTCATTAGATAAAACCCCTAGAGGGAGACACGATCACAGATGGATTATTGTAATGCCTCATCACTCTGATCTTTCCACAATAGCTGCAGTAATTTCTCTAGGTCACTTTGCATAACCTGTTACTGGATAATTGAGTAGTGATAATAACATTCTTGTTTGTAAGTGTCTAATCAGGTTTTGATTCTTCTCAAATAAGGTCTTTTTTTTTTATTTCATCAAGGGGAGATGTATTGGAGGAAAAAAGGCCAATTTAGCCTCCTTTTTTTTTTATCCCTCTATTTTAAAATCTCAGTCATGTTGATGCAGTGTAGAATCTTGAAAAAAAATTAAACATCATCCTAAATAGTGACACAGCTCACTAGAATTACACCCTCCCACCCACCCAGACTCTCTCTCCCTGCATTCTGCATTGAGTAATCAGCATATCTGTGATTGCATTTGGAATGTTTCTACTACTGGTTTGGAAGGCACAGCAACGCATTCAGAAATGTTTCATTTATCAGTTCTCTGTGTGTGTGTGTGTTTATGCAAAAATGATTATCTTAGCATGCTGTATTGTTTGGATATCAACGGGGTAATTAACCTGTAGTATGATCCTGGTAATTCAGTTTCCTTAAATATAGTTTATTGTGTAGATGGCTTCAGCTGTTTTCCCACAAAAGTTGGTTTGGGGCTTTTTTTTACTGCATTTTAGATGAATTCCATTAAATTGTCTTACAAGATATTTGTCTTTACACTGAAAAATCCATGCTTTATTTTCCTCTATTACGGAGGATTTGAATATTTTTCCCTGACCATATGAAGAATAGGGCTTAAATTCTCATTTTTTCAAATTTCTCAATTGTTTTGCTATAATTGGGTCTTTTGTTCTCTTTAGGTGTCTACCTCACAGCCATATGTTTTTAATGACTGTGGTCACAACGATGTTTTCTTGCCTGCTTCTTACTCTGATTTCAGGCCAGTGAAAAAGGAGCTGTCTGGCTGATAGCAGAACTTTCAAGAGATATGAGATCCTGGGGAGTTCTTTGAGTCTTAACATCCTTCTGACTTCCACCTGTCTTGTAACCTTTTTCTTCCATTTTGCCAAATAATCTCTTTTATGTCTCTGTTCCCTGCCCTCTTTTGGGGATGAAGGGAACATCTGGCGTGACTCTCAGGGATGATCCTGTGCAGGACCAGGAGTTGGACTTGATGACCCTTGTGGGACCCTTCCAACTCAGGATGTTCTGTGATCTTTGTCTTTTTTTTGCTCTGATTCTACTATGTGCCACCTCTTGCACCAAAACAAAAGCAAATCACAAAAAAAATCACCCTTTTTCTTTGAATTTTCTGAAGCCTGGAGATGCATTTAGGAATTGCTTGTGTAAGGACAGGCAAAGCCTGTGATCTCTTTAGGCTCATGACTGTCCCAGACAGGCTGAACTCACAGTACAAGCATCTGTAAATGTAGGCAGCAAACATCCACCCAGAAGCTAAAAATATTGGGGCACCTGTGCTAAACTTCTCCAGTTAACTGAGATATCCAAGAAAGTTGGAAAGTTTCCCTAGTGGTTCTCTCTCTGCTGGAGATGGTGGACCAGGTGAAGTGAGTGATTTGCCCCATCAAAGCAGCATCTCAGCTGAGCTCAAGCTGTGTTTTTCCTACATGACCTGGGGAGAAGGCTCAAAAAACTGCTCTCCTACCCAAGGCACGATGGCTGAGGTCTTTCAGGAAAAGGCTTCTTCCAGAAGGCACACAGGATATTGATATTTTATTGTTTTTCTTAAACTTTGATTAGAGCTTGATGAGCTGATAAGAATACACAGGCTCTCAGTCCTTAAACTGTTTAAGGGAACGTGGCTCATCCTGCTTTGTGTCTGTTTCGCAAAAAAAATTTCCAAATGTCAGCTTTTTCTGGAATGTGTTGTCCCATCATGGTCCAAAGCAGTCCCAGGTGTCTGCCATTCCAAGTTCAGCACTAGGAGCTTAGACTTTATTAAATACTGTCCTTTCTTTCCTTTTTCTTCTTTTTTTTTTTCTTTTTCTCTTTTTATTATACTCCTTGGGTTGGCTTCTCTGTTTCTTGTGTTTAGGCAGCTGTATTTAAAAGTGAGAAATTATTACATTTTAAGGTGGCACGTTATACAATCCGAGAAATCTGAAGGAAATCCTTGATTGTTGCCCAGTGCATCAATCACAACATCACTGAGGAGAAAAGAAGAGGGAACATTGATGTCCAAGGCTCTGGCAAACCTGAAATTCCACTATAAAAGTGTTCAGGCTGTTTCTGTAAACCTGCTGTAGTGCAGGAGTGCAGTCAACTGCTTAATTACATAATTTTTCTTTTCTGCTTTGATTTTTATTTTATCTAAATAATCTCAGTGGTCTCTTGGCTCCAGACTTTCACTTTGATTCATATCTTTTAATTTATCTATATAAATATTTCATGCTGGATTTGATAAATCAAATGGATGAGAATTAATTTTTCCCTTAGTTTGAAATTTTTACTCATTTAAGACCAAACTTTCCACTTGCAAAGGCATTACAGGAACAGCGTTTAGGCCTTGAAAAGGGCAGGGAAGGTGAATTAAATATTAGTATCAATTAATTGTTCAGAGACATTTTATTCATGTTTTTGAGTGTGCTGACAGGTCTCTTGCCCAAAAATATTTCAGTTCTTTCAAGAACTGAAGAGAAAACAGGGGCTTTAATTGCAGAATATGGGAAGAGGGCTTTGGAAGAACGTGAGGCCCAAAAAGATGGTTTCAAAATCACAGAGGTGTTATTTAAACTTACTAAAAGATGAAAGAGCACATGATGAAAAGGAATTATGTACAACACCAAGCCTCTGCATTGCATTCTGGCACTGAGTTGAACAGATACAAGATTTTCTTTTGTTCCATCCAAACTCCATGAAAGTTTTCACTTTTGGCATCTTTAGGATAAAGGTTCTTGCAGGTGAATCCATCTGAAGGGGGGACATGGTGGAGGAAGGGAAGAGAACAGATGGTTTCATGGGTTGCTTTTGCATTTCTTCTCTCATCTCTTCGTTGGTGCTGATCCCTCCTTGTCACCAGATCCCACATGGGGCAGGCCCAATCCTCATCCAGTACTGTAATTCAAAGGTAGGATCTTCTCTCTCACATCTTAGTGACACCCCCTCCTGCCCAGTAAAAAGGAGGATTGAGAAAAAGCAGTTTCAGCCTGGTTTGCCTGGTGAAGCCTTGACAAATCCCACCCTCACAGGCAGGAATATCACAAGAGGTGTTGGCTAGGTCCTCAGAAAAGACCTTCAAGTGCTCAGCATGCACACGTGTAGGAGCTGGAGGCCTGGAGGAGTGACCTGCCCAAAGAGAGAAAAGGTCACCTCGGTAAAAACAGAAAGTGACTCCATTCTCAGCTGTTCCCATAGCTACAGATGTTAGAAATGCCAAACCCAGCCTAGACCTTCACACCTGTGTGTCCACCCTGGTCACATCTGCCCAGCCTGGCCCACAGCAAGGGAGGTCAGCTCGCAGCCCCACTGACCAGCTTGCTGTAAAGAATCGGTTTAGTTGACAAGAGATCTCTCCAATGCCAATAGAAATTTTGTGTCTGGCTGATGTATTCAGCACTTTGATAAGCAGAGCTTGGCAGCGTTGTCTCCCCTGAAAATCAGGAGGAATTTCCTCGGCTATAATGCTTTGTCAGTTCCCTTTATCGCTTCAAGGAGCTGAGAGTCAGGAATGTTAGTTGAACTTGCAAAAAATTTATCCACCTCCCTTCTACCTCCCTCTCTCCCCTCTATTTTTCCCTCCCCCCTCCCTCTCTTCTCATTCTTGTACGAGTGAGATCCTGGCATCTATTGAGCCTGAGACTCCAGAAGTGCTTCTTGTCCTTTGATCTGATAAACTGTTGATATTCTCCTTTAACTGCTCAGCTGAGGACACAAATCTCTGCCTTCTTTCCCCGAAGTACTTGCAGGTGCAGATTGTTTGTCACCTTTTCATTCCAGCTGGGGCACCTGAGCACTGCTGAGGTGCAGCCTTCCTCTTGTTTCCCTCAAGAATTATTGGTTTAGTAATAAATAACCCTTATTCAGGAGGAATCTTTGCCTTTTATTCCCTTTCACTGCGAACTGATGTCGTGTCTGTCCAGGCTGAGTGCACTCACTCAGCTGCAAGAGTTTTCAGTTCTGCCTTGGATATTATTTTCTCTTCTATGATTGTCTTCTTTTTTTTCTCATTCTTCAGGTATTTCTCTTTGCTGTTTTATTTCCATAGCTTTCCTCAGTTTCCCCTGCCCCTCTCCCTTGCATCTCTTAGTCTGAGTTGCTTCTGCTTACTGAAAAATACAGTGTTTAGTTAATCATATTTTATCATTAAGTAACATATAATTACACATTATCTTTGACTTGTCTCAGTTCCAATTAGGTTTCAATAAATCACTTATTCTGTTATTCATCTAATCAGTTTCTTCCTATGGAACATTGTGGAGAAATATCTTTTTAATAAGAGCTTCTGAAATCCCATTTTTGTCGTTGGATGTCTCCAAGCAGTTTACAGAGTGAATTCCACAACAAAAAGCATCTGGACTGTCAGCATTGTGTATAAGTGTGTGTATTACAGCACTGTGATTATTTTCCAGGGATCTTAGTGTGTTTGTGGCTGCCATTAAGATGAATGCGTAGCAGATGCTGGTTTAAAATGAAGCACTATTGTACAGGCTGATGGATGGAAAGTTTGTCAAAAGTAGTGAAAGCTTCTACAGGGGATACAAAGCAGCTGGAAAAATTCATTGTTATGTGCTGCTAGTATGAGTCTCTAGTTCAGCTGTACTGCATTTGATTGGGAAGTTAGATTCTATGGAAGTGTCAAACAGAGATCCTGATATTCTCTATTCTTATGGCATTTGTAATTTGGTATTTACCTCTTTGTTCTTGGCCAGGAAGTCTACTGGTTTCGCTTGAATATCTGCTAAGAAGCAGCACAGCACAATAAAAGCTAGCAAATGTGAGCTGTGTTTATTACTTCTACGTGAATGTCTTGTTGGCCAATGGAAATTTAAATGCCCTGTTGATTGTTTCATTTGTGTTGTAGAGAAAAGCTTGTACAGCAGATGAACAATGCCAAATTGTTTTTTTTTTTTCATTCTCTATTATGTTACCAACAATACTGTTCTCTGCTTCAAAGTACAGCTATAATTAGAAATGTGATTATGTAAAAGTGGCACCATCTTATTCAGTCCTTCTGAATGAGGATTCAGCTTCTTCCTGTGCTTAGTCCTATTGTGCCTATTTTTTGCTTTCCAGATGCCCAAATTCCTCTTGGGATTGCACCAACTAGGTGGAAATTTTCTTGTAAGGGACTTTATTCTGTGCTGGCACCTGCCTGGTCTAAATGCAGGAGCTCAGCTCCAGTGTTGAAATGTCTCCTTTCTGAATCTCCAAATGCCTTTCAACCTTCTCTGTGTCACTCATTTATCTCTCTGTCTCCTGCATGCCAGACATCTTTCTCAGCTGGGGAGGGCCTCTCTTTTTTAATTTCCAGGGATTTCTAGAGCCAGTTTTGCTGCCTTTTTTTTCCACTCCTTATGATATTTAGAATGAGCATCTCCCCACCCTGTATCTTTGCAAGATACCAAAAGAGAAAAGGAAAAAATAGTCTATTTTATGCTCCAAACTACCATAAGGCACAGTGGCAGAGGTAGACAAGGCACTTCATGGCTTAGCACCGGGATTGCAAGTTCTTTCTGCAGGGTAATAGAATCTCTTTTGTGCAAATGAAGGCTACCCTGAAATCTGTCTCATCATCGCTCACTAGGATCTCTTCCACTATGGTCACCTTTTCAAAAACTGACCCCTTACCAGCCTTGCTTTAGAAAATCCCACCAGAATCTACTGCATTCAAGATATAATGAAATATCCAAGTCTCTGTGTTTGTGTCAAGTATAATTGGGAAGGTTTTTTCTTTACAAGTGAGCACCATATGCAAATATAAAGCAGATGGGTGGTATTGGAATATATCCTACCATTTATTGGAAAACAGAAATCACGTGTTAGGCTTATCAGCTCTCCAACAGCGCAGGTTAGGAAGCTACTTTAGAGGAAATGTTGGGGAACCTTTAAGCCACCTGGAGCCTTCAATCCCTCCAGTGAGAACTCAATAGCCCATGGCAGAAGTGGCTAATCCAGTGCTCTGACTGATACTGACTCTTTCCAGTGATACAGAATCTTCAGTTTAAGGTTGGGAGTGGGACTGTAGTCACATGGATGGCAGAACGAAGATTATTATAGGCACCTAGGTTTATAGGTCTTTGCTAGAAAGACCTGACCAAATGATATAAAGCATTTATTAAGCTGTATCTGTATTCAGTATAGATATGTATTACTATTAAGGAGTTAAGGGGAATTTTTTCACTGTTTGCTCCGTTCTTTTTATTACTTTATAAATCATTTTTGCCATGGAAAGAGTGTAAAAATAAATTTAGGGATGCTAACAGAAACTGCCTGTGTTCCAGGCAGAAATTTAGTCACTGGAAATTTCATAAAGGCAGATTACTGATAGATTTTTGCAGGCTGTACGAAGAGTGCTGCCTCAGCAAGCGCAGAAGTGAGCAGATCTGTATCAGCTTACACCGAAAGGGGTTTCTCATTTTACTTTTGGGTGTAAACCACTTACCGCGTTTAACCTGGTGATATTTTCTTTGAAAACAAGAAGCATTTTGTGAGAGCTGACATTAGCATGCAGATGCTTTGATTACCTTCCCTGGGCGTCGCGTTTGAGTCGGTGGCGGAGTCGAATCGTTTCGCGCGCGCGGCTGGAATTCCTCAGGTTTTCAAGGTCTGTCCTTCTTTCTTTTTGTCTTGCAGTTTTCAGTGAAGAGCTGCACGCCAGTCTCTATTTTGTCAATGCATCTCTGCAAGAGGTAGTGTTTGCTAGCACCACAGGGACACTGGTACCCTGTCCAGCAGCGGGGATCCCCCCGGTGACGCTCAGATGGTACCTAGCGACGGGCGAGGAGATCTACGATGTCCCAGGGATCCGCCACGTCCACCCCAATGGCACTCTCCAAATTTTCCCCTTCCCTCCTTCAAGCTTTAATAACTTAATCCATGATAACACTTACTATTGCACAGCTGAAAATCCTTCAGGGAAAATCAGGAGTCAGGATGTTCACATTAAGGCTGGTAAGTAGAGTCTTTTATTGGGTCCAGACGGGGTTGGGGAGGGAGGGAACTTGGGTGTTTCAAAGAGTGGCAGCAGATATAAATCAAGGGATATTGGCCAGAAGTGAAACCTCTGAACTCTTAACAATATTAAGTAATTGTTTCCTCTCCTGTCCTCCCCAATTTGAATTATTTTTGATGTGGAAAAGTTAGTTTTCCAAAGATAAATTGATCACAAATATAAGGAAAAACAAGCTGATAATGAAATCAAGAATCAGACCATGTTTTCATATTAAAGAGCTGTGTGAGAAAAAGATGGATTTTGTACATGGTCTGGAAGAGAAGAGGAATATTTGGCCTAAAATCACGTCTCCTCCTTTGCTTGTGGTCGCTCGTGCTTTGTTTTGAGAGAGAAATTTGTGTCCCCTGCAATGATTCAGCAGCTGATGGGGGTTCACGGGCAGTGCTTTCTCTTTAAGCTAAAATATGCAAATGAGCAGAATGGTTTTGCATCTGTTTTCTGTGCTGGCTGGGTCAGCCAGTAGGGAATCACAGAGGGATCAAAATCAGGCCTTTTGTTACAATACACAAACCTATGATTGCACAGTTTTTGAAGATTTTGGTCTACCTGCTTCAGTTAATTAAAATATTCAAACAAACAAACAAAATGTAGTCTGGGAGCTGACCCTTGGCAAATGCAAATCCTTGGAAGCTCTTTTTTGGTGGTGGAGCTATGCTTGGCTTTTCTCAGAAGAGAACAACCTTTCCTCTGGAGATTTGTCTTCAGAGGAATTTCACAGGGAAAGCTGTGAAGAGTTAACAAGTAGATTTGCCTGTGACTTTCTTTTTAAATAATATAATGTATTCCCTTCTTCTTAACAATAAGTTAACATTCAGAGGTCTGTAGCTTGTAGGCAGCTGGGAAGCAAGAATAAAAACCAGGTTTCCATGAAATTCATGTCTCATTAAAATTTTAGTCTAGAAAAGTGGGTTTTCTTGCACAAGAGGCATCCAGTAAAAGCAAGTTATCATGTTATATATATGGGCAGTTCTATGATGGTCTATGCTTCTTATGAAAATACTTAGTTATCCATGAAAAATAAGCTTGAAAATCAAACATTCATAGGAACACATTGTCACCAACTTTGTTTGAAACTCGCTTCTGTTTTTTGAGATTTTGGTTTTACTTTCATGGATCTGTGGGCAAGTTGTCTGGTAGAATTATATTTAGAGAGAACATAATACTATTTTTGCTTTTTCTGGATTTGTTAATGTGTTTCCATTTTGAACACCTTTTGGGCAGTATTCTTTCCCAGTATTACTTTCCAATTTTTACATTTCCTGGATAAACTAATGTGGTGACACAAAGGAGGCTAAAACTTGCAGTGTTGCTGGCTAAGGCCCTGAACTGGTGCTCCTTTAGGTGTAAAACATTCTTCTACGGAACTCCAAAACAAGACTTCTCCCTCTGCTTGAGAAATAAACCTGGCAAGTAAAAAAAGGACCTTAAAAGAGGTCTTTGCAGTTGGTAGTGCAGCTGCTTGGCTCATAAGTTAACAACTCCTTTTTTTGCCAAGTCAGAAATGCCCTCTTTACCTCTTTTCTTTCCTTTTTTTAACTTTTTACCCCATTTCCACTCATTTCTCCATTTAACTCAATTTCTCAGTTAATCTGAGGTTTGGATAAGGAGTTCAAAGAGTTCCCTTCCTTCACATGAACTGATGCTGTGTGTCAGGGCTGTCACTGTGCCTGATGGCAGACCACACCTATTGGTGAGCATCTTTTCCAAGGGCTTGTGTAACACCTCAGTCACAGGAAAACACAATTTGGAGAGTCTTCTGTGCATGGCAGTGAAGTGTATTTTATGTTCAGATGATAAACCCTGGGTTGCTCAAATCTGAAATCAGAAACTTCATTTTTTTACGTGGTGCTTACAATTTCTTTCTGTTCATGTGAAATCTCAACAATAGTTCAGACTGGCACTAATTAACATGATTTTGGAGATTTTTTTCTAATTTCCTCCTTCCAGTGCCCTCCAAAAGCAATTGGTTTCCTAAGAATGCAGAGGAAATTAGTGGATCATCTGGTCATAGCACAAATGTTAGTATGGTTCTGCCCATTCTCAAAGTCAGCTTGAGAAAGACTGGAGCTCTTTTACCTCTTTTCCCAGGAATATGGGCAGCAGATACAAAAATTCCAGCTCACAGATAATTGTAATTGTGGTTTTGCATGTAATTTTGCTTATAGTGCAACAAACATCCCCAAAGTGCCCCCAAAACATCATAACCCCCACGCCAGGACACCCAAACCTAATCCTCTTCTGTATCAATCCCATGTCGGAGTAAAGGTCTCCATTTTATCTTCAAGCTCTCCTGTGCAGTCATGGCAGTGAAGAGCATGGCATTTTTTTGTAGCAAAGGCTGACATTCTCATATAAATTAATGACCTGGGGACTTGAGATTTTAAAAAAAATTAAAAATAGAAAAAGTAAAAATCAGCAATTTATTCATGGAAACTGTCAAAACTGTGATCTGGATACAGCTGAAGGGCCTCGTAAATCACAATAATGTAAGTATTTTTAAGCAAGGAAATGAATAAACCTCTTTCCAGTTTTTGTGCCCTGCTTGGTTTCCGTATTGGATTTTATTGACGTGATCAGTTGGGAAGTTTTTCAGAGTGGCCAAGTGTTCTGAAAAGTACAAACACCTTCAGCAGTGAGTTGGGATATTGCTGCTAAACAGGCTTTTCCCAAGAATGATGGCTGGAGCAGGAGATTTAGACACAAGTCAGCCTCATTGAGATGATCAATGTGCCATTCCTGGGTGCAGAACAAGGTCAGGGGGCTGCTTCATCACAGGGCAGCCAATGCTGTAAAGCCCCTGCATTAAAGGTGCTTCTGATATCAGTTTAACACCCATAACAGGGTTAGGAATCTTAACCCATGATTAGAAATAAATTATCGAGTTTTTAAAAACTAGTAGTGTCTATCTTGTAATAGAAAATGGATTTTTTTTTCCTTTTAAAAAAGATATTTAATTTTTAATTAAATTTATTTATTTTTGGTTAGAGTGCTAAAAGTTATTTTGTTATAGCAATGTTTGGGATGGAGAATTCAGTCTTCCATTTTGCAGTGGTAACAAAGGACCTGAAAACTTGATGCTCTTTGCATTTTGAAGACTGGTTACATTTCATTACTCTGCCTTTTGTTTCTTGAAATACACCCTAAGTGGGGCTGACACTTAGAAATTCCAGTGCTCCTGGTGTATAGAAACACTTTTGTAAACTCTGAAAAGAATTTACTGACTTTTCACCTGGAATCAGTGGGGTTAAATTTATTTGTATATGAGATTGGTCTGTGTTTATGGACAGGAAATGTGGGCAAGAAATGTCCCTGTAAAGCGGCAGCTCAGCATTGCTGCTGCACTGGGGGTCGTTCTTCCCAATAACTTTTACCCTCAGTCAGGTGCATGTCTCAGCCACACTGAAATTTCCAATGCCTTCATCCCTGCTCTCACTGAAATGGTTTGTTCTGGCTGTGGTGATTCCTTTTTTTGGCACCTTGACCCCATGGTCCCGTGGAGAGCCTGTGCTGTGCTTGTCTGTCCCGTCTCACCCATTCGCTTGCTGTAGAAGACAACATCTCTTCCTTCTCTGCTCTGCCACCTTCTCCATGAGCTCTTGCTCACAGAAATGCTCATCCCTCACTTTTCATGGAATTATTTCAAGATTTCCCTTCTTTCCATTCTCCTACTCAGTGCAACTTCATCTCATCCCAGCAATATTTGTTTGGTGTGGTGGGAATGATTTCCCCAGTTGTGCTTTTATCCTCCTTGTCCATCCAGTTGTTCTTTTTTCTCTTTGTCCATCTAATTAATTCTTTCATACTCAATACAAATAATTTTCTGATTCTAAACGTTTTTTTGAATCATGTTGGGTTTTATTATAACGTGTCTTAGTTTAATACAGTCGTGGCTTTGTTTCTTTTTTTTTACCATTAACTGATTTCTTTCAGGGCTGGTCAATCAAATGTAGCTCTCCTCTTTCTTACTCTCATTTCTCTGTGTTCCTGACACACGTTTCTTTTTCTCTCTCTGTCACCCGTATTGATTTTCTCCTTCAGTTCTCACTTCTTCAAAATCCTAAATGACACTGACCTTCTCTTCTCCCCTCTGGATGTCTAATTCACACACAGCACCTGCATTTACCTCTGTGCTCTTTGACAGAGCAGAAAACCCTTTGTGAAGGGAAATGTGGCTTTTGAAACGGGACGAGTAACATAAAACATAACACCCTTTACCCACATAAATATGCAGCTCCTACCCGAGCTTTCAGAATTAGCTGAGGAAAGAACACGGAATAAGAGATGCAGATTTTGAGGAAACAAAAAGAACTGGGAATGCTTTCATATCAACTTGCAATCAGCCTTGTAGATGTGTTAGTGACATAAGAGTTCACAGCCTGATACTGGGGGGCACTTTGTGAGGCTAACCGAGGGAGCGGGTGAGATGTGGGGCTGCAATTTATTTACCAAACCCTCCTCTTGTCCCTGCAGTTTTACGGGAACCCTATACAGTCCGTGTGGAGGACCAGAAAGCCATGAGAGGCAATGTAGCAGTGTTCAAGTGCATTATCCCCTCCTCTGTGGAGGCATACATCACTGTTGTCTCATGGGAGAAAGACACAGTCTCGCTTGTCTCAGGTAGGCTCTTATGGCTTTTTTTTTTCCAGCTGGCAATGGCAGAGATGTTTTCTGTTGGTTTTTTTTTTCCCCCAAAATGCCTGATGTTTGCTTTAGTTCAATTGTAGCTGAGTGAGATGTCATCCTCCCAGTAATGTATTTCACTTCAGCACTGCTGAATCCCTGTGACTCCGTGTGTGTGACATGAAGGCTTCAGACAGCCCTGCTTTTCTAGCCTGCTTGAGGGGAAAATAACATGGTTTTTGTTTTATACCAGACATAAAACCAGCTTTCGGGTGCTGTGGCAGTGGGCTTGCATTTTAACTTTGATAAAGAGCTCCTCCAAGCCAAAGAAATTTGAGTGTCATAAACATGTGCTGGGTTGTAATTGTTTTTAGTAGTGATGTTACTCATGGATTAGAAGAAATCCTGAGTCTAAATTTGTTTGGTTATGTTTAAATGAGGTATGTAATCAATATTTATACTTTCATAGCATTTTAATCCCAAATATCTTCACAGATAAGAGTGGAGGCTTAAGCACTGCCATAAGCTGAACATATTGAAGTGAAACAATCTGTACTAAAGCAGTTGTGTGCATTAATCTATTTACTGACAGAGGGAGAAAATGTGAGGCATTGTTCGGGAATTTGGGCAAAGAAAATCTAACATTTTAAAGCATAAACATTGTAAGAAATTAATGGGAGAATGAATAGGTAGGAGAAATATTTTCGGTATAGTACATATCTGAATTATATATACTGCAGGGTGCAGCTGTTGTTACACATACAAATGATTTATGTGTGCAGAAATTGGAAATATATTGTTCCAGGGCTGTGCAGAATGGAAAAAAAAAGTTTGAGTTAAATGTTGCTGCAGAGTCTGCTTAGGAATATGTTTGTGTTTATGATGCTCAAGTGTGTGAAAATGTTTTTTACACCTCCTCGGTATATTAATAATCATTATTTTCTGACAAATTGTGGCATTGATGGAAATACCTGTTTCTCTATATGACTCGTGTGATAGATTTAATTTCTCTCCATGTTTTATTGATTCCTGACATCACCTTGCAATATTTTTTTTTTTTCAAAAATTATGATTCAAAGAACTTTCTAGGGATTTGGTAAATATTTAACAACCATGTAATTGATGATCAGTTGTTCCATGTTGCTAGTGCACTGTTTAGGCTTGATAAATTCACTTCCTTATTGTGCTCTTGGATTTTGATAATATTATAATTTTTTGTCATTGAGCAACTGCAACTGAGTGTGTTTGAGCAAAGAGGTCTGTGATACCTGAATTGTTGGGCTCACCAGCACTTCAGCCAACACAGGTCAGAGCTGTACTTAAATGCACAAACAAACTTTCCATTATTCTGTCTAAAATGATATGGAATTATGCTTAAGATTATCTAAACTATGACTGCAAGCACTTAACACAACAGTGGATGGGATATGTTTATTTTGCTTCATCTTAAAATAATCTGCTAATGACCCGTGTACATCTGTATGTGGGAGTACTGGCTGGAATAAAGAACATGAATGTCTTCCTGGTTAACTACCTTAATTTATTCTTCAGTTTATTCACTCTGTATTATGAGGAAACATGCATATTTTCTCTGAAAACATAGATTGAGAGGACACAATCTGTTTTTTTTTTTTACTTCAGCATTAGTTCCTTGTACCCCTGTGGTATCTCAGCTCAATCCTTCACCCTGGAATCAGGAGTAGGGGACACCCAGGTCTCTGTAATCTCTTCTTTGGGGAAAAAATACGCAAATTCTTCAAAACATCATAGCTGCCACTCACAGATAATTTATTTTTTATAGCCTGTATTGGTTTTAACCCCAAACTTTGGGGGGACGCAAGTGTGTAATATCATTTAACTATATGGATCTAAATCTAATATTTTCTTTTCCCTTAACGTACCCTCTGACAGTGGCTGACAAGGCTACAATCATTAAAAATCTATAACAAACTTCAACAAATTTCTTATTATCTCACAATCCCTCAATTCTGCAGTTAAGAATTTAAATGAAAATAAAACAGTTCATTAGAAAGGACGCTGTAAAAAAACCCATTTATTGTATTTTTTTTTAGTGTGCAAGACCAGATTCTTTGCTCTTGCATGCAGAAAAGTATTAGAAGCTCTTAAGTATTGGAAAATATTAAGTTCTGATTTATTTTCTTCTTTTTTTTTTCTAAATAACTGATTTAGTGATTATTCATTAGCAGCAGCAAAAACGAGAGCCATCTTGAGGGGAAACCTCTACTGTGAAAGGAAAGAACATAAAGAGAGTTATATTTGGAGAGTGATGCTTATCATGGTTTGAAGAGGACAAGGTTTTTGTGGGGAAAAGAAATTGTAGATTTACTTGAAAAGTAAGAAAAGCAAAGAGAAAAAGGGAGTGTGTGAGTGGAGAGGATAAAGACGAGAATATTTTCTGGAGGGAGTCAACAAGAAAGATGGGGAGAGACAATTTCCACGGGATGGAGGGACAGGACAAGGGGGAATGGCTTCAAACGGCCAGAGGGCAGGGTTAGATGGGTTTGGGAAGAAATTTGGAAGGAATTGTTCCCTGGGAGGGTGGGCAGGCCCTGGCACAGGGTGCCCAGAGCAGCTGTGGCTCCCCCTGGATCCCTGGCAGTGTCCAAGGCCAGGTTGGACATTGGGGCTTGGAGCAGCCTGGGACAGTGGAAGGTGTCCCTGCCCATGGCAGGGGGGGAACTGGGTGGGCTTTAAGGTCCCTTCCAACCCAACCCATCCTTTCATTCCCCCTGAGATGACACAACCATTTCAAACAGAAACCAGAGAAGCTTTTTTTTTAGCTTTTCTGAAGGACTTAAACCCCATTGCAATTCTTCCAACAACAACCTAGAGTAAATATTTCATATACTTGTCTCTCTATAGTCCCACTCCGACTACAAGGATAGAGAGATCTGGAGATGAACCAGAATCCTTTATTTCAGCAATTACTGTTGTAGATGTCAGCTTTTTTTTTTTTCTTTTCTTTTTTTTTTTTTGATGGCAATGCAATATTAAAAAAAAATCAAGAAAAGCACAATATTTTTTACTTTTATGGGGTAAAAATATCCTGCCTCTTTAGAAAGAGTGTTTAAGAAGCGTGTTCCTTGATTAAAACTCTACAAGGTTTTTGCTGTTGCCACAATGTGCTATCCTGGACATATCTGTATATTTGGTTTTCAGGGAGCACAGTGATGTCCACAGTAATCGAAGAGTGTAATAAATATAGCTGGGCAAGAGCATCTTGTGTTTCCTGGCTGCAATTTGATGTCGTGCCTCCAGGTTATTGCAAAGTAATTGGGAGTTGAAACATATTAAGACCTATTACCAGAGCGTTTCCAAGGAGTATCCCAATAGAGCAGCCTCCATGGTCAATAAAGGGGAAGGTGCCCACGTCTGAGGCCAGAAATACCAATTTCTGTGAAGGTTCCACATGCAAGGACAGCTGCAGCCTGGAAAGGTGTGCAGGAGCTTATCTGTCTGTCAGGAAAACAGCTCCAGAATTGGGGTTTTGCTCCTACACTTTCTCTGTTGATGTAATAGCAAATCTGAGGCCCAAAAGCTTTTACAGGGTGTCCTCTAGGGCCCAAGGCAGCAAGAAAAAAGATTTTTAAAGCAAGGCAAAACCAATTATTTGGATGAATCTATTTTGAGGAAAAGTAGAAAACACTGAGGTCCGACAGCAAAGACACAGAAATCTCTTCATACTGGAAAGCTCCATTTTGAATAATAATTGTGAGATGGAATATTCAGCTCTCTCCACTGGATACAGGTGTTTAACAAACAATCAAACTTTGCAGTGGTGCCTGACAAGCACTGAGGTGTCAGCAAAATGAAGGACTGAGTGTAACTCTGAAAAGTCTCGAGGGGCTCACGAAGCGCAGGTAACTGCTGTACCAAGCTCTACAGCTGCAGCTACGGGGTGTCTTTTCCTGAAATCCTTCTTTTCTGAGGAATTTTGCATTGTCAGTTGGCTTGAAACCGAGTCTGAAATTCTTTTCAGTTGTAACAGGGGGAGCAAGGCTGTGCAGTTTGCTCTTGTATCCATAACCAAATCCTACATGTTTTCATTAGATGGCACTAAATATAAAACCTTAAATCAGCGTGGAATATTGGCTTAATCCTAGAATCATCCTAGAATATCGCATGGATAGCTGCACACGGCTTGCTCAAAGGTCAAACTTCCTTTCCCTCTTCTTCCTTCCTTCACAAACCATTCCCAATGGACAAGACTTTCGGAATCAGCTTTGTGTTGACCTCGTAGCCATTGAATGCAGCCTAAGCCCTGCAGGACCAAAGAGCTCAGCAAAGTTTGTTTTTTGTAATAACAGCCAAAAAAAAAAAAAAAAACAAAAAAAAACCCAAAGGGATAATAAGAAAGTATAGGAAAGTGCCACAGCACAGATTGTGCTCCTGCTCCTGTTGAGCAACTACAAACCAGAGGGGAGTCTGTGCTTGGCCTGTTTCTTCTTCACACACAGAACAGTGAAGCTGGACTAGAAGGGAAGGGGAAATAACTGCTGACTGTGCTGTGCCCAGGTGAAAGCACAGGGCAGAGTCCACTCAAGTCTTAATTAGTCCCGGAGAGAGCAATGATGGGTGTGGTTATAGGGGAAGGAGGGCAGGAAGGGATTACTGGGAGTGAAGGTCAGTGTAAGGGATCAGCAAAGAGAGAAGAGCAGAATGAAGAATGGATATAAACAAAGACTGAAGAATTAACTTGTGTCTGTCACTGCACGCTGTATTTCTGTTATGAATGCCTCCCATCCTGATCCTGATAACTGCAAGGGATTTTGAGTTTTTCTGTGTTTCTGAACAGTGCCAAGAGCAGGATCACGAGTAGGTTCGTGCCCTGACCTTTCTGAATTCCCATTTTCCTGTCTAATGACATCCCATGCAAGAATCTCTCTGATTTATACATGGACTGTGACTGCTTAAAAAAAAAAAAATAGAAAAGGGGAGAGACAGATAATACCAACTGTGCACTGTGGCATATTTGAGTGTGCACTGGAACAACAGCAGCTCTGAGGAAAGGTGGGTGAGCATGGATGGAACACGGTTCCCTGAAGGGCCGTGATTGACGTGCTGGTGACAACTGATGAGCCTTCCAGCCAGCCTAGTTCCCATCAGCCAGAAATTAGTCACACTGGACCACGGCTTGAGAAGTGTCACTGATGTACACTGACCTACATTTGGCGTAATGAATTGCATTATTTATTTACACACAGTTCCTCAAGTCTCGTCTTTAAAAGGCTCAGGGGCTCTTGGATCTCTTTCTGCACAAAGGGCTTTTCTGAACTGCTGTGGTTGACAGTAAGCAGTCAGTGTTTGCCAGGAGTTATCACGTGGTGACATCTAAAACACAGCACTGCAGTTTTGGGCTCTGCTGGGGCTTGGAGATTACAGCAGTGGCTCAGTTTGCACAGAGCTGTTTTGTCAGCCATGAGGTTTGTACACAGTGCAAGAAAAAACAAACTCTCTTGATGGAGAATGGTCCTGTGTGAAGTCCTGTCATCAGAATCAGATTATTGCTGGTGACCACAGGGATTAAGTCCAGCCATTTGACTGAGGCCGTGTCAAGTAGAGATGAGCAATGATGTTTCTTGCTTTGCTTTGATGTCAATGCTTAACCACAGTTGTCAAAACACAAGCATTCTCCTTGCATTTAACGTATGCCACTGAATGCTCTACATGCAAGATTTCTTCTGGTTCCAGGTGTAGTCAGATGAAGAGTAAATTTTTTTTTTATGATTAAATATTAGCAATGTATATAAAATTAAAAAAATTCTGAATGAAAACTATCTTCTACCAAAAATGCATCAGTGAGGTTTAAGTCTTCTCTTCAAAGCTGTGACAGGACACGGAAAGTACAGCAGGCAAACCTCTCCATCTGCTGAACTTCCTTGACTCCCTGGAAATCTGATGGGAGCAGCAATCAGCCACTCTCAGGTCAGGCTGTATGTTTGCTGTTACAGTAATGTGCTTTCCAGGCTTCCTAAAGACATGTAGAGTGCAAATGCCCATCTCTAAATACAATACATTGCTTCCTCACTTTCTCTTTCAGCAAGGTTATTTTCCTGAGGGACCCCGTAGAAATTATTTACTGCATTATTTAAGAAACGTTGAGTTTTCCACGTTTTTCCTGAGAGCTCTGCTCTTTTAAGGGGACAGTGTCTTATAGCAGTAGAAAGTGGAGATGGTAAAAATTAGCACTTCCTGCTTGTGCAAACATTTTTCACGCTTTCCTCTGTCTCATTGTGAACTAAAAATGTAACTGAGCAAGGCTATGTATTTAAAACTGTTCACTGAAGGAAGTTAGAAGTAATAAGCAATAGGACAAGAGGAAATGGGCTCAAGATGTGCCAGGGGAGGTTTAGGTTGGATATTGGGAAAAATTTCTTCACAGAAAGGGGGGTCAGAACAGGCTGCTCAGGGAAGTGGTGGAATTGCCATCCCTGGAAATGCTAAAAACACATGTGGATGTGGCACTTAGGGACATGGGTTAATGGTTGGAGTCAATTATCTTAGAGGTCTTTTCCAACCTAAACCGTTCCTCTGGCTGCTCTGTGCTCCGTGTTTGCCTCCTATTCTGTTACATTGGAGTATTTTGATCAGGTGAATCATTTCAAAATTATGGTATTGGTAGCATTGGATGCAAGGATTTCAACAGCCTTGTGGGAGTCAGGAGTTGTAGATAGAAAGCATCTGATCCACACGTCAAAGAATCATTTTTTGATAGCACAGAGGAAAATGAGCAGCGTGTTTGTAGCATGGGAGTGGTTTCTGACCATTCACACAGCACAGGGAAGAGGAATGGAGGTTTTAATATCACATAATTTCCTGTAGAGGGAACTTGTGGATTTTCCTTAGTGTGACTGGATGTTTTGGCTGGTCTGAGGGCAGAGAACATTGGTGGCTGTTTGTGAGAGATGGAGGAGAAAAATATCTTTGAGTGGAGTGTCGTGGTCGTTAAAATTCAGGAAGTCAAACTTTGCTCTGTCTCACCATATCCAGAAATTTTAACCCTAATGGGATTCACAAATAGTAGCAGTGGCTTTGACATTTCAGTAATGAAGCGTGCCTAGGAGAAAAGTGTATCATAATTTTTCTTTTCCCTCTGTTGCTGCTCAGTTTTGGATAGCCCTTCATTTCCATCAATGGGAGGGACTCTTTCCCTTTTCTCACTTTACAACAAACTAAAATAAAAAAACCCAAACCCAACAGCCCCCAAATCTTCTTTCCCAATTTTTTCCCTCAACTCTTTAATTTATTTTCTCTCTTCTTAAATTAAAGCATGTGAAAAACTTGATTGGATTCGAGCCCTCTTTAGAATCGCTTTTGCCTTCTTAAGGATTAAACAGAGAGAGAGAGAGGGAGATTGCAAATCTGCTTCTGGGTAAAAGCTTCAAATATTTATTTTTTTATGATTTGTGCCTTTCTCTTTCTTTCTGTCTCTGTGTCCATCAGTGTGTGTATATATATATATAGATATATATACACACATATATGGGCACTTATCACATCTCTCCATGGGCCTGAGGCTCTGTTGGACCATGCATACCATTATCCAATCTGATGCCCAAACTGTTCTGTTTTGCCACCTTGTTATGGATGTTGCCACTCATGAAGAGGTTTCTTTCAGCATGGTTGAATCCAGTGACACAGTTTTTCACTGGAAATATCTGTGTTGCTCTATTTTCTCTCCAGATGTGCTCGAAATTTCTTTCATTTTCTCGGGTGAATCCCATTTTATCACTTGGCCAGCTTTTTCTAGCCCCCAGGGTTGCTGGAATATTAATTCCCTCTTGGGCTTGCAAAGCCTTCAAATAAACATGGCCTGCCTTTAAATGAACTGGATGTTTACCAGCTCTTTATTAAAGGTGAAATAAGAGCAGACTGACTGCTAACCTTCCCAGGTGCTCACTCAACATTTTACCATTTTGTTTTTGCTCTTTGTTTACCATTCTTCAGGCATTTTTTCGTTCATAGATATTTTCTTGACTACTTAAGGCAATATTTTCATCACTTTGGTTTGATTGCAGGATTTGGAGGGGGGTGGTGTCTGATTTTATAGAGAGCAAAGCTCGGTGCTATCAGATTTAGTATCAAAATTCTACAAGCAGGGACATGGTTTGATGAATCGGCGTGCTGGGTTTAGGTCTAGTTTTATGATTTATTTTCATTTCTGCTTTTTGAAAAAGCTATTGTAGCATTGTTTTCTTCCTTATAAATCTCCCCTGCCTGTAGCTTGTGATCTTGTCACCTTCCTGAGCAGCAGTGGATAAGTAGGTGACCACATTAAGCACTGTGTGCTTGAGGTTTCCCATTAAAACCCAGCCTAACCTGAGCAAACACCAACGAGCTCTGACAGCTTTGATGTGAGGGGACAAAATTGATGCATGAGATTCATTTTAATGAGTGTGTGCCTCGCTACTGGGAATCCTTTATGGCTGTGGATGTGGTTTGGCTGCACTCTGAGGGGAGCAGAATGGCTAAACTGCCACCAGCCGTGATTTTTAGGTTATTTTTAATACATCCAAAGAGATATCTACAGGTGACATCTGGAAAAAAAAGAAAAAAAACAGAAACAGAATATTCTATTGTTGTGAGTTGTACCAGGTAACTGATTTCAATTAAAACATCACTGTGGAGCACACTGCAACTAAGTTGATAAATCCACAATTTTTTAGGGCTGTAGATGGTCATACAGATGCTCATTTGGTTTGCACTCCCTGTCAAGAGTCCAATTTTAATTGAGAGGCTCATTAGAAGAATGGCTCATTAGAAAGAACTGGAGGTGCCTGTCTGGCAGGGCTTTGTTTCATTTGCTGTGACATCAGTGTTGTACCTGGGCTGCTGATCTGTAAAGCCACGTTTTAATTGCATGTGTGTTTTCCCTTTGGAGGAAGGTTACGATGGAGGCCAGGTGACCTTTTAGTCAGAATCAAGCGAATTTTTAAAGCCTGTGATCTGGTGTGTGAGCTCAAGCTGTGCTGGGGCAAGTGCTCTGTCCTGCTGCAGAGAGGTGGTAGATGCAAAGGCTAAACATTTTATGTTGTGAGCAGTTGCTGTGCCAAAAATATCCAGAAAACCTAAAGTCAGTGAATTTTTTACAAAAGTGAGAGTACAGAAAAAAGATTGATCTGTTTAGACGTTCTCTACCACCACCAAAATCGCATTATAATTGCAATTACAGATATTTTTCACAGCAAAAGTAGCCCCCCAGTTTATTTTTCTCATGTGGTTTTTTCATTTAAAAGAAGTCCTGCACGTTCTTGCCATGCACTTAAACACTGGTGGTGTCGAATGAGTTGAAATGTTTCCTGTGGGCCATTGGAGACCGACGGGATGCCAACGCTTTCAGCTGCCTGAGGAGTGTGATCCACAGAGACCTGTCAACAAAAGCAGGTCAACAGGATTGAGCAAGGCAAAAAAAAAATCAATAAATCTTTGAATTAATCATGCAGCTGCCAGGGAGAATTATGGGTGCATGAAATGAAGGCTGTAGGTGTATGTCTGTGGCAACTTATTCTCTCCTACCTCATTGTGTCCTTTTCTGTGCCTGCAGGTTTCCTTCCCCTGCTGCCATCCGAATGGCTCTGTGTTTATTTGGGTGCCTTCATGGATTACTCACCATTCATTTTAAAGTAACCAATTCTGTTTTGATTACAGAAATGCCTCTTTTTGTCTGCACTGTCACTTTTCTCACCGTTGTGCGCGCTCAGCGTGAATTAATCCCTGGATTTCACCTCTGCGTAAAGCCAGGGTTGCACATCTTGTGCAGTGAATTGGACTGAAAGCCACGGCTGCCTGGGTGAACAGAGGAGTTAAAAATTCATGCCAGTGCTGCAGGTGAGGGGACACCCTTGTGAGCCCTTCTGCAGCAGCTGGGCTGGGGAAGGAGCCCTGGGCCAGCTCTTCCTCCCCAAGGAATGGCCAGCTCTGCCTCGCAGGCAGATGTGGCCAGTGACCACCAGTGCCAAGGGGCAACGTTCCACACCCTACTCCCTGAAGCTGGACAGCCACGGGATGCAGCCATGGGGAACTAACAGGGCAGCTCGAGGGAGTAATTTGACACTGGGGACAGGCTCGGGAGGGATGCGAGGAATTGTGAATTCAGAGGTGCATCCTGTGTGTGTCTCTGTGGTTTCAGCTCCGTGCTTTGGTTTCATTCTCTCCTTCTCCTCCAAAGGATTTATCTTTCTTTGCAGTGCCCTGGAGGGATTGTTCTCTACAACTTCCCCATGCAAAACTTGAGTGTTTTACTGCTGCAGCTTCTGGGCTGGCAGCGAGAGAGGATGGGGAAATGAATACCTCGGCATGGCATCTTTAAATCTTTGTTTCTGCTGCAGATGATGCAGAGGTCCCTCCTCTGTGCCCAGCTCAACTCTCCAGCTGCAGAACTTGGTCCTGCACCATGCCAAGGATGTCTCCTTGGCTCCCTGCCCGGGGATCAAGACTGGCTCTCTTCCAGCTGGGGAGCAGCCCAGTACTGGATGCTCACTTGCACTGCAAATTCAAATTCATTTTCCTCTTCCATCCATGGCTTTCTTTGCAAACAGACACTGATATTCATAAAATCCCCAGGAACAATTGCCCTGCTGCTTGTGGAAGGTCAGGGCAGGCTCTGCTCATGGATTACATATTCCAGCTGACATACAGCACTCTTGTTTTTCATTGCATGCCTAGGGAATTTTTTTTTTCCTAAAGGTTTTTCCCCTTTCTCCATTAAAACAGAGAACCGAATTCCTGACACACTCAGAAAATACATTGGGGTCTAGCTGTGGAGGTGCTTTTTTAATTTTTGAGCTAACAAAGAGACAAATGGATTATAATTTTCTAGAGGAGGCAGAGATCTTATTTTTTTTTCTGCTCTCCTTCTGTAAAACATCCTGATGCTTAAATACCATTGTTTAGTAAACCCACATTTTATTCTTTAGAGAGACATAAACCACAGGAAAGTAACATCTTCGTTTCTCTTCTGATATTTGTCTTGCAACTGATCCTCCAGGCAATACCTGAGTGATAATGATGGAAGAAATATTTCCCTCTGTTCTTTCAGACTCACATTTGTTTTGTGCCTCCAAGAGTGCATTTTCTGTACTGAGCGCTGACAATCCTTCCATGTACTCCATTTTCCCATCCAATTTAAAACTGTTTTTCACAGAACACTGACTGAAATGTATCTGTTTAAAAACTAAAAAGTATTTCTGATATGAAAAAGGAAAAATGTCACCAACTGAAATGCTAAAAATCGCTGTGTGGGTGTACACAACTAGACAGTATTAAAACTCATCTCCTAAATGCACAAAATATTATGCAGATTTGAAAAAATAATAAAACTGCATAGATATATTCTATTAAAGAAATGCTCACTATATTCAGCGTCTTCTAAAATCAAAACATTTCTGTAAAATAAATTTTTAGTATAAAATTTCACAAAAGTCTCAACAAGCATTGATACTTTTACATGCATGTGCAACAGAATTTAAGACATTTTGATTTATAGTGTATTTATCTGAAATACAATTTGGAATGTATTGCAAAATAATGAAATGTGGAAGCAGCTACTGATGTAGGGGAGAGGTTAGGAAAAAAACGGTGTGGATAAAAGAAAACTGGAAAATAAAAAATGCTAACTTTGTCTTGTATTTAAATGGAGAAGTCTTAGGGAAGAATCCAGAGGAATAAGGGGGATTGATCATCTACATAATGCTTTTTGTTCTGCTTAAATGTTTTCTGAACTCCTAAGCATGCTGGATATCATGAAATCCTTGTGCTGAAAACAAATAACACATTCATTTTCTTGGAAAAAATCCATTAGAGCAACAGAAGCAAAGTTGATCTGCTTTTCAAAATGCACATTTACGACCTGCTGAAAGGCAAATGCAGGGCTGGGAAGCAAAAGTGCATCCATAAATAAGAAGTGATGGGATAATGTGTGCTGTGTCACAGCAGCCATTCAGCACTTCTGTGGAAGGGGTGAGGAAAAGAAAACCCCTCTAAATGTCAGCGGCCCAACAAGATCTTGTGAGATGCTCTGTGTGCTTTCAAAATGGATTTCAGAAAAAGGAGTTATTCACTGGATTTTTGCCTTCCTTTTCTTTCATGCATCTTCTCCTTTCTTGCACGAGCTCTGTTCATTATTAGGAATTCTTTGCACCCTGACCAATGGTTATTCACAGCACTGACTTGTTTTTTAAGTGCTAAAGAAATTCCGTATCATGAACTCGGTCGAAAATCAAGGGAACCTTTATTTCTGCTTATTTTGGCATCTCTCTTTCTTTATGAAAAGCCCCAAACCTCTTTTTTGGTTAATTGGAATTATCACTCTCATTTTATATAGAGGGAAACTGAAAAGCAAAGAAACAAGACTTCCTCAGTTTTCTCATTGCAAATCCTCAGGCAGGATCTCCTAAAACCTCATCCTTTACTTGCATCTGTGGTTCCTTTTTCTTCCCAAGTACTAAAACATGAAATAAAAGAGATTAAGTGGGAAGGAAGTTTAGGAACCCTTGATAAATTGGTGGGAATGTTTTATATAATCAGTAATAAACCCACAAATCAGTGTTTCAGACTTCTGTTTGTGGAGCTCTTGTTGCCTTGGACTGTAGTTCCCCATGTGAGGAGGGAGAGGATGAGGTTCAGTGGGAGAGCTGGTTCAGTTATGAATTGCTTATAATTAAAAATAGCTAAAAATAGTTAGCTAAATGAAGATGAAATGTGTTGTCTTTGTTTTGTTGCTTTCATTTAGATTTATTTTCTTACTACATCTGATACCTGATAATAAATTTTTGGAAGGAAACCACAGGAACAGAGGACCATAACTATGACTGCCCTAAATTTTCCATCTCCACCATCCCCAAACCACCGTGTTGTTTTAATTAATGAAAATTAATTGCATCTCTTCCTCCTTACTTTCTTGAAGTACATAATTCTGTTCTCTCTCTCAGGATTGATATCCTTTGCTGTCAAATACTTTATTAGGAGAAAAGTGGATGTATTTTGGTTAAAAATTATGTTTTCCTATTGAAAAAGTAATGTTTCAGCCAAAACAAATCGGTAAAAAAATGCAAAGGGATGCAGAAAAAGCCAGAACTTTTGCTTTCAATATTTTCAGAATTGCATATTTTCCTCTTTTCATTTCAAAGTGAAAGCTGTTTGGAAACTACCCATGTAATTCTCTAGGAAAAAAAATATTTCTTAGGATAAAGAAGTTGCATGACTTTTTATTGATTGCTTGGTTCCATTACCAATCTTAGCAGGTTATTTTTGTTGATTTGTTTTTCGGGGGGTTTGTTTGTATGTTTGTTGTGCTATTTTTTACTTTCCCCTATGAATTCCTGTTTTGGGAAAAGGACTATTTTGAGCTAATTAACATATGGACATTAGCAAACTCTGTCACATCCAAATAGGATATTTTCTGTGGAAAGAAATCGCCAGAGCTCAGAAAAATTTTGTGCGTAGCCATTTAACCACACCGTTTATCTGGGATGCCCTTCTTAAATAAAATCAATGCTAATTTTGCATTTCCCTAATGGGAGCCTATTAAGCTGAGTACACAGGCATTTTTAACCTCTGACACGCTGCAGGGGCAAGCCAGCACTGGATTCAATCTGGTGTATTAACGAGGAACATGGAAATCCTGTGTCTGCCTGACTTGGTCACTGGATTGGGAAGGTTCAGACACTTCCCCCTCTAATATTTCACCCAACATCACTTTTACTGTCATTATGGAGCATCATTTAATGCTTCTCCTCAGAATTCTTCCCTTCTGGAGTTCACTGATGCCCATAAAATAATCATCTGGGTTTAAACTTGGCTCCAAATTATTTTTATTTGAACAGCAAACAATCTATTAGGCCGTTGAAGACCTGCTGGCTTTCAAGTCAATTTGGATGGGAATTTCAAAGCAGTCTGGGCTGGCTGTATGGGTGAATTCCATGTGAATAGAATGGAGCAGGAAACTAAAAGAGCAGGGAAAGAAAAAGTAGTTTAGATTTATTATGATTTGGGAAGTAGCTTTTTTACAAGAAGGAATAGAGTAACCAGCTCAGAATGGAACAGTGGCAAAACATGTGGGCAGGAATGAAGTGACTTTGTGCTTCTCACACTGAACTCAAAATCCCATTAGTTTTCTGCACTGTCACCCTGGAAACATTGGGGAGACACTGAGGAGAAGCAATTAGGCCAGGTCTCAGCGTAAGCAGCTGCCTCTGACACAGTCCAAACGTGTCCATATGTTCCCAAAAGGAGAGGGAATGTTTCTCTCCACTTCTGAAACGCCAGGGGAGAGGTCAAGCCACGAGTGCTGCCGGCTCAGAGGAGCAGGGGATTCAGATAGAGTTGTTTTCCAGTTAAAACCCTTTCACTGAGAACTTGAATATTTATCATTTCACACTTAAAAAAAAAAAAATAAAAAATCCCCATTTCCCTTTTTCCCCATCTCCCAGTGTCATTCACCTCTTTTGTTGGCATAAAAGCTTGAATTTAAATAAAATTTGTGGTAACATCACCCCTACCCCACACCCCCTAATGAAGGAAATTTTAGAAATTGCTTAATGTCTGCAAATGAGAAATGAGAAATTGTGGAGGGCAGGGGGTGGGAAGAGGAAACTGCCCAGGTGTTCTGCTGCATTCAGTAACTTAAAGATGGAGGGGAAAGGTGGGATAAAATCACCATTTTATCCAAATTTTCTCCCCCCTTGGGTGTGTGTTGTGCCTGGGAGAGAGATTCTTTGAATTCTTTCTAGGCATGATTTCCCTCACTGGACTTTGGTCACCCTGTGCTTTTGCTTGATGGCATCAGTTTGTGCTTCCTAGGTTTAATTATTTGGGAAATCTTAGATTTCCACTCCTGTGGTAGAATTGCTAGGCAAAGGGATTAGGATGCTATCCTCAGTCAGCATGGGATGGAAAAGGGGGAGCTAAAAATGAGGTTCTGTTCTGTTTTTTGACCACTTTTCACCCCAAGTGACCAGTATGGATGTATTTAAAATTCCTAAAATATTAAAATTTAGTTTAAAAATGCTGAAAATAGTGCATCCCTTTAAAATACTGCATTGCTTAAAGAGCAAAGACTTAAGCAGTTGAGTTATGAGTCATGTTAAAGTAGTTCTTAATGCTGATTCAAAACTTTGTTACTTGCTGCTCTGTTAAATCCACGTATTTCATCTCCCACATCTCCCAGGGAACAAGCAACAGGATAAGAGGAAATGGCCTCAAGCTGTGCCAGGGGAGGCTCAGGTTGGACTCCAGGAAGAATTTCTGAATGGAAAGGGTGGTCAGGCCTTGGCAGGGGCTGCCCAGGGAGGTTTGGAGTCCCCATCCCTGGAGGTGTCCCAGGAAGGCCTGGAGGTGGCACTCAGTGCTCTGGGCTGGGGACAAGGTGGGGATTTAGCATAGCTTGGACTTGATGACATAGGAATATTTTTCCAACCTTAATTACTCTTTGCTTCTATTCTATCATTCTAAGATCCAGAATCACTAACAAGCCCCAAACTCTGCTGTTTCTCTCACACTCAGCTGTTTCAGGTGCCTCCACATCAGAGCAGGGGGTGAGATTTAATTTTTCTGTTTCCTCATCACCCTTGGACACCAGTGCAGACACTCCTTGGGTGTATAAACTGTTGAATTTTCAGATGTGCGAAATTGTTGTTTTGATAAATCACGAGCGTCTTTCAGCTCAAAGGATATTAAAATGTCACAGCCAAGCAACTCAGCATTCTCATTCTTTATGCCTGTCTTTGAGGACACACTTTGCAAACTGTGGAGAAAACAGATAATTCCCTCTAGGAATTAGGAGAGTCAGAATATTGCTGTACTGCAGTGAACAATTAATGATATTTATCTCTCACATAAGGCTTTACCCTTTTCCTATATAAATCTTTTCTGCAGGAGCAATTCAGTGAGTGGTATCTCCATTTTGCACATACAGAAGCTGAGACACTGCGTGAGCACAGGGGAAATATCAAGCCTGCTTCAAAGCTTTACTAGATTTAAAGTTATGTGGGTATTGTGGAGGCCCCCACTGTGCAAACTTTAGGCCAGGCTTTCAAAATGTTTCTCTCACTAAGTTTGTGATTTGTGTTTGATTCTGTAGAGATTTCTTAATTGTGGTTGTTTTGGGGATTTTATTTAGAATGTTTTAAGACTTGAAAAAAGTAAAAATCACTTATTTTATCTTCATAATCATTTGGACCCACCTATGAACTCTTATAATATTTACCCATCTTCCTAAGCATTGCAAAATGCAATACAAGCAAAGCAAGGAATTACAAAAGAGAAGATTACCTTGGGCAAATTAAGGAGGCACAGAGTTATATTAATTTTTGCTGTCTTCTTCGTTGACTTGAAAAATATCAAATCTAAGTCTACATTTCAAGGTTTTGTGAGCACTGTAGAAAATTCCTCAGCTCTTTGAGACCAAGGGAAGCTCCCGTGTTTTGTTAGCACTGCACTCTCTGAAGATGAATAACCACCTGTTTCTGATAGCTCTCTTTGGCTGCAGCCTAAAACCTGTTTTAGGGAACTTTAGTCTGACAGAGCCAAGCTTGAAGCCGTGTAAGATATTTAAAATTGAACTCTTGGCAGGAAGCTCCTCCTTACACACATCCTTTTTTTTTTTTTTAATTAGTCATAGTACCTGAAATAAGCAAGAGAGATATTATTTCAGGAGACATAAAAGAGCAATTTGCAGTCTAACAAATGTCCCTATATGTGATTTATTTCTTTTAATCAACACTGACCTTTTGAATTGATTGTCTGTGATTTACAGGAGGACTTGTGTAAGACCAGACACCCACAACTGAAGGGACTGAAATGACTCGCATTTCTAAAACCAAACAATTTACAATCCAATAATTGAAAAACCTGCAGCAGAAACAGAAAGCTGTGACTTAAACTTTTTGCAGTTTGGAAAACATTCCATGTTGATGGCTTTTTCTTTGTTTTTATCAATGGTATTAAATATTTCTTGACACTGTGGGTGACATAAATGTAGTTTAGTTGAATTATTAGACTGTGGATGCATATGCTTTTGGAAGAGTCTTAGCTTGTAAATAAAGACAATAAATCAGATTTTTCAGTCAGCCTTCAACCTGTTAAACATCCTATATAAAGCTGTCCTGGTACAGGTTAAAGATCCAGCAGCGCATGGATCGGAAAATGGCAATTTTTATTGCTACAGCTGTTTGGCATTGGCCCTCAAATTCTAAGTGGATGACAGAGCTGCTCAGTTTGGAGCACTTCTTATGTTCACCTGCCTGTCTGAGGAAAAGCAGCATGTTCTTCATGTGTAGCTTAAGGAGCCTTTGGGGGATACTTGGTAACTGAGGTCAAAATGTGCGTCCCTGCAGACGAGTGCAAGTCTCTTCCTCAGAAATTCCCGTGACAAGAGATGAAACTCATTTCTGTGGAGTGAAATTCTGAAGCCTGTCTTGTTTCTCTCAAGTGGAAAACACTTAGATCAGAAAACGATGCTGCACAAAATTGCCTGGTTGAGTTGGATTTTACTCTTTACATTCCTTGTTCTAAGCTGATTGTCTGGATGATGTTCCTCAGGAAAAGGGTTCTGTTCTCTGACGAAAGAATATTGTTTCCTTCAAAAAATAAAGATCTGGAATAGGAAAGAGAGAAAGACGCATTCTGCAGTAGGCCTCAGCTTAGTGCTAGGTAGTTCATTCCCCAAGCAGCACTGCCAGCTCCTGCTCACGGGAAGTCACAATTGGGACTACGTTTGTTCATGTGATTACAGAAGGACTTGGGTTTGGAAGGGGCCTTAGAGATCATCTGATTACAACTCCCTTGCCTCGGGCAGGGACACCTTCCACTATCCCAGGTTGCTCCAAGCCCCAATGTCCAACCTGGCCTTGGGCACTGCCAGGGATCCAGGGACAGGCTCAGATTCCCTGGGAAACCTGTGCCAGGGCCTCACTGCCTTCCCAGGGAGCAATTCCTGCCCAATATCCCATCCAGCCCTGCCGTCTGGCCCTGGGAAGCCATTCCCTGTGTCCTGTCCCTCCAGCCCTTGCAAATTGTCGCTCTCCATGGTTCCTGTAGCTCCTTCAGGCCCTGCAAGGCCACACTGAGGTCACCCCAGAGCTTCTCCTCTCCAGGCTGAACAATCCCAGCTCTCCCAGCCTTTCCTCCCAGCAGAGCTGCTCCATCCCTCTGCTCATCCTGGTGCCTCCTCTGGGCTCTCTCCAGCAGCTCCACGTCCTCCCTGTGCTGGGCCCCAGGGCTGGGGCAGCTCTGCAGGTGGGCTCTCACCTGAGCACAGGGGCACAGTCCCAATCCCTTCCCTGTTCCCCCCACTGTGGGATCAGCCCGGGACACTCTTGGTTCATCTGTAGGTTTTGTGTTACCATCTCTTGGCAAAGCTTGCAGAGAATCTCTGCTGATGTCAATTAAGGAACATGACATTTTTTATCTATAGTGTTCTTAATCTAACAGATTTACTTGTCTTGATTTCACACCTAATTGCTGAAAATATTGTGACTAGACAGGAATATAAAAGCAGTATGATATAATACCTGTTGACAGGATTAATTAAGACTGAAAAACAGAGGAAAGCAAGTACCCCATTATGTGCCAGAGGTCACTGAAAAAGTGTATTCAAGGCTGCTGATGTAAAGCAGCTCGATATTCTGTTATCTATGGATGATTTTAAAAGCAAGTTGTTCTTTAATGGAATTCCCTTTTCACTGGACTGTCACCACTGACTGCTCTATTATGTATTCAATTACTATATCTTTATAAAAAACCACTTGTTCTGTAGAATGATAGTTAAAAAAAATTGAAATTATGAAAGTTTGAGAAAATGTAGCTGTTACCCAATATGCCATCTGATTTTCTCATTGTGCACCGAGGCAGTGTTTGCAGAGTTCTTATTTTATGCAAAGGCATAGCCCTTTTATTTTGTCTCCAAGATGTATAATTTCTGTTTTAAAAGGAAAGAATACACTTGGCCTCCGTAATCGTTTTGTGTTGGAAAAAACTGAATCATCCAGATTTAGATCTGCTGCTACCACTTCCTCTTTCACAAATGTGTGGATTCCTCCCTTTTTTACAGTGTGTGCTATATTTTAGTTTGTGCATGACCAGACTTCATTAATGTCTAATACATAACCTCTATGACAATCCCTTTGTAGCTCCCTTCTTACTGCAAATGCCAGACTTTTCTTCCTGTGTAAAAGTCATGATACTCATTTTTGTTTTGCTCAATTTCATCTAAAAAGAGGTATCACAAAACCTCCTCAGGTGCTCAACATTTGTGTTAAAGCCATGGTTATTAATCAGAGTTAAAATGAAGAGAGTGGCCTCATCTTGCAAGGCTTCTCAATAGTTCTATTGAAAACAATTCCAGTGGTATTTTCTTCCCGTGGTAAGTGTGGGGATGTGTTTTTATTATTCACCACAGTATTCTGATGAGACAAGCCAGTCTCCAGGCTCCAGCAAACGAGGCAATTGCCTCAGGCAGAGACTGCCAGAAGGGCCTGAATGTCCTTGGCCACACTCCGTGTTTTCCCAGGGCACAGGGGAGCCTTAGGAGGATTCAGAGACAGTTTGCATTCCACCATCACATCTGGCACCAGGGATCTGCAGAGCCAACTGCTGCTTTTTATCGTGGCAGGCAGCAGCAATTTCCTCAGGTGCTGCTGGGCTGGTCTGGATCAGGACCATAAAGAAATTTCTCTGGACTCCACCAAGGTCTCGGGTGTGTTGTCCTCTGCTGTTCCTTTGGGATTTCTCCTGAATTTCTTTGTCCTGTCCCTAAGGGGCCAATACAGGACGCTGCCTCATCTCTCAGCTCAACAACTGCCTGCCTGTGGGGAGGGAGCTGTCATATCTCTCTCTGCTGAGCAGACCTTGAGGATAATTACCCCACTAAAGATTGAGCACCCTGGGACTGCGACCTGTGGGGCTGTGACCTCTGTGTGTGAACAGATAGAGGTAAAGGGGAGGCAGAGGAGATGGAGATGTACAGCAGAGTGTTCCTATTTATTGCTCCTGCTCCTCCTTGCTGCGAAACCTGTGCTTGGAGAGATGCTTCAGCAGCAGGTGACTGCACCAGAGTATGAATGGGGGCAGTACAGTCTTTCTGTTGCCCTTTGTAAATGGATTATTGCCTTCTGGCTGTGGTTTGCTGTCACTGGCATGTTCTGCTCGTAGGCAGAAGGTTGTGCCTTCCAAGCAATTGTCTAAAAATGGAAAATCTCTCTCCTGGATGTAAAAAGAGAGGATGTTGGCTGGTTTTGTGCAGACAGAACACATACAGAGGTAGATATTGGCTTCATGTAACGTGGTTATCTTTGGATTTTGCTTTTAAACAAAGCAAGCAAAATTTGGAGCATATTTCAGCGTGGAGGTCAGAGAAATGTGTGTCTTGTCTAATGATAAGCAGAGGACATCTGGTTATACCATCCATCAGTCTATTGCCTAGAGCAAGAGATATTCAAGTTTGACATGTCTGTTTTGGGAAGGGGAGGGAGGAGCAGAGAGATAACAGACTGTTTTATTAAAATGCAGCAGCTGAAGTTGTTGGTTTCCTTGTTTTGGTTTGTTAGGCTTTGGGTTTTTGTTTGTTTGTTGGGTTTTTTTGCCCCCAAATCAGTAATTATATTTACTGTGTTCAGTCTTTGTGGGAGCTACCCAAAAAGCTGATCCCCTAACACTACCCAAAAGATAATATTAATTACCCAAAATATTAAAATAATTTGAACATTAAGAATGTTTGAACACTATTTTAAAAAATTATTCTGGCTTTAAGTTACAGAGGATGCTAAAAGTAAGAAGTTACTTCTTGTTCATATTTAAAAAAATAACCTAAAAGGTAAAACACCTTTATTTACACTCAAAGATATTGACAGTGCTCTCCTAGATTTGAACATGGGTCAGACTGTCAATCCAGCTTGCTTATGAATTTAAATTGCTACTATATTGTTGATTAATTCACAATATTCATATTGTGTTACTAATCCTAATGAAAATAAGAATCATTTGTAATTAAAAAAAGTTCATAGTTCTTATGCAGTATTGTGCATTTCTAAAATATGTTATTTTTTAGCTTTCTGATATTTTTCATGCAATCAATTCATACAGCTTTCTAATTCTTTTAAAACAGAAAAAGGGTACTGAACAGTCTCTTCTTTCTTTAATTTTTCATTTTCATTTTTATTTTCCTTCACAGAATATTCAGGAAAGTGCTACATTGTGACATTTCTTTCAGATTTTGCCACTTACATCCCTTTTAAAGTAGTCTTTTGACACCAAGAAAGTTCCTTCTTGCCTGGATTTTGTTTTGTCTTCAAATGAAGAATTCCTTTAGAACAAGCTTTTAGTTTTAACATCTAAATTGCTTTGAATGTTCCAAATCTCTTTGAATGCTCCTGATTTATTTCATGGAGTTGCAGCCTGCTTTGTGTAGCTTGTTTGAAAGCAAACTTTGAGAAAACTTAGGCCAGGTTGGATGGGGCTTGGAGCAACCTGGTCTAGGGGAAGGTTCCCTGTCCATGGCAGGGGGTGGAAATGGATGATCTTTAAGTTCCCTCCCAACCCAAACCATTCCATGATTCACTGCAGGGCCAGGGGCTGCCATCACTGAAAATCTGCTGTGTTCATTTTCGTGGAAGGTTTGGTCAGAAATGGATGTCATTCGTTTTCAGAGAGCTTTTATTATAAAATTATTAGTATTGAATTTTAACTGTAAAAGCTTTTCTGAATCTAAGTGAAAACTTTCCTCTGAAGTTAAAACCTTCAGCACCAAGACATGTCTAGTTCAAGACATGCAGTTTTGAAAATCTTGTTGTTTAAAGATAACTCACTTTTTTACGGCTAAAATTCATTTTCTGTCTGTGTCTTGGTAGTAAAGGGCAAATATATGTTTTTACTTAGCATTTAATAGGATTTAATAGAACTGGCTCTGGCAATGACTGATTTGGTTGTTTAGTAATAGGTAAAACAAGTCTCTGACTGGGCTTTTATAGCAGCTGCATGAATAATCAAATTTCTGTTCAGTTTGGTTACAAAGCCAAATAAACACGTGTTTCCTCTTTTTTTAACAATATGAATCAAAACTTGTTTTGTCCAATTTTCCCCTGGTTGGGGCATAGAAAAGCTAGCATTATTCCTGTGAGTATCGCAAGACATTTATCACCCTGAAGGAAAACCTTTGTTTGCACCATCAGCATATATTCAGCTAAAGCAATAAACTACCAAGGATTAGATTTGAACACAACTGATTGATTCTGGTATCTAACACTGAATGTCTTCCTGGATATTATGCTCATGAGAGCTGTGCTTCTTTTGCCTCAGACCCATTTGGAAACCTAATGCTCTTTTGAACCCTACATCTAATCAGGTTTCTCTGGCTCCTTGGGCAGATGTCTGTCTTTTCCTTTTATTTCCCATATTTTTATGGACCTCGTGGAACCATTCATATTTTTCCATTTGTATCGTAGTGAGCACCTTGTCCTGTCTGCTGTGGGAGCAGTTTCATAACTGTAAATATTGTGGTATCCTACTTTGCAGATGTAAAAATTAAAATAAGCAAAGACCAGAACTGGTCTGTTTTGTTTCTATTCACCACTTGCTGCCGAGACAGGGATTTATAAAATCTCCCCAAAAGATAAGTAACCTAATTTCTGGCCTTTCGAAGCTTAATCACTGCAGTTTAAATGCAAATGTTATTATTTCTTCTATATTTAAATGAAAATTAGCATTTCAATAACAGGTGCTGCTTGGGAAGCTGGGATTTTTTCTTTTTTTTTTTTTTTTCAGTGTCCAAAGTTACAGAACTAAAATCTTGTAGAAAACAGGTGTTGGGACCATCCAAAAGCATTACTGCTCTGTGTAGGTAGTGAAGTCATAGGTTTTGTGACTCATATCTTGCGGAAGCAGAATGATTTTCATAAAATGATTTGTTTTAAAATATATGTTCCCATTTTTTCCCTGTTCAGGTTTAAGCTGCTGGAAGTACAGCTTTGGCATTTCTCAGGATGCTAATAAAGTGTTAAAACTTTAAACTGAATTAAATAGAATATAGGAGTGTGTGGAGTTGTTGGTAGGTGTTTTGGAGGACTTTTAAAAAAAGGTAAAGCATTTATATGTGTGAAGATAAAACCCCTCCAGCTGGAAAAGAAAAAAAAGGTAGAAAACATGAAGGTATGCCATTGGAGAGGCCATGTGATCTTAAAATGTAGCCCCAAATAATCAATCCCTTATTTCTGACTTAAGAAATTCTTGTTTCTGGGTTGAGAGTGTTATCATCATGGGGTAAATACGGTGGGGTATCAGGGTGAAACAGAGATGTGGAGGTTAAAAATGCGGGTGGCCTCCTTTCAAAACAAAATGTTGAAGCCAAGGCGTATCAGCTGTGTTTGTTTTGATGGAGACGGTGACCAAAGGAAGTGTGCAGGTACAGACATCCAGTGTGCTCACAGATTTAAAGCTGGCAGGCTTTTTTTCTGAGGATGCACCTCATGGACAGTTTGCCAGCAGCTAAATCTTGCCAGTTCCTTCTGAAATAATAGGATTTATGCTTGGTTCTTGCAAGCCATCTCTCTGATGAGTAGGCATTAGTTGGGATGTTTTGTTCCTTCAAAGGTGTGGTCTTGTGTGCAATTGTTTTCTGAAATTTCCTTGTTTATAATAATGTAGGGAATAATTTGTTAGTTACATTCTAAATGAGCAGGTTTGAGCAATATTCATAGGAAAAGCAGCTCTAAATACTTCTCAGTTCTTGTTCAGACAATCGTATTTTATGCTAATCTGCCTGGAGGATTTTCTTGAGAAGGTAAAGAACAGCATCTTTCAAAACAAGCAAGGTGGAAATACTCCCTTAGGGGTACAACAAATTCAGCTTGTTAACCACAGGCTAATAAAATGCAGATTTAAATTTCCTAGTACCTGTCTTTTTCTAGGGCCAGAGGTGCCTCAAAGAGATTATATAGATATTTACTACTTGAAATCATTTTCTGTCCAGAGATGGAGGGATTATGGAGTTAGGATGGGATGTAACATTTTGACTGGTTGCTGTGGAGAAATTGAGCCTAAACTTTTTGGACTATGACCACTTGCCAAGTGGATTTCCTTGGAATCACTTGTTTAGTGACAATATTTTTCTGTTCCACCTGAAAGAATCAAACCCACAGCATCTCAAGCAATGGCAAAAACTGATAAAGCACCAGGAATGACATAATATACCCTGTTCGACCACTGTTTCAAAAATTTTGGCTTACAAAAAGCCTGTCCCTATTTGCTATTTTTCCTGGCAAAGAAGTGCTTGTTTTTTGTCCCCTAATGTTTTGTAATCTCTCTGTTCTGCGATTTATTTGGTTGGTTTTTTGTGCTAACCATGTAACCAGAGGTGCAGCTGCTGCAGACCTTTTCGACAATATTTTAAACTCCCTTAATTCCCAAAGGAGTGTTAATTCTTTCCTTGGCTGCTGCTCTAGTTCTTCCATGTTACAGGATCTGTTGATCTGTCTTTTTTGATTTTTGCTTACATTTGTGCCTCTGCACATCTTGTAGAGGCATCTCCTGGGAAACATCTTCTCTTTGTTCATGTTTTAGTCTTGAAATCAGTACTTGAATGTAGCTGTATTTTACAGATTGGTTATTTTGCTATAATTAAGCCTCATGAATATGAAGATTCATGTAGTATTCCCATGGTGTCCTAGGAAGTTAGGTTTAGCAATAAGATTTCATTTCATCTCTCTGTAACCCCTCATCGTGTCACTTTTACTAAACTGAAGCACCACGTTGGTTCTTAGGAAATACAGAAGATGTACTTGCCAATTTTTGTTTTTATTTTTAAGCCTAAGCAGATGGTCTGAAATAATTCTTCTCTGGAGACCTGAGTCAAAACTTTGTGGGGGGAGAGAAGGGAGGAAAAAAGGTCAATGAAAACCTTAAAATAATTTTATTTGAAAATTCATCATAATGTTGACATTTAATAAAACCTCTAATCATGGATAGTGTCGTTTACTGAACAAAGCCATGAATCAAAAGTTTTGAGATGTGATTGTATTTTTAAGGCTATCCTTGGTTTTCTGTGTCTTCGTTTTAGGGAGACACTGTATAGGTCCCTGCCTTAGGACTTGTGCTCACCTTCTTCTCTTTCTCTATTTTTCCTCTTTTTATTTTGTGGGGTTTTTTGTTTGGTTTTGTTTTGGGGTTTTTTTGGTTTGGTTTGGTTTTGTTTTTAATGTAATTTATTTTTTAAAGAGTAAAAGATCTTCTGGGCAGGTGCCACCTTTCATTTCATGAATTCACAGTGTGCAGTACAAAGGACACTGATCTCAGCTTGCTTTTAGGTGTCATACATATCCTGATAACAACAGAAGTTCAAAAGTAGAATTGCTTCAATGTTTTCTGTATGGTTTTTAGTTTATTGATTGCGGCAGAAGAGTGAGTAGAAATAAATCTAAGCAGACTGGACCCAGCGCTTAACGTGGAAGGAAGACATCTGAGTCCCAACAGAAGTCTTGCTGGACCCTTGTTGGTGAAAAATAACAATGAAAATCTTCTATTTTGCTCTGTCACTTTGCCTTTTTAACTGTTTGCTTTGAAATTTACTCTCCTCTTTATGTATTAATGATTATGAGGAGCTCTAACTTGAAAGTTAGAGCTTTGGTCCTTTGGAAAATGATCCTCACTCTATAGGTGGCTGGAACTTGGACCATGTATTGACATTTTATATTCAACCTTTTTATAAAACAAATTACCTCTGTGACCAAAGGCTGGTTTTAGTTGTTTTACTGAGAATGGAATTCCTTCATTCAGGTCCTGGGACATTCTGCTTTCCAGATAGATGTAATGACTTCAAAATGTTACCTTCAGGAAGTGATTTTAACCATCCAAAGATAACTAGATTAAAAATAGGCTATCTTTTTTTTTCCCCCCCTTTCAATAATATTTCTGGCTCAAACCCTGCTATAATTAGTTAATAGATAATTATATATAGTTCCACATAACTTGCTGATCACTTTCATAAGTTTCATCTCATTTATATTCAGGATATAATTCTAGCTTTCAGCAAAGTGCAATTGCAGTGTACGATAGGGAGGTCTCGTGCTAATCAGATTTACTCATTCCCTCAAAATATAGTACAGAACATTAATTTCATGCTACTTCAAAATGTATTAGCCAAATGGCAATCCCATTCTGAATCACAGAAAGGCTGATCTGGGAATCAAAAAGAATAAGAAAAAAACCCCCACAATAAAAGAAACCCATCCCCTCAAAAAACCCCTAAAAACCTTGAAAGATGCCCATATAATTTTTGGTTTTATGGAAAATAGGCCTTGTCGGAAAATTTGATCTTGATTTTTTTTTCCTTTATTTTTTGAAGACTCAAGAAATATGTCAGAAAAGGAGTACTGTGATAATGGACTGTAACATTAAGTAATTGACTTACTGTCATGAAAGTAATTAAAAACATTTATCAGCATACAAAAACTACACAGAACTTTATTAAACAGATTGCAAAAACAACCCCCAGGTCACAGGGGATACCTCAAAAATGATGTGTTCTGTGGGTCTGTTCTTGGCTTAGTCAATATTTTTTTCTACCATCAAGAAGAAAACATGAAATGGTCCTTGTCAAATTGCTCAAGGGCCTGAATGTCAGGCAGTGAAGAAATCTTGCCCTGACAGGGTGGCACTTGGTCACACAGGACAGGCTGGTCACAAGAATTACCCTAAAAAAAGGAGATAATATTAGCTCCTAAATAGAAATATTAGCTCGAAACTAGGTTTGTATCACAATATTCCCTCCCCTTTGGAAACAACCTTAAGGGTCAAGCAGAGAGGGCAGAACCCAGGTGTCCATTTACTGCTCCACGTCCTAGGATAACCCAGTAACGAGAAGGAAGCGAGGATTTGCCATTTGGATGTCCAGTCTTGAAGGGGAAGGGAGCACCCAGGGGCTGTAGATGCTCGTGGTTGAAAGGAACAGCAAAAGTCAGAGAGTCTGCAAAAGAAGCAGAGTTTTGTGACTAAATTACACACTTGGCATGGAAATAGGTGTGTTAGTCCCTGACCTCTTGGTATAAGAACACGGGTTTGGGTAAAGGGAAAAGAGAGAGAAAAATATGAATTATAGAGGGGTAGAGAGAGAAAGAAAAGGCTCAGCAGCATTAATCCAATGTCCAGGGTCTTGGGATGCACATGCTCCCAGGCTTTGTGGGGTTTGACAGATAAGTTTTCCTTACCCCAGAGATAAATTTCTTGCTTTCTATGCAAATTAGTTCTCATGCACAGTCCATTCTTCCAGACCTTTCTAGAAATGGGTCCAAGCCCTTTGGGGTCTATGATGGTCTTGTCCTCCCCTACAGTCCATGCCCACTTCTCAACCTGCTTGTGCACTGCACCACGTTGTGCTGAACTCCAGGAGCCAAAACAGGGACGTTTGTCCCAGAAAAGTGGTTTCCTACCTCTGCACGGCCCTTCTCCAGCCACAGCCTGTTCGTTCCCACAGAGTGTTCTCACCAACAATCCTGCTAGGAACCATGGATGGAATAGGCTCTCACTTGGAAGGTGCTCTGAGATCGTGTGGGTGCAGCCTGCCCTGCACTGGTGTGCTGAGACTATTGAACTGCCATGGGATTAAATGAATATTCAGTAGAATTGAGCAGATGGTAAGATTTTTGCTTTTAGCTTTAGTGCAACTGAATTCTGTATTCTGGATGAGGAAGTGCCTGAGGGAGTCTAGAAAATGGTCTGGGTTCTGGAAAAACTATCCCAAAGTGAAGACTGTAGGAGTTTACTCTCCTGCTTCTTACTGAACATCTAGGCAGGAATTATTTATTCCCAGCTGACATGGCTGGAAGGACTGTGGTGATACAACTGGAGCTCGTTACAATGACAAGAGGAATAAATGCAAGGTTTTCACAATGAAAAAAATCCTTTAACAATTAGTGTTTACCTCAAGGTGCAGTGACTTGCAGAAACATGTGCTGCAGCACAGCCAGAAGTGATCAGCTTTGATAGGTGGGGAAGGTTATGAGCTGTGCTGACACAGATGATTATCCCTGTTCTCCAGAGCTGCGTCTCTCTTTAATAGCAAATTAAAAAGAATCCTCGAGTTGTGTGTGCGCTGTCCATGGTACTGACATGAGAAGCTTCTGTTACTAAATAAGAAAATGCCGTTCAAAGACTTTAAATACGTCAGTTTAATATAGGAAAACTACATTGAAAAGTGAATCAATGGTAGCTGTGCCCCCTTCCCACAGATTAACCTATTTGCTTCTGGGAATGTTTTGTTTATTGTAGGATACCCCCACCCTTCCCAATCCCTCTGACTTTCAACTTTCCTCCATGGGTTGAAGTATTTAATTCTGTGTAACCATTTGTCTATTCAATGGACAGGCATGGAAAAGTTTTGCATAAATTGTGCAAAAAATTTAATTTCAAAGCAATAACTCTGTCCTAGAGTGAACAGATTCTCAAGAGCTACTTTGGATATATTATCCACACCACCTGGAAAGAAAGTTTGTAGAGATGAGATTGTCCAATGTGTCACTCTGTATTAAAAATAGTTCTTTTTGTGACATGCACCAGTGTTCTGGAGTTTTGGAGCTGAGACTCTTCCCCTCATTCTGCTTCTCTGATAGTAAATTCTAAACTGGATTTCAGAAGTGCTGTCTACTTCTGAAATATCATTTTCAGACAGAATTCCTGCATGCAAGCTGGAATTCAGGATTAACTCTGCAGAATGTTAGAGTATTCATGTGTTGTCCCATCCTGCAGCTAATTTGCCCTGTCTTTGGAAAGTAATAATGTGGTTCTCTTCAGAGATATTTGTAAAAAACCATTTTTTTGCTGAGTTGTGATCAAACATGTTCCACACCGCTTATATTTGCCTTTTCACTTTGCTCTCTCTCTTTTGCTTGGGAAGTCACAATATCTGAGAGCCCAGAGAAGGTCATGCTCCGTACATGTGTCAGGCTTGATTGTAATTCCATGCTTCATTCTTGACTTTTCTTTACCCTGAGGACAGGCAGGCAGAAAGACCATATTTAATATCACAATTAACTCTCCTAAAGCAATCATGCTGCAAAAAAAAATTAAAAAAAAAATATATATATATACAGGCAATTGATGGTGGCAATATTGCAAAAATAAATTGCCCTGCTCTCTGAAAACTGTGTGGAGTAAGCTGCAGGAATTTTTCAGGCCATCTTTTTGCACTGAAGTACATAACAATGCAATTTAGATCAATCCTGTCGGCTTGAGGAGGTATTAAAAAAATCATGCATTGTTTGACAGCCCAGGGACTGATGGAACAAGTGACAATCACTTTTTGCTCAACGCACATCGGGGAGTGCCCAGAAACTTTGGAAAATAGAAATGCAGAGATATCAGTGGGTTCTGGAGCTGAAGGCACTGGTGGCATCATTGGGACATAAAGTAGAAACAAGCCTATGAAAAGATGAGAGTGAAAGTGATTAAAAATAACCCCAAAACAATGGGGTTTTGTTGATCAACAGCATGAGAACACCATGCAGTGGCCTGAGTTTGATCTAACTGCCTTGGACAGCCAGTAGTTGTGGATGCAGTTCAGTATAGCGGTAAAATAAATAAATAGATTGAATTCTTAGCTGCTGAACTTCTGAACCTACAGCTTAATGGAGATATTTTCCAGGTGTCACAGATAGTTTCTGGTTTATTTTTGTGATTTTTGTTTTGTTTTGTTTGTTGCTGCTGTCTGGTTGGGGTTTTTGGGGTGGTTTTTTGCGTGATGATTTAAAGAAAGCAGAAATTTTACGTGAAAGAAAAAGGAAATAAATGAAACATGATTGATGCAAATTGCAGCGCTATAATTTTGACAGAGTTATTTTGAAGGATTTTGTTTTTCCAGCTAACCATTTAGTCCAGTGACATAACTTAGGTCCAGAACTTTCCAGGTTTCCTGATATTTATTAAACTCAGCATGCAAAAGTGTACTGACCTCTATTACAAGACTTGGTATGTGAAGGTGACACTTTGAGTCACTTCATGTACGTAAATTGTGTTATTTTCCTTCTTTCTTGGACAGAAAGGGGCAAAGTTTAGTCACATAGACCTAAATCCATCCATCAAAATGGAAGAGTTGGATAAGCAGGCTTGATACGTCTTGGAGACAGCTTAGCTCTTCTAAAAATAAAATTTAGGCTGGGGGGGAATGGATCAAAAACCAAAAGCAGAGCTTATTCTTGTGGAATTTTCCAGTGTATTTGAAATCTATTTGGAATGGGACTAGAGAGCTTTTACAGACGTTTTGCAGCACCTCTGATCAGGCAGCAAAAAGCAGTTTTCCTTTCAGTTCCTTCCCAACCACACCTCCAGTGTGACACATCCCCAACACATTGCCATGGAGTTCGAACATCTCCTGTGATCTGGTTACAACCCCAACAAATCTCTGTAGTGCACTGAAGAACATTTTGTACTGCTCAGTGTCAGGAATGCACAATTAACTCTGAAAAACCTAAAAGGGCTGCACAGCCTCTAGACAAAATGGATCCCCATTCAGTTTATATTCACTGTGCCAAACCTTTTTGTCATCGCATTGCCAATTAAAAACATGAGGTCACTGTGATATGAGCTTTGGATTTCCTTGTAGACCTGAATTTAAACTTGTCCTTGAACTGCCTGCAGATATTCTTATATAACAGTTTAAATATAAGTATAAAGTGTAAGATGGAAGTTCATGTGTGCTGATGGGGATTCAGTAGCAGTGAATTGATAGGTTTAGATGACAACTCTCCTGTTCTTCACCTGGCCCCCACTGGAATCATAACTCCATCTGATGTCTTATGGCATTCTTGGTAAGATATAAACTTGATAAGGTCTGAGGGTGGTGACAACAGCTCATGGGCCACTGAAATGTGGGGTAGTGGCCTGTGGCTCTCATCTGCCACTGTCAGGGGACTGGCACAAAAGAGATTTTAAGGTGGCAAAACATGAAAGAAGAGATTAAGGAAGAACAGGGAGGTGCAACAGGCAAGTGGGAGGGAGGATTCTGCAACTTCTTTTGAGTTTGCAGTGGGAAGGGGATGAAGTGCATGAGGTGAAGAATGGGGTTTGAAACTCTTGGGGAGAAATATCAGGATGGTGCAGACAGAGCAGACTCAGATAACATTTTGGAAGTTCTTGTAGGAAACACGGCTTGGGTGTCCCTGTATTTACATATTCGTACTAAGTCCTTTCTATTTCACCTTTTCCTGTGCCTGGGATAATGGGATCACAAGTAATTGTGCCTGATGGGGTTTTTTGTGAGCTGTTTAACAGATCTCCTATTTGTACTTTGGTATTTCTGGGAAGTCAACCGGATTCACTCTTGCTGACAAATACTTACATAAATTCACCCATAAATCCTCAGCACTCCTATTTTCTACCATCAGTTCAGTCTGTGTGTTATTTACCTGATAGTCAGCCTTTTTTTTTTCCTTCACTTAACCTTGTCTGTCCTGCTCAATTCTTTCCATATGAAATATATTTGAAAGCTGATTTATTCTGTCCTGGATAGGGAGTACAAGGAGGCTCCTATTCTATGCATCATCCAGATTCTTTTTATTAAATCAGCCACATACACCAATAATCAAAAGAAAGACAATTTTGCAATTCTGTGGACAGCTCAGCTGAGTCCTCAACTCTATAATTCAGTCTCTGAGTTCAATTTCCCAGGCACTCATTGCCTTTGAAGCTCAGAATCCTTTCCCAGATTTGCATCTTTATCTGATGTCAACCTTTCTACTTATCCTCAGCCCTCTGTAAAATATGGAATGCACTTTGTCCTTTCAAATGGACTTTGTTTAGCTTGGCTCTCTCTGTGTTTCTTTAGCCACATATTTGTATTTACCCAGACATGTCATATTTACCAGGTAAGCATTAACACACCATCATTTCCAAATGATGGGCAGAGAACACTGTGAGTCATTTGGAAATACCAGGTAATCAGCTTCTGCGTGGCTTTGCTGAATCAAGAATTTCACTTTGCTTTCATTTTTCTGCTAAGGCCTGAAAAAGGTGTGATACCTCACTGGCTTGATCTATTTCAGATCCGGTCTGTGCTTTCAAATTTAGTTACAATTTTTTTTTCTTTTTAATTTCAAGAATCAGTTGTGAACAACATAACCCACGTAGAATCATCTTTTCTCTTTTGCCCCTTGCCCCCCAAATTAGCTCACCTGTGACAGTTGATGAGTTTTAGCAACAAAGCTGTGAAGCCACCGACTAAAAGCTGTGGTTATTAATGTTTCTAAAGCATCCCCACATAAAGAAGGACACTATGAAATCAGAGATTTCAAATCTCAATTTGAGCATGACTCTGACCTTGCCTTCCAACTCTTCTGCACAGAAAGTGTGACTGAAATTCTGTTTGTGCTTGCCAGGAGAAGTATTTGCTCCATCCACAATTATTCTGTTTTAACCTTGAAGAGCAAATGAGCTAAATATATATATATATCTTCACAAAAAACCTCCATGAAAAAACATCTGATGATAATTTCTTTTTCTTTTCTGAGACAGGGCTCATAACTCAATCTTGATAGGCAGCAGATGAATCATCAGAAACCTTCTTTGGCTCATCCTGGAGTAGATGCTGCCTCTGTGACAAAGGGCCTTAGTTTATTTCATCAGGCTGGAAAGTTCACTCCTCAGGTTGCTTTTTGGACTCCAGGGCAGAAGTGGGGAGTTGTTTTTCTTTATCTAAGAGCACTTCTGCTTATAATCCCACCAAAACAACGACCTTCAATGCTCAGCTCTATTTCTTAGCAGTGTAATTCTGATCGCAGGGAGAATGTACCAAGAGTCATCCTCGGGTTCAGATCAGCTCAAAAGATCTGAGTTCAGCTCCTGAAATTTCCCCTGCTCTTCTCTCTGACCTTTAGGAAAGGAGTTAAATAAAGGGGACACAAGTGCATTTGTGGCCTCCAGCTGTTCTGAAAGCCTTGCTGGGTGCCAGCCTCTATCTCACAGGTGCACGGTAGAAGGATGTTTCTGAAAGTGTTGGCCACCACCCTGTGGCTGATTTCTCCTTGGGATTTCTGCCTGCTCCTGTCAGGAATGTTTTAGCTACTAATAAGTGAAACGAAAAATGCCTCTGTTCTACCGTTTTTCCCTGTGTCTAATTATTTCTTTCACTTTTCTCACAGCAGCCAGGGGAATGAAACGCTCTCGTGTGTGACAGTGGACTAGATCATAATGAAGAAAGTTTTTCAAAACACCTTAGATTTTGACATTTTTTCTTTCCCCCCCAGCGAATGGCATGTTAAGCTGCTACTAGCTGGCTAAAAAGTGTAAGTAGTGGATTTGTCAGAAATTTCTGCAGGCACCTGACAGAACATTGGTGCAAAATGTGACACAGTGCAATTAGTAACATCAATAACTTTATATTCGCTGTTCTGGTGGTGTCTGGTTTAGAGCAGCTGTTACAAGAGTCACTTGGCAAGGCAGCATCTTTTAATTTTAACGTTCACCTTCAGCCAGTCATCTTACTGGTGAAATTATATCTTTTCTTTAGTAATTCTTCCTGCTCCCTTTTCTTTTTATGTGACTCCTATGAGTATAACCTGTGCCTTTTTCAAAATTTATCCATGGAGAATTTTTGCAGGCTACAATAGCAAACACATTCACTGCTGTCTTCATCACTGTTTAGCACCTCTTTGCTCCTCACCGTTACCAAGGCTCTAGGTGGAAGACAAAAAGGGGGAAAAATGTTAAAAAAAGGTCAAGGGAAGCAAGTAGATTAATACTTTATGAAGGAAAACCTATTAAGTGGTTATACTTGGTGAAAATCTGTTTTCCATTTGTCAGCTCTATCAGAGACTTTTCTCATACTGAAAAAACTGGAGTAAAAGGCACCTTTCCTTTGCTAACCTTCCCTCTCCCTCAGCAGTGACATAGCCCCTGTAAAACTTAGTTTTGGGGAATTTGTTTTTCTCCTTGGCTTCACTTCACACTGTGCATTTCTAAATGTGAATTTCCTAGAGAAGCTTTAGAATCAGCTGGCAAAGATTTTCATTTTGTTCCTCTTCTTAATGAAAATGGGAACCCACTGATGGGCCTGTGCTGAATAATTGGCCTGGGGTGAGTAGGACTGGTCAGGCAGCAAGTGGGTGTGAGGAGGTAGAAGTGTCCCGTCACACTCACTCTTGAGCTGCAGGGAAGGTCTGCAGTGGGCAGTGCTCAAGGGAAAGGATGATGGGAACAGGGAAACCCCAGAATTTCTGTGTGCAGTGTAAGAGAGAAAAATTATCTGTGAAGGCATGAGGGAAAAGAAGTTATATAAGCTCAGTGGGGCAAGTGTGTGCCTTTTCTTTCCAAGTCTGGAAACGGAAGCAAGTTGTAGATGTCCTCTGGCTTCAGTGAGGCCATAATTTCATCCTAGTTTTTGTTAGTTAAACACTGCTATTGACTCACAAGGAGGTCATTTGTACTTGAACCCTGGGCTAATTGAGCTCTGTGCTAATAGTTGCCCTTCACTCATATACACACTTCAGCTGAAATGAGTTGGCTTTCTTCAGGGCAAAAACCCCGAAAGATAGAAGATCTATTTATCCAGAGAAGCTGTGGCTGCCCCATCCCTGGAAGTGTTCAAGGCCAGGATGGATGGAGCTTGGAGCAACCTGGGATAGTGGAAGGTGTCCCTGCCCATGGCAGCGGGGTGGAACTGGATGATCTTTAAGGTCCTTTCCAACCCAAGTCGTTCCATGATTCTATGATTTATCCTTCTGGAGTGGCAAATAGGATTCAGCTCAACTGTCTTTCCACTTCAGCTTCCAGCAGTGTTCCTGATATTAACTAAATACAACACATCTTTTTAAATGTATTAGTGCAAGAACTGCTGTAGACACATGTGCAGCACAGTCTGAGTCTAAAGCTGTTGAAGCCCTGTACAAACCAGCTTCTAAACTGTGTGTTGAAATATTCAGAGTTAAGGCAGTTATTTGTGATGATCAACAGAATTCTTAAAAGCCGAGATTATCAGTAATTACCCCTTTTTACTGGTAAAACAAAACTGAAGGGCTTGTCGCAGCACTTTCAGTTATGTTCTGGTTCTGAGAGGAAAGAGCATTCTTTAATCCCTCTGCATAAAGTGGGAGAAACAAATATAACAGAATGACATTTTTCTCCATCAGCAAGGCATTCCAAAGCCTTATCCAGATCTCCAAGGAGTTTATGAATTTCTTTAACAAGGATTTCTACTCTTTTATATTGATGATAATTAAACGTTGGTTTGGATTGCAAGAGGCTGTTAAAGTGCAACCTCCCTGCCATGAGCAGGGACACCTTCCACTATCCCAGATTTCTCCAAGCCCCATCCAACCTGGTCTTGAACAATTCCAGGGATGGGGCAGCCACAGCTTCTCTGGATAATCTCTTTCAGTGTCTCACCCCTCTTATAGTAAAAAAACTTCTTCCTTAGGTTCACTCTAGATCTACCCTCTTTCAGTTTTAAATCATTGCTCCTTGCTCTCTATAGGTCCTAGTAGAAAATCTCCATGTTTTCTATAAGCCTCCTGCACCTGGCAGACTTAGAAGCAACAGTGTTTCCCCAAAGCCTTCTCGTCTCCAGGCTGGTCCACCCCAACTGTCTCTGCCTTTTCTCATAGGAAAGGTCCTCCAAAATTCTGACCATTTTTGTGGTCCCCCTCTGGACCTGACCCAACAGGTTAATGCCATTCTTGTACCAGGGACCCCAGACCTGGATACAGAGTGAAGCAGAGGGGGAAAATCATCTTCCTTGAAATGCAGACCACCCTGCTTTTGATGTAGCCCAGGATAAGCGTGGCTTTCTAGGCTGGAAGAGCACATTGCTGACTCATGTCTGATTTTTCATCCCCAAGTCATGTAAAGAGGATGAAACTAAGCAAATCTCACCACCCAGACGTATCTTGGCACCCAGAAAATTACTGAGGAAAAGTTGAACTACTGTTAGTATCTACTAAAAGATTTTTAATAATCACCTTGGTTTATAAAATGCACAAGTAACTGTGGGATGTTTTTCCTCTCATTCACTCTATTTTAATTTTGAGAGGAAAATCCTTAGGACAGAGTCCTCATGAATAGTGGGTTAATAAAATTGACAAAGCACATTAATAAAACAAACCATTAATGGAGTTACCTTGGATCGATGTTTGAAAGAAGCTGGCAGTGAAATTACATTGGTCGTCTGCCTCTTTAATAACAGGAGAAATTATTTCACTCAAAGCTGAGTCAGAAGTGGGAAAGGGAATATATGCCTTAATATTGGAGCAACAATTTGTTTAGTTTGCTCAGCAAAGAAGTTGGTGTTCTAGCACAGTCAGCAAGAACCGCTTCATAAATACCTGCTCTGAGCCCGTGTGGGTTTTGCTTGGAAGAGTAAAGGGAAATTTAATTGCGCTGTGCTCCTGCTGAAGTAAACCTGCTTTGTAAACGCTACTTCATCGATGACCTCCCGTTTTCTTTGGTCCTGCTTTTGTGCCTAACAAACTACTCTTCATTCAGGTTTTCACGCTATTTAAAGCACTTTTCCACATGTTTGGGTTTAAGATAAGCAATCACGTTTTGAAAGTTTGTGTTAGGAAGAATTTCTGAATGGAAAGGGTGATCAGGCCTTGGAAGGGGCTGCCCAGGGACGTTTGGAGTCCCCACCCCTGGAGGTGTCCAAGGAAGGCCTGGACGTGGCACTCAGTGCTCTGGGCTGGGTCACAAGGTAGGCATCGGGCACAGCTTGGACTCGATGGTCTGGGAGGTCTTTTCCAACTTTTTTGATTCTTCAAATCTATTTGCCAGGGAATAATTTTGACTTCTTATAGGCTTTTCAACTTGTAGCACTCTTTGTAATGATGTAGCTATAAACTGTGACTGGAACTTCTCTAATGAGTGTGAAAGCGATGGTTTTTTCACTTTTTTAAGCTGAAATACATTGGACATTTTTGAAATTCTTGAAAGAGAAAGAGACAGAGGCTGATTATTTCTCAAGAGTTTATTTGTCACCTGGGTTCGATCTGCTTGCTTATTATTTATATATTTATATATTTATATATTTATATATTTATATATTTATATATTTATATATTTATATATTTANGCTTTAACATATATATATATATATATGCTTTTATTTATATATATATAAATATATATAAACACGTTTCCATCCTGCATGTACCATCTTTAAAACCAAAAACCTCTGGTCAAAACAGGTCGTTCCTTATGGACTTCTAAGACTCACATTTGTCCTCCAGGACATAAGTGCGATGTTCTAAAAATTGCTCCAAAAGCCATTCAGGAACACTATTCAAATGTTATATAACATGTAATTAATAATGCAGGCTCCCGTGGAGACCCTGATGAAGCACAGTTCTGATGCTCTGAGAACCAACATTTACAAAACTGCTACATATTGGAGCAGAATAGAAATTAGAGAGTTATGATCTGTAAAAAAAAAAAGATGAGAGGTGCTTTTGGGTTCTGCCAGGTAAGAAGACGTTTTTCATACTTATTTCAGTTTCATTGAATGCTATTTACTCAATTATTACAGCACATTTATAAAAATTGTTATTTTTCTTTAGCTTTCCCCATGTAGATCAAATTAAGAGTGTCCAAAATCTGTGCTTCTGCTTGATGTGCTGGTGCAAAATTTTAATTAGGGGGGAAAAAAATAGAAGATTCAAGCAAATGTCACAGGACAGTTCTTTTTACCCCTCTGTGGAATGTATCTGTGTTATCAAAGTACCTTTGTTCCGATAAAGTGCAACAAAGAAATGGAGCCCAGCTATAGGTGTGTAGCTGCTTGACTTTGCTATACATTAATGCCAAGGTTAAGTCCCAGCTATGAAATTTTCCACACTTATATGCACATTAATCATGTAACTAGGAAAATCCTTAGGAGCCAAAGATGGAGAGTGCCAGGTGTAATTAAGTGTGGGTAATTACATATCATTAACAGCACAGCTTTACAACAGAAATTCTGAGACAGAAATTCTCTTTCTTCTGTCACCATGAGGAAAGCTCCATTTTCCAAATTTTATAGAAAATGAGAAATGTGAAACTGCTAGTGGTTTTATTTTATTCCTTTTAGAGCACAGCTAAAGGGAAATGATGATTTATTATGAATTACGAGTTATTATGAAGTTAAGATACAAAAATAGAGTGCCCTGACCTTGGTGCTATACCTCGTGGTTGCCAGGAGTGTGCTCCCAAGTGTTCAGGGAGTGAGTAACATTGCAAGGACAATTTCCAGTTGCTGTTTCCTGGGCAGGAGCTTGACTTGGTGTAGTGTCTCAGCTCTGTTGGATCACATTGGTTCCACCTTAAGAAATAATAAAAACCAGCTGGTTTCCACCTACTTGAAATTGCTTTCCATCATGAGGCTGGATAAATATAACCTAGACAAAGGCTAGACATGAGCTGGAAATGTGTGTTTGCAGCCCAGAAAGCCAAGAGTGTCCTGGACTCATCCCCCAGTGGGGGCAAGAGATGAGGGAGGAATTCTGCCCCTGTGCCCCTGTGCTCGGGTGAGACCCCACCTGCAGAGCTGCCCCAGCCCTGGGGCCCAGCACAGGGAGGACGTGGAGCTGCTGGAGAGAGCCCAGAGGAGGCACCAGGATGAGCAGAGGGATGGAGCAGCTCTGCTGGGAGGAAAGGCTGGGAGAGCTGGGATTGTTCAGCCTGGAGAGGAGAAGCTCTGGGGTGACCTCAGTGTGGCCTTGCAGGGCCTGAAGGAGCTACAGGAACCATGGAGAGAGACAATTTCCAAGGGCTGGAGGGACAGAACACAGGGAATGGCTTCAAATGGACAGACAGTGGGGTTACGTTAGATATTATAAAAAAATTCTTCCCTGTGAGGGTGGTGAGGCCCTGGCATGAGCTGCCTGAAGAAGCTGTGGCTGCTCCAACCCTGGAAGTGTCCAAGAACTGGTTGGAGCTACCTGGGATAGTGGAATGTGCCCCTGTCCCTGGCAGGGAGTTTGGAATCAGCTGGTCCCTTCCAATCCAGGCCATTCCATATATCTTTTCTTTCTATGATTCTATGACCGATGAGAGACCTTTTTTCTTTTAGAAATTTCCACAACAGCCTCATAAGCAGAAATTGCCAAATGCACAAAAATACCAGTGCCTTGCAGTTAATATTTTGCTTCATCATTTGGAGCCTTCTGTTATTGCCCAGTCTTTGCTCTTTCAGCCATTTTTCAAGCTTTCTATTTCTTTGCCATTACTATTTTGTTGCTTTCTCCTGCTGCAACAATCAAAGTCTCTGCCTTGCTCCTGTAGTTTTTTCCCCCCCATCATCTCTACCTCTAGGATTTGTAGAGCCTCTATTTGTTCTTTCAGATGGCAGCGTAGAAGAAGCACCCACTGCTCATCATTCTGGAGAAAAAACTTGAAGCTATAACTAAAGGGCCCTCAGAAAAGTCTTAAAAATATTATGCATTCAAAGGTAATATTTTTTTTTTTGGCCAGGAAACCTATTTCAGAGCTACTGTGTGTTTCAGGCCTTGAAATTCTGCTTCATGTGATGCCATGGGCTCTAGAGTTCATTCATGTTGAGTTGTGGCATCACAGAGAATATTTATTTACTGTTGCTGAGACAACCATTGGCTATGAATTGTGAAGGGAGAGATGGGTACAGTGCCTGGCAGCTTTGTACCAGGGAAAAAGGCTGGCAGTGGGAAAACTTTCCCACTGATAAGGTTGTCCATTCCAACCTGACTAATGCAGAATTTACGAGACATGCCAAAATTTTGTTGCCCTAAAGATGCCACCATAAAGCCAGGAAACTTTTCCAAGGCATTACATAAATGGGAGATTATCCACTGCTGCTTCATGTGACGTTTGCAGCCAGATTTCATAACAGGACTGGTTTGGATTTTCTTAGGACTTCATCAGCATCATTATTCTTTCAAGTGGTGTCGGGTTACGTGTGTCAGTGAATTTAAATCAATTTATCAGTGATGTACCCCATTCCCAACATTCAAATCCCATGATATTTGCAGGGAAATTAATCATCCTTTTTTTTCCTCAGGTTTGTTGCTTTGACCCTTTATTTAAAAAAAAAAACCTAAATGTTAAAGAAGGCAGATGTGGTTAGAAGGCTGATGAATAAAATTGTGCTGGAAATATCTGAAGCAAAGCAGAGGAAATCTTCACAGAAGTGATTGTTTGGGCCTTGGCCTTCAGGCCTTACACAATCACTGAATGGATTCCTGAGGCAAAGCAGGCTTGATCCATCTCTCACTCCCTCACACCTTGTCACAGTTTAGTCTGTAATCTCAGAAGGATGGATTGATCGGAATATTTATATTGCTTTTTTCCCTATCCAATGCTCTATAAAAACCATCCTTATTAGGGATATCCAGGAGTCTGGTGCAGGGCAGGCGGGGGCTGTGAGAGGATCTCGGTGGTGCTGGAACTGGGGGAGAAATGAGCTCTGACCTGCACACTTTGGTGTGTTTTACCTATGGGTTTCAGTTAGGAGCTTAGAAAACCTCGTAATGAATAGAATTAGAACAGGAAGTCTTTATCCCTGGTTCAAAGCTTCAGTGCTTAGGAATCTCTCCAAGTGCCTGGTTTCCACTTAGGATACTTTGCAGCTCAGTCTAACCACAGGTGACAGCTAGCTACTGCCTTCCCTCAAATTGTCCCCAGAGATTGGGAGTAAGGCACAGTTTGTGCAACATAAAGGTTCAGAAATCCAGAATTAGGTAGGAGGGGATGGGGGAGCAAGCTCCAGCAAGGTGGAAAACTGAAGGTCTTGTCTCCAGCCTCTTGTGTTTTCCTGCTTACCTGAGGTAAGGGCACTGATAGTTCCCTGCAGCTCCTGCCCTGCAGGCTGGGATCTGGCTCAGATGCCTCTTTTGACTAAAGCCTTGTAGCTGCAATAAATATAAACCAATTTATGCAATAGCTTGGCAATATGGAGCAGTGCCCGCCAGGGAAGCTGCCTGTGACCCCAGCAGTGTTTGATCAGATGTTCTGGAGAGGAGGCTGTTTCCTACACTGCCTTACTCCTCTTTCTCATCCAGCCCCAAAAGGTGCAGCCTGATTTCAATGAAGTTTTAAACAGAGAGCATGTTTGTCTTGGAGAAAACGGGGGAAGAAATGGCTGTATCACTTTAAGGATGTAAAAATGAAAAGGCTGTTCATTTCTTTCGTATTTTTCCTAGCCTGTAATTATTCCTAATCAAACTACAACAAACAGTAAACACTAAAAATGAAATAAACGCAGTGACAGTTTGCCAATAACGAGCAGAAAATGTTCCATCTGTCTAGCAGTGAGTAAAATGTGTGTAATTACTGCTCATTTTTCTTCTAATTGCTGAGTTATTAGTTTAAAGCTTACGCACAACTGGTGAACAGTGCCGACTACCCATTCTCTAATTACAGCCCCTGCCTTGCTGTGCTTGAAATCAAGAAAAGCAAAAAGCAGAAAATTTGCATTTTAAAAGAGCTGTCTGAATTAACCCCTCTGGTAAGAGCATCCTTTCAGTTTTGGCGTCACAGGTCAGACCCTTGGCTGACAGAATCAGTGTCTGCTTCAATCAGCTGGAGATTCCTGTCTCAGCGGGATTATCATCTCTCTCTTCTTTTTCCCCCCTTATTTTTTCTAAGCCTACATTATAATTTCTAATTTGAAGAAGGTTAACGAATGCTCTGAAGTGGATGCTGGGTCAAGGGAAGTAATTCCTGTGAGGAGGCAAAGGTTATGACAGCCACGAGTTAGTAAGGCTTGCTTCACTTTGTGCTCCTTTTTCCTTATCTGATTATCTCCAAGTGGGTCAGATGAGGGTCTGTCTGTGCTTCAGCCTGCTCTTCAGCACAGAGAGAGCTGACCCACCTTTCTCTGTCCTCCTCAGGCTCTCTCAGAGCCAGACTGTGCCTGAGGTGACAGAGAGTTGGTTGCACGTCTCGTGTGCCATCTCCACTGGGTGTCAGAATCCATCCCTTCCCAGGGGCTTTGGGGTCATCAGAGAATCACAGAATGGTTTGAGTTGGAAAGGACCTGAAAGATCATCTCATTACACACCCCCTGCCATGGACAGGGACAGCTTCCAGGTTGCTCTAAGCCCCATCCAACCTGGCCTTGGACACTTCCAGGGATCCAGGGACAGGCACAGCATCTCTGGGCACCCTGCGCCAGGGCCTCACTGCCCTCCCAGGGAAGAATTTTTTTATAATATCTAACGTAACCCTACTGTCTGTCCATTTGAAGCCATTCCCTGTGTCCTGTCCCTCCAGCCCTTGGAAATTGTCGATCTCCATGGTTCCTGTAGCTCCTTCAGGCCCTGCAAGGCCACACTGAGCGCACCCCAGAGCTTCTCCTCTCCAGGCTGAACAATCCCAGCTCTCGCAGCCTTTCCTCCCAGCAGAGCTGCTCCATCCCTCTGCTCATCCTGGTGCCTCCTCTGGGCTCTCTCCAGCAGCTCCACGTCCTCCCTGTGCTGGGCCCCAGGGCTGGGGCAGCTCTGCAGGTGGGGTCTCACCTGAGCACAGGGGCACAGGGGCAGAATCTCCCCCTCATCTGCTGCCCAGGCTGTGGGATGAGCCCAGAACAAGGGGGTTTCTGCTTCCCAGCACCCATGGACAGGGCATATCCAGCCTCTCATCCACCAGATGATCCCAGGTGGGTTGATTTCCTTTGTGGGCAGTTCAATGTGAGAGGTGAAAAAATGAGAACAGACCCAGGTTGGTCATTTTCAAAAGCCTGGTGATACTGTTATTTGCCATGAATTTTTTCTTAAAATAGATGAAAAGAGCAAGAACTCTGAGGGAGATTCAGAAAGCTGAACAACAGAGCTGTCAGCTAAGCAGTTTTTGGGATTACACCTCAGAGGGATCTGAGCAGGACAGCAAGGCAGATTTTCTGGCCAGGAGAGTGATATTCACAGCATGGGATCCACACTTCTACTGGGTGACATTTAGGGGCTCACAAATGGGCACAGATTGGGTGTGCTAGGCTATTTTGGGCACCCTTTTAATCACTTGCTGTCTTCTTATGGTATTGGTATTGGGAAGCAGGTTGAAGCCGCAGGTGAAAATTATGAAATAAGGCACTAGAAAAATCTGATGCAGAAGTGCCACAGTGACATTCATTTCTCTGAGTGAGCTCTGCACTGGTTTAGGTGAGGAAATCTCCTGTTTTAGCAGCTCAGCATTAGGTCAGAGCGATTAGGATGTCCCTTGCCCTCTTGGACACCAGAGTTCCAGCTGTGGCAGCATGGATTTCACTGCAGATGGCACAGCCCCCTCTGGAAGCTGAGGAGGTGTGTAGGCTTAGCGTTGTCTGGACTGGATTGCTATCAGCTCATGAACTATTCAGTTCAAAACCTTCTGTTTCAGTTTGCCCCTAAACAAAAACCTCTTTTTTCTCTAGCTGGTGTTACTGCTGGTGCACAAGGTGTGGGTTAAATTCTGTGGGGAATCCAAACAACATAAAATACTACCAAAAATCCAACCAGCTGCCATTCCTTAATACAGGATTCCTTGGACAACTTAGAATCCTCACATTTTAAACCCAGCTGTTACCAAAGTGGGAGTCAAGGGTGGATGTACCCAACTACATTCACATTCCTTAAGGACTTCTGGCGATGGAGAGAAACACTAAAAGAAAACTAAATGTCATAAAAGTCAAAGTCTGGGCATTGTATCTAAGGGATTGTCCTAATTGTGGGAATAGTATTTTTAAAAGAGTGATGTGTGATGCAAAGAATTAATTGTTTGGGATAAACTATCATCAAAAAAGCAGCATGTGTTTGGTTTTGGTTTCTTATTTTTTTCTTTATGAGTAGCTCCTGGATTTAGAGGAGCATTTGCACATTTTCTTGCCCAGCAATAAGACTGAGGAGAATGAATTATTCCCTTGCATTCATACCTGCCAGTATCCACGGCAGCCTTGTCTTGATGGGAGCCTGCAAATCTCACAAATGTCAGTGACAAATGCTTACCTAAGGAGGAGGAGGGAAGAAAAGATTCTGTACATCCATCCAGTTTTAAGAAAAAAAAAGCATCCAGACGCCACAAAAAAAAAAGCGCCTTTTCAAGTCTGCACTGGCTTGGCAGGGAGCAGGGTGGGTTTGGTGATGCTTTTAACCCTGCCATGAAAATGCAGGTGCAGGCAGCAAGAGGTTGGGATTTGAGGGAAAGGATGGGCGAGAAAGAGAAATTTATTTAAGCCATTTTTCTCTGTGGCTCGGGAACTGAAGCTTTCCTACTTCCTTTCAGTCCTGAATAAATGCATTTGCTTCATGGGCTCACATGCATATTATGCATAATCCTTTAGATATGCTTGCCAGCTGTGTGGTAGAGATATGGGCTGCTGGGACTTTGCTACATTAAAAATGGTGGAGATACTCCACCAAAAAAAGAACAGAAATGGAATAATTATTTGCATAATCTTTCTAGAGTCACCTAGATTTCTTGAAAGCAGCTTAACATGTTTGGAATAATCTATTAGGGGAAATATTAAGGGAAAAAATACCCCCTTTTCCTTCTGACCACATGCATTTTTATTTTTCTCTCTTGGTCTAACGGATTGAAATTGCTTTATTCTCATTTTAAGAATGCTTTATTTAATAATAGCTCATATTTTAAATCCTGTAGCTTCATTCACTTCCTGCAGAAAAACAGGGAAAAATTAAGTTTTTCTGCCCAATGAGCTCACAGCAACTTATTTTTACCACACATATTTTTCTTCCAAATATTGTTTGTTTTCCACATGGTGTTTATGACCTTTTGTTCCTTGTTTGTGACGCTCTACGTAGAAGAGAATGCCCACATCTCTGCAGAATGTCAGGAAGAATGTAAACATTATGTAGATATGTAATCTCCACCATATTTAGCTAATTTACTTTTTTACAATAAGGACTGTTTGTGTAAAAGTCTCTATTTTTATTGTCTATCCAAACCATCACTCTCTCCCGTGTTGTTTCGTCTCCCCCCCCTCCCCTTCCTCCAAGCAACTGAGATGAAAATTAAGTCACAGAGGAGAGATATTTTTTCTCTCAGATTTTCAGGTCCCTGCGTAGTTTTGGCTCAGAGGACAGCTGTTCTTCCAGAGAAGGAACAAAAAATTCCACATTTTCTAATATTCAGGTTCTATTTTTGTGCTTGCAATGTAAATTTCCAGTATTTACAGTCTACATGTCCAGTAGAGCAGTGTAAATATCCAACACCAAATCAAAATAGATGTACCTCACAGACGTTATTTTTTAATAAAAAGGTGTTCAAACACTTTGGTGAGTTGCTAAGATGGGGCACTGTGGATAAATAAAGACAAAATATTTTGCACAGAAACACCACCACTTTAATCTGAGTTTCTATTGAACATTATGTTGTGGCATTATATTTCTGTGTTCCTATGAAAATAAGGATAAAAAGGGCTGGTGGGTGCTTTTTAATCATCTCAGTAGGTTTCAAATCAAACAGCTCTTTAAGAGTACTTGGAAGCATGGAACAATTGTCTTATCTCCATCAGATGAGTCCTTCCTTGCTTTCAGGAGCTACATCACAGGCTCTGCAGCTTTCCTGCACCTGCTTAATTTGTCAGTGTTAATCTATTTATAGGTTACGGTTTTGTTTGCCCAAGAAAGTTGCATTTATTTTTATAACAAGCGTTTTTACGCCCATTAGCTTGCCTGATGTTTAAGACCATTTGAAATGTGTTTATTTTTGTTCCAACTTGAAGAGGTTCTTGATCACTTGGGAATGAGAAAAAAATAAATCTGATTTAAATTTGTATGCAACCTCAGGTTCCTTGTGCTGCTTAAGTAAAAGAGTATGAAATAGTAAAAATAAAAATGATAGTAGAAGTCTTTCATATCCTCCACTAAGGAGAAAGCCTTGAAAATAACTATTGCAGTCCTTTAGCACTATTGGAAACTGAAGAAGAGTGAGGCAATGAATATTCCTTTGCCAACACAAAAAACGAAAAGCATAATTTTTTTTTTCCATTTCAGGCTTGTGAGATGGTGTTACAAACCATACAGTAACGAAAACAAAAAAAGTAAAAGCTGTAAAATGTAGCTTTGCGCCCTCATAAAATTTTAAGAAAAATAAATTTGTGGGGTAGTTAACATCGTTTATAATACAAAGATAATTATCGCTTTTATTGTAACTGTAACATATGTAAGGATGTTTGTTTAAGTCCCCAGTTGTCAGACATGAGGTTGAAAGTTTTTAATAGCCTCTGGGTATCAACTCTACAGCCTGAGGCTGCTGTTTGTAATTTAATATGAGTAATTTATTACGAAGAGAGAAAAAACAAGAATTGCCCAGTAGCTATGAAAGCACATTTACATTATAGTTATTAGGCACATAACAGCTCAAAAATAGATAAAAGGAATTTTAGAGTAGCATTGGCGGTAGCAATAGTATCATCTGCTGAGATAAAGCAGGGAAATGTAGCTCTAGAGAAATTACTTGTGAGGGGAGCAGTGGTTATAGTCGAAAGGTCATCCCCGTCTCAGCTGCTGGCTTGGTTTTAATGCAAACCACTCATGGGAAGTTGTGTGTAACTTAGAAATATCATCTTTCTGAGCTCTCTGAGGCTGTGTGGGGAGAGTTATGCATCAGAACAAGAAGGGTTTTCAGGGCAGACTGCTCTGGCACCAGCACATCTGTAGGTGATTTCTAATTTTGCTTTTTTTTTTGGAATGTTTCCACTTTTGGCGAACTCGTTTTTAATTAGAAACGAACATTGCAGAATGTGTAGTGGTCCTCCCATGAAAACTCAGCCCTATGAACCAGACTTCCCAGAAGAGCTTGGCACTGAAGAGCAGCCTCCTGAATTCCAGGTTTGCAAAGGGTTGGTGTTCACTGCTCTCAGCAGAACAGCTGAAAAACTTCTCCCTGATTGAATTTCTGCTGGGACTGATTATCCCCAGAGAGTTATGCTGTCTTTTCCATGTATTTCCTCCACACTTTAATGTCTCAAAATCTACGATAAAATCACACAACTAGCCCTCTAGGTAGTTAAGAAGATGCCGAAGGTTTGCTTTCTGTATGTGATGCAGATTTACCTCGTCTGTGGCATCCTAAATAACCACAGGCACATGTGGCAGCCTGAGAGTTTCTGGGAGTGTTCCCTGTGGTGATTTCTCTCCTCTGCCTCCCTCAACATTTTCCTTGTAGTTTCTTCTATACCAATCATACCTCACAGTCCTGTGCTCGTGTCCTCAACAGAGCTCTGAATGCCTGCTCAGGGTCCTCATTCGTGGTGGTTTTTTGGGCTAGTTATTTACTGGCTTTCAAAAATGCCTTGACAACACTTTCAGGCACAGGATGGGATTCTTGAGGAGTCCTGTGCAGGGAGACGAGTTGGCCTGTGATTATCCTTATGGGTCTCTTGCAAATCAGGATGTTCTAGGATATTATGAACAGTCTGAAGGTGCACTTCCACCAGCTGATGTAAGTTGATATTTTTGTCCTCTTCCCACTCCCCACCCTGGTCACAACAGCAATTCATTGGTGCCAATCTTTCCTATGGGTCCTCCCTTCTGGTGCAGCTGTGCTCACAGATGTGTGTCTGTCCATTTTTAAGAAGGTTTTCCCATCCCTGGTGCCCTCAGAAGGAATCATATACTTTTCCAGGTCACAGTGATCTTACAGAGGCACTGCTGACCCTGCTGCTGAAATACTGTCTGTGCTGAAACTCTGTTATTTTCTGTCACTATGAATTCTGCAGTCTGCACGTGCCTGTTCCTGTCAGGATCCTGCAGAGGAAGGCTTGTAAGGTCTCCAGGTCCAGTGTGATTCCATGATTCCTCGGGGGTGTAGTACACAATGATATGTGGCTGTGCATTACCTGGTTACAACGGAAATGGGGACTGCTCCTTATCCAGGAGATTTAGGAATCTCTATCCTTAGAGAGCAATACCACCCGGATACTTCTTAATTTTGTTTTATTTTTGCACACCCATAGACAGAACACATTTTTTTCTAAGGCTTGAAGAGCTCGAATGTGTCCATTTCCCTCCTGCAGTGAATCTGTCCTAATGCAGCACTGACCTAGGGGAAAGCACATCCAACAAGGCAGTGAAATCTGCAAGTGCACACCTGGGGATGGCAAGGGGGCAATAACATCCAAAATTGCCGGAATGAAATAGGAGGCTGTGGCAGAAAGATGATGCATGCAATTCAATTCAAAGTGCAATGAAACTACAAAGGAAAATCCAGGAGCAAATGAGATTTTTAAAAGATGCTTATCATAGCAGCCTAATCAAGATAATGGGATTACTGAGCAAACCCTTTAAAATCATTCTCACAGATATTGTACACCATTTGTCGTATCATTAAATGCAATTTGAAAATGGCTGTCAGGTATACAGCAGGGTCTGTGTTCTCTCTCTGCACGGAATTCTCATATAATTTAAATGGAAAAAAATAGAAGTGCTGCTGTTCGGGACATGGAATCAGACTTAGGGAAGCAGCCACAACCTCTGCAGACCCTCAGTACATGATTAAGTGCCTCCCTGCTCTGGAGCCTTCATTCTTTCATTCAACTTCTCCTTTAATAACATTTGCAAATTCTTTCATCTACTCTGCATCTTCAATAAGAGACTCTGAGTAGTAAAGCAATCACATTTGACAAGAATTAAAGCACATTTGCTTCAGTTTAGGGTGGTTTAAGGTTACTCACAATGAAAATGAGCAGCCCAGAAAGGTTTTTCTTGAAGTCCCTTCTTTTCTTCAAGTTTTCAAGACACGTCTGTCTTGAAATGCTCAGTCATACACGATATCATGTCAAGTAACTGTTCTCTGTTTCTGCTAATAGAGACATGAACATATTTAAGTGAGATAAAAACAATTCAGATTCATGTTGACTGGATGCTTCAATTACTTAATTCACAAAAAATGTGAAAAGACATTATAAGAATGTGAAAAAATATGTTCCCTGTTGCAATCAATTTTTTCAACAAATAGCACACATCACCTTCTAAACAAGATGAAACAGTAGAGGAGAATAAGCAGTAACCATTGCTATCTTCAATAACTTCTGCGGGGCTGCTAGTGATTTGCATTTTTAAGGGGCTGACAAGCAGAGATTTTAACTTTTTAGTTGCACACTTGATGAGGGATTTTAGTGTATTCTGCACTCAGCTGAAGCTCTTCCTCTTGTTTTGGGGTACATCTTAATGTCATGGGTGAATTTGAGTTGCCTGCCATCCTCACTCCTTCCTTTCAAAATTGGAACAGCATCAAGAACAAAGTGGTCAGATATGAGTGTTTAAGGTATTAGGTTGTTTTCTAGTGTTTGGTAGAGGACTTGAAATCCCCTGAACCCTGTGAATCTTCTTGCTGGCCCAGCCTGGAGAAGAGAAGGTTGTGTGGACACCTCAGAGCACCTTCCAATGTCTGAAGGGGCTACAGGGAAGCCAGAGAGGGGCTCTGCATCAGGAACTGGAGTGACAGGACAAGGGGGAATGGCTTCAAATTGAAAGAGGGGAAATTTAGGTCAGATATTAGGAAAAAATTCTCCCCTGTGAGGGTAGGCAGGCCCTGGCACAGGGTGCCCAGAGAAGCTGTGGCTGCCCCTGGATCCCTGGCAGTGTCCAAGGCCAGGCTGGACATTGGGGCTTAGAGCAGCCTGGGACAGTGGAAGGTGTCCCTGCCCATGGCAGGGGTGGCACTGGATAATATTTAGGGTCCCTTCCAAGCCAAACAATTCTATGGTTCCATGATTTAGCATCCTCTAATCACCTATTAAATGACTGGATTTTGGTTGCTTGCCTGATGGTGGGAAAGTCAGCCATGACTTTTTTGTTCATGTGTGCTGTGAAAGAATCTGGAGCCACCAATTGCTCAATTGAGGGGTGTTTAGAAAAAAAAAAAATAAATCTGTAACCCTCTTATTAGCATAACATATGATTTCACTGTAGCATCAAATTTGAGACATCCCAAGGGATGTGGAGTGTGCCTGTATGATACAGGAAGGAAGTTTTTGTGTCATCATGCTTCTTGAAATTCTGTTTGAATTCAGTTGTAGTTCTGTGAGCATCTAAACACAGAAGGTCATGCTGTTGTTCTAATTAGGGCCTGTCACATAATTAGCTGCAACTGTTTAGAAATACTGATGTCAAGTCTCTTATTTGCTACGGGAAATTTGTTACTGCTGAATCATCTGTGGGCAGGAAAAGCTTTACTAAGGTAACCTCCATATTACTGCTTGAAGAGTGCTTGAGACAATTTTGAAGAAAGCAAATATGCTTAATTACCAAAAAAATCAATTACCAAAAGAAGCACCTGGGTGCCCAACACAAAGTTTTAATGGGAATGAAATTGACTAGGTAGAAGAAACCACTTCAAATATGAGAAGATTTTTTTTTTTTAAATGTGAATAGCTATGAAAATAATTTACCTGAACTAATCATTATAGGTCAAGATCAAAATGTGAGAGATACTTCAGAGTATAAAAAAATAGATTAAATTATTAAAAAAGGAGTAATTTGTGTAAGAGCAGCTCAGGACAGAGGAAGTTGACTAATGTAATGCCACAGAATTGCCATTATAGGATGATTGCTGTTAATTTTTTGATTACCCAGTAATAGAACAAGCAGTACAGTGATTAACTGGCTCATAGAAGAATAGGGAGCAGTTAATCTGAAGCAGTGCTGTCATAAAATCCAGAAAAACTCCGAGCTGGATTGCTGCAGATAAGTGGCTGCTGTGGATGCTATGTAGGGCACAGGAACTAAAGCAAAAATGAATGTGAGCCTAGCAGGGACCCAGAGTAAAAGAATTAAACAAATAGTGCTGGGCCATTGGTGCATTGTTGTGTCAGAGGTTTGAAAGCAGTTGTGTAATAAGAATCTTTGGACAGCCTTCCACGCCTACTGTTTTAAATCAATCTTTTGTTGCAGAACTGAATGGATTGTATATGCAGAGCTAATTCCTCTGGAAATCTGCCTGTTGGGATTTTTTTTGCATCCTGATCAGAAGCAGCGTGACAAAATCAGTAATTCCTACCTGGCCATGGTTTGATAAGCAAGCTGGGGAGAGGAAAGAGAAGAGGTTTATTTTTGCTTTTTTTCACATCATCACAGAATGGTCAGGCTGGAAGGGATCACAGTGGCTCTTCTGGTGCCACCTCCCTGCTCCAGCAAGGCCATCCCAGAGCACAGGGCACAGGAATATGTCCAGACAGCTCTGTAATATTCCCAGGGAGGAGATTCCACAGCCTCTCTGGGCTCTGTTCAGGGCTGGGCCCTGCCCAGGGCAGAAGTTGTGCCTCCTGTGCAGGGAATTGCTGGGCTCAGGCCCTGCCCGTTCCTCTGGGGCCATTGCTGGGCCCCGGAGCAGAGCCCGGGCCCTGCTCGGAGCCCTCCCTGCAGCCAGGGACACCCAGGGACACCCAGGGACACCCAGGGACACCCAGGGACAGCCAGGGACACCCAGGGCTGAGGGCCCCTCTCAGCTGGGGCTCCTCTCCAGGCTGAGCAGCCCCGGCTCCCTCAGCCTGTCCCGGGCACGGAGATGCTCCAGGCCCTTCCTCAGCCCCGCAGCCTCCGCTGGCCCCGCTCCAGGAGCTCCCTGGCCCTGCTGGGCTGAGGAGCCAGAGCTGGACACGGCACCCCAGACACTTTTAATTTAAGGAAATACTTCGTTTTAAATAAATATTGTGACCATAGAATAGATATTTCTCTTTTGCTCTTTCATCCACTATCAAATGTATTTGATTGCATTCAAATTAAGAGGCCTTACATAAGTCATTGCAGCATAGCTGAGACAGCAGCAGAAATCTCTGTGTGCCAGAAGTGAACCATTCTGTTGGCAATAAAACATTCTTGCTTTCTGTCATTTGAGCCCAACTGGGGGTGAGAATCACCTGAAACTATAACCTTGCCTGATTTGTGTACTTTGTGCTATTGTTATTCTGTCTTGGCAGAAGACGTTGCCACCTTCCTCCTCCCCATTGCCATCCTCACTGGAAGAGCAGAGATAAATATTCTTTGTCTTGCAATACATAGTGGGACAATAAATCACTCTGCCCCAAATTTCTCCTGAATGCTGAGCCCCCTGTTGGAAACATCTCTGAAACTCTCACCTCTGAACCTGAGCTTTGGGGATACAGAAGAAATACTGCCTGAGGGTGACATGGCAACCAGAAAATTATAGACCACAATTCTCAGTGGCCAAATTCCCCCCAGCTCAGTGCCACGAACTTGCAGTAACTAAGGCAAAACTGAAGGGCCCCAGCTGATGGCAGAAGGTGACACTTCAGATGTACTCACCTTACCAGGTCACACCTGCCTTGCTCTGGCAGTTGCAAGTCTGAGGGGAAAGTGCTCTGCTAAATGAGCCTCATGTGGTGTTTAATTCCAGGCAGCAACGAGGGCAGCTTTGAGCACTGTCATCTTCAGAGGTGTGCTACACTGGTTGCTTGGGTGACTGTTAAACACTCAAAAACTGCTCTGTTTGTACACTCTGAGCTGGTGGCAGCTGTGGGTCTGTTTATCGAGCACTTACACCTGTGTACACTGAGGATGGAGTCTGCTTGCTCAAAACTCTTTCAGAAATAGTGCAGACTGCATATTTACCTTTGCTAATCCGTGTGCTTGGGGGGTCATATTGGAAAAGGGGATGAGCAGGTGTTGGTGGGCAGCAACACCACTCAAGCATAAAATAACAACCTGGAAGGTCAAAACGACCTGTTTTGAGGTTCAAATTTTGGTGGTATTTACTTTTTATGAGTCTGTATGAAGGCAAGATTAAATAGCTTTGATTTTGAGAATGTAATTTTTATAGCTTGGCTGCTGTCACCTTTCTAAACTCCAAAACTCCCTTTGAAGAGATGATTCATTTCTTGTAGATGAAGCCTCTATTAATTTGTCTTTGTTCAAATCAGATTTGTGGAACATGGAGCATTCATTTTATTTCCAAGTAATGCAAAGTATTATGAAATATATACAGTAGACAGATACTGACCTTTTATTAATCGCTTTAACTAGTACATAAATAGAGAAGGAAATGCTATCTTTTAGCAAACCATTTAAAAAATCTCTGCCTTGCAACTTTTCTTATTTATGATTCTTTAAATCTCTGTGCATCTCTTATTTCTAAAATCTACGGTCTCATATTCCTTATTTATTCTGATAAACTATAAGTGATTTCTATCTACAAATATCTTCAGGTCTGATTTTCTTATTGTTGCAAGGTAAAACAGAATATTATTATAGTAAAGGGCAAATTTCATATGTTGAGACAAAATAGTATTTTGTAGCACCAGTTCTCAACTAATGGCACCTAAATTTTGCTTAGTTTAATGGCAGAAATTAAAATTAAGATGGAATTTTATGAAGATAAAAGTGCTTTGAGGAGGGCTTGTGTCAGTGCTGCCTCTGTTATCCATGCACTGAGAAGACAGAAATGGGCTTTAGAACATCCCTGAAAATACAGAAGGAAAATCAGAGTGTTCTGCTCCTTTTCTGATCTCCTCTGCTCCCTCAGACTGATTTTGATCCCATATTGAACACAATGTTGCACCTTTAAGCACCACATACAGTGGTTTTGCCACCCAGATGCCATTGCCAAAAATCATAAAACCATATAAAAGGGTTTGGGTTGGAAGGGACCATAAATATCATCCAATTTCAACCCCCCTGCTGTGGGCAGAGAACCTTCCACTGGATGAGATTGCTCAGAACTCCACCCAACCTGGCCTTGAAGGCCAGATTTCTAATAATAAATAATAATAAAAAATAATAAATCACGTGGTGGGTGCATACAAGTCACATGGGAAGAGATGCTTTTAACATGCAGTTTAAATACTTTAGTAAAGTAAAAAAAAAAAAAAAAAAAAAAAAAAAATAAAAGGAAAAAAATTCAGGAAAAAAAAAAAAAAAAAAAGAAAATCATTATAGGATGAAAATTCAGGATAACACAGAGAACTTGGTGGCCTGGCAAATTTATATGGACTTGCTACGAGGGTTTTCTTAGGAAGAGTTCATTGTGCAGTTCATACTGAGCCGGTTCAAGGACCCTTATTTTAGAGCAGGAGGAGAAGGTGCATTTTCTGTGACGCTGACAAATGTTACCTGTTGGGCTGGGTGTAACTGACCCTTTTATGGTGGTCACACAGCAGCTGGGATGCCATCTGCGTGGAGCAGGGTGGCAGCTGGTCACTGGGGGAAGAGCAAACACTCTTTGCAGCAGGAGCAGCAGAGAGGACCTTTCAGTTGTGTTTGCTTTACCTTTCCCAGTGTTTGTCAACAGCAGATGTGTTCAGGAAGCTCAGAATCTTGCCTGGAAGGGAAGAAGTGTGGCTCAGTGTGTGACAATTGGTTTATAACACTGAATAATCATTTTAAAAAGTCCATTCCTCCAAAAATCAGCATGAAAGGAGAAAAGTCAGGCTTAGAACATTGTGTCCTTCATTAATGAGCTGTTAATTTCATACTGCACTTATATTTTTATTTAGAAGTCAGTGTTTATCACAGACTTGTCTCACTGCTCAAACTACACATTTTAATCTGTATATTTAGAATTTCTTTACTATGCTATACATTGAATACTTTAACACATTCATATATTTTAAAATATAAAGAGAGCTCTACTGCAATCTCACCAAAGTGTGTTAAAATCCACAGTTATTGTTCCCACCCTTGCAAAAAATTGTGTTAGCCGATATTCTCACCTCAGAGACTCTTTCAGGGAAACGCAAAATTTTGCAATTTCCTTTTAATTATCATATAAATTAGCTATGCTTCTGGGAAGGGTGGAGTTGGAGAGTCAAATGGTAAAGGTTTGGTTATTTCACTCAGTTGTTAATAGTTTAATATTAGCTGCCATCTGTAGAAGAAAATGACAGTGTAAAAATTCCTGCATATTCAAATGCCTCGGGGACAGGTCAGGAAATAAAAATCGAGGAGACATTTAGCCATAGCAGGGCCATGCTATAAATTGCGAAATACTAAAAGGCACAATTTTCTTTGTGGCAAGGCAAGACTAAAATGAAGGCAACAAAAGTCTACTTCAGCATCTCGTAGGGCAAGCAAGGATGTAAACTTTTACATAAAGTGTCGTCAACTTTATGGAAGAGTTACCAGCCTTGAAGGTTGCAGCACCTAAATTACAATTTTCAGTTCCTCATTTAGAAGAACCTGAACGGGGATTTGGGAAGCGAATAAATTCCTCACTTGAAAACTTAAAAAAAGAAATAAAATGTGGAAGGACAGTGCAGGGCCTGCATTGTCTTTGTGGTTGCCCCTCTGATTGCAAGCATTGGAAGTGAAAGCTTTTCTCTTTTCTTTTTTTTTTTGAGTCTATTTTCTAACAAAATACCTGGTGGACAAAGGATCTTCCTGTGATCCACAACAAATTCTCTGTGATATTTTATCTTTGTTTTTATTTTCTGTCATTATTGCTTTGGATTGGTTTGTTAACCTGCTGACATTCTTTTGGGATCACAAACCTGGGGAGCTCTTGGATTATTTAGACGAGCCTTGTGACTGGAGCTCTTAAGGAACTGTTTTAACTTCTGTGTAAAATTTGAGGCCCAACATTAATCTCTTGTTATGAGTGTGAGGAAATTTCCAACTACACATTTGGGGTCTTTTTGCTTCATTTTTGCACTCCACAGCTGGTTAAAGCAACAGAAATGCTCCAGGAAAGGTAAAAGGACAGCCTTGTTCCTTAAGGACATTATAAAACTCTTTTTTTTTTCTCCTTCCTCTGCCTCTCTCCACATTTTTTTGTAGTACCTTCTTCCTCCAGCAGCCTCTGAAACCCTTTGAGGCAGCTGAAAACTGATGGCAAAAATGAGGGAATAGGAGAGAAAAAGACAAAGGAGTAAGGAAAGTTAAAAAGGGATGATGGAAATAAGAAATAGGCTGGTCTGTTTTGTCAACATTTCAACAAAAATATGAAGGTTGGTAGTCCTACAGCAGAAAATGGTAGCCAGTTCCTACTGGAAGCTGATGGGAAGTTTGGAATGCAGAACTGTGATTGTGCATAAACCCAGACACACAATGCAAAAAGCCAGTTTTCAGAGAGACAAGGGAGGGGGAAAAGACCCAGATTTAAAGAAATTTCCTTTTTCCTGCTGATTTGGAATTCTCTGTGAAGGCTGCTATTTTCTTTCCCTTTGGAAGCTGTTAAATTGCACAGAGAGTGGCAGGAGCTGGTGTGCAGATGTCACGTCACCAAAATGCAGCAGTGTGCAAAGCAGGATCCCTCTCGGGACTGTCAGTGTGGGATTTAGCCCATCACACACAAACATCTAAGTGGTAAATGCCTGTCCCTGAGCCATTTTATCTCCTCGTTACAAGACAAGAGAAACAGACATTTCCAAGATGGGATTTTTCTCTTCAAGAGTAAGACATTTCAGTTTGGTTAGCAATATCATTCCCTAAAATCATGTGTGTTTATCCATCTGGTGTCAAGCAAGGCTGGACTGAAGAGCTTCAGACATAGACATTAACAGTGAAGACATGGAATATCAGAAGAGATTAATCCTATTTTTGTGCTTCGTTCTGTGGGGTCATGATTCCCTTCATGAAGAAGGGATCTCCTGACTTCCCTTGAAGCATTGTGGGGGACAAGATTTCCAGATTCTCTTTCTGGCCCCTGTGGGAACTCTCTTGTGCCAATAAAATTTTTAGGGAAAACTACATTACTCCTGAGAAAAAGGCTCTGTGGAAAACAGAAGACTCAGTCTCAGCCTTCCTGAATTCAGATTAATAACTTGGTTTATCAGTAGTCCCCTAATGATTCCCGTGGAAAAATATTTTATATCCCTTATCATGCTCCATGGCTACCCCAATTGCACAGATTTTGGTAATGGCTGCAGGGGATTTGAACTGACAAGTTTAGAGGCAGTGATACTTTGTGAAACCAGCACTTTCCTTTGAAAGTGTAATTTGATTGTGTAATCCAAAGACAGCTGGAGGATATTGAATTTCCTTGCTACTTTAGAATGAGCTATGAGGCAATATGGTGGCCTCAAGCCACTGTCATTGCTTGAAAAAAAGAAGTAAAGTCCAATTCCCAGAAAATTTTGAATGTTTTGTGGTTATTTGTAACAGGTGCTCATTTCCTTAGCAGGAACTTTTAGGAAGTGGTTTTCCTTTAAAAGAATCTTTCGAGTTGTCCAGTGGAGAGCAATGAGCAGTGGCAGGAACGATGTGTGATGTCCATAACCCCCATTCCCCGTTTTCCTGCACTGCTGTGAGGGAGGAGGAAGAGCTGGGAAGGAGGGAAGGGGGAGGGGGAAGGTGTTTTTAAGTGTTTATTTCACTTCTCATTGTCCGGCTCTGATTTTGTTGGTGAAAAATACAATTAATATCCCCAGGTTGAGTCTGTTTTGCCTGTGACTATATTTGGTGAATGATCTCTCTCTGTCCTCATCTCAGCTCATGAACCTTTGCTGTATTATCTCTCTCCCGTCCAACTGTGGAGGGGAGTGATGGACAGGCTTTGGTGGTGTGAGCATCCAGCCAGGGTCCACCCACCACACCATCCCTCATGGAGAACCACTGATGAATTAAATCTCTTTTAATGAAAAGGTCCTACATGAAAGACCCCCTTCTCTTTACATTTCCTCGCTTCCAAGCAGCAAACCCAATCCAAGCCAGAGCTCTTGCATGCAGAAAAACATTTGTTTGCAGAGAATAATTCCTCCCCGGTGTTTGTCACATATTTATTTTGTCTCAGCGCCATAAAAAAGGGTCTTGTTGCTGACTCAGAAGGAGCTCATTACAGAAAGACTTCACCTTTCAGCTGCAAAGGATGTTTCCTTGAAATGATAATGTAATGAGTGTTAGATCAGCCGTATGTAGCCGTTAGGCGATTCTTTTGATCGGCTGGAAATGCATTTGTTAAAAAGCTACTTTATTGATTTCCCGGCTGGTTTTTGTACTGTTTGGATCATCTGTACACACACACACACACACACACACACATATCACATTTTTTACCACTTCAAAGCTGTTAATAAATTCACACTACTCAGGAGATTGAACAAGAAATGGAGTGAACCCTTTCTGTGGAGAACTCTGTTGTTCCAACTTTGATGGAAGGAGTCTTAGCAGCACACCGAGTGTCTCCTTTAAAATATTGTTAAAACAATCTGCCACAAAGAGAGCAGAGTATGCTAAAGCAAAGGAATATTGCCCCTGGGGCTATAAACATAGTGAGGGGTTGTGATTAAGGTTTGAGCAAGTCCAGAGGATAAAATATTGCCGAGCTTGTAGAGGCTCGGTGTAGATCTTCTTCCTTGCTAACCTGTCCACATTTACATTTCCCACTTCATTGTTTTTATGAGGGATTTGCAGTAAAAGTTTAGACACTCTGAGTGTTAAAGGGAAATGTGCTTCTGCTGCAAAATATCTGTAGTTAAACCCCAGAATCAGAATCACAGAGTCATTTAGGCTGGAAAAGCTCTTTGAGACCATCAAGTCCAAGCTGTGCCTGATGCCCGTCTTGTCCCCAGCCCAGAGCACTGAGTGCCACGTCCAGGCCTTCCTTGGACACCTCCAGGGATGGGCACTCCAAACCTCCCTGGGCAGCTCTTTCCAAGGCCTGACCACCCTTTCCAGGGAGAAATGTCAGGGGCTTTGTTGGCCTTGAATCTCTCACAGTTTCAGAAGTAGGTGATTGCATTTAACTGTGTTTTGTTTGATAAAGATATTTTATCTTTTTATTTTTTCTTTCACTATTGCTTTGGGTTGGTTTGCTAACCTGCTGATATTCTTTTGGGATCTCAAACCTGGGGAGTTATTCTTGAATTATTGAGATGAGCCTTGTGACTGGAGCTCTTAAAGAACTGTTTTAACTTCTGTGTTGTAATTTGTCATTGGTTCTGTGGCTAAGGACACTCATACTTTATTTCCTCCCTCTGAGTAGAGTTACTAAACTGTATGTCTTATCAAGGTGATGCCAGTGTTACCAGGAAACTTTTACACCTCTGTGACGTCTATGAAATAAAATCTACAACTTTCCAACATATTTACCAGGCCACTCAAATGATCAGGCTGGTTAAGTAAGTACTTGGCTTTGGCTGAGTCCAGGGTATGTTATCAAATCACAAGATGCTGCCCTGACATGAGTTTCAAGTTTTTTTCAGGTGTTTAAATTAAAATGCCTAAAATGAAGCTTTCCAGTCCTGTAAAATTATCGCAGTTATCAGGTATGAAATTATGAAAATGAAATTACCTAAGAGGACTGAAGCATATTTTTGGTATTTTGTGCATAAATGTTCACATATGTTCAGCATCCAAGGAACCCTGAGCATGAGGAATAGAATAGAAATATTTAACAGAAACCATTTAAATTTTGATACCTGAGTCCTCTATCTATAAAATAGGGATAATAGACTTTCTCGCCTCTCAAAAGGATTGTGAAAATAAATATATTAAAGATTGCAAAGAACTGGAGTATTATGGTAATTGATACCATATGCCCAACTAAGATAGCTGGGAACAATTTCTGAAGAGGCAGGAGTTTTATTCACAGATTCCCAGAATCATTAATGGAGTAAAGGACCTTTAGAATTCTCCTGGTCCAGCTCCCCACAAGGCGCAGGGCTGGAAAATCTTCCCTTTCTCAATCTAAATGTATGAATAGTAGGTATCTGACCTTGGAAAAGACTGAGGGTCATTAAACAAGCGTTTTTTTAAATTTTATTTCATTGGCAAAATTCAAACAAAGCCAGGTAGAAAATAGAACACTCTTTTCAATTCTTGAAAAGGTACAGCAAGCAATACAGGACAGAGTTTGATGCTTTGTTTCTTCAATATGAGTCTTCAATAATAAAGTTTTTAGATTAATGACTTGATAAATTTGTTCAATGTTAAAATTCCTTGTTTATTTATTCCTCAATTTGAGGGAAATCTAGCCTGACGATTGCAATCCCAGAGCATTTTGATGTCAAAAAATCAGTATTTGTCACTACAAGATGAATATATTTCACAGAAAAATACTGCCAGTTTCTGTCTTGTTCATTCTTTTCCTCTTAAAAATAATTGAGATCTGTTTCTTCTAGGATGATCTTTTAGTTACTTGGATTAGATGTATAGATAGAATGAGGAAAACCACTGTTGTTTCTGAGGGAGGGGTTTTATTTCTGGACTTGTGGCAGCTTTTTAAGTAGTTGAATTTCTTCTTATAATTCCTCCTTGATCTCAGGAGTTGTATGTTAAAACATTCACAAAAAATTTCAGATGAATCTTTTAGGCTAGTGGATGTCTGAAGCCAGTCAGTCTTTAAAGTTCATCCTCTTGTTGATGATCGAGGTCGTTTCTAGGCGAAGTCTCTCTCAAGTGGCCCTTGGGGACATGGTTTAGGGGTGACCATGGTGGTGCTGGGGTGATGGTGGGACTGGATAATTGTGAATGTCTCTTCTAACCTTGATGATTCTCTGATTCTGTAAAAACAAAAACAAACAAAAAAGCAAACACTCCCTCCCCCCCCCCCCCCAAAAAAAAAAAAAGCCTAACTGATGTTGAGTTTTAATACCTGTTTTCCTGGATATTTTTGTTAAACCATGATAGTTTATGAAAAAGTTATTCACCTGCTGGGTGTACTTTTTAAAAGGCATGGTAAACCTATGATATTTTGATCAGTTGATCTGTTTGTACAGTTTCACTTTTCAGAGACCAAAACATCATTTCTGTAACTGGTATTTTTTACCCTTTGATCAGCTGTGACTCTCATTTCCTTATATTTTTTTTCAGACCATTGAGCCCTTCAGATATTTAATGGTCTGCATAGAGTTTCTGTCCCATGTTTCTCTCTTTTGCTAAGCCTCATTAGGCATATAAAAAATATAATAATATATTCTCACTGTTACTTTTCCATATAGAAAGTTGCTTTCTTGTGACAGGTGTATCAGGAGTGTAAGTGTAGTATATGACCCTAAAGTGGGATTAATGCCCCATCTCTCTTTGTCTCACGCGCCCTGGATAATCCCCAAACAGGGAAGAAATTTTTCAACCAGTCCTTCAAAGCAGAGGGGTCCATGAGCTTTGGAAATCAACTCATTCAATGCATAAATATTCTGAGGCCAAACAAATCTCATGATCTAGTTCTACTTTTTCATTTGTTTGTGGTGGGTTTTCGTTGGGTTTGGGCTTTTTTTTTTTAGATTTTGTATTACTTCTACTTCATCCACTTGTTTGGTCTCTTCACTGTTTGAACTACGTGGGGAATGCTGTGCATTTCCCACTGGAAATAGGGGTGGTGTAAGGCTGTGTTATCCTGTGTTTGTTAAAACTGCTGTCATTTCTGTTCTGACAACTGAAAATTGTGATGTGTCTGATCAGGTTACAAACACCAAGGACTGTTTACCAACGTGTGCTGTGGCTTGGAAAAAAAACCAGAGGGAATGCTAAGTAGATGTGTGTGTTAACTGACAGAGAGACGGAGGCAGGGAGGAGAAGTCTCCTGCTCTGACTGATGTGTGATGACTGCTAGAGAAGCTGGAAGGTGGCACGTTCAGCAAAGCACCTGGAGCCCCAAAAGGGTCTGGACCTCAAAGGTTGCAAAGCTCTCAGTGCTCAACAAGAGAGGAGAAATTAAATCATGGAATCAAAGAATGGTTTGGAATAGAAGACACCTTTCAAGGTGATCTAGTCCAGCCTGGCAATGACCAGGGGCAGCTTCAACCAGATCAGGCTGCTCAAAGTCCCATCCAGCCTGACCTTGAATGTTCCAGGGATGTGGCATCCGCCATCTCTCTGGGCAGCATGTCCCAGTGTTCCACCACCCTTGTGAAAACTCTTTTCCTTACATCTAGTCTGAATCATTTAGTTTAAAGCCATTATCTTATGTCTATCACTACAAGCTCTTCTCTGGACTTGCTCCAACAGGTCCATGTTTTTTCTTGGACTGAGGACTCCAGAGATGGATGCAGTACTCCAGGTGGGATCTAACCAGGGTAGAACAGAGGTGCAGAATCACCTCCCTCAGGAGACTCTTTAAGTGTCGCTACTGATTTCTTCTGCAATAAAAAGGTTTTCTTGATCTACTCTCAGTTTGCATTTCCACTTCAAACCTAGGAGAGAAGGCACTGCTTTTGTTCTTGAGCTGTTCCTGGATGTATCGAAATCAGTACTCTGCAATCAGCACTGGTGAGATCATGGCTGAGATCATCTCAGTCAATCTCTTTGCCAAAAAGATTGTGGCAAATTAGAGCTCAGATAAAAATGTTTAAAAAATACACCTCACTGTGAATAAATTAAAGAGCAGGATCTATTTTGCTCATCAAAGACAACGTTTAGCTTTCAAGAATTATTTTACCGTGAAATAAGTATACACTTGAGGAAAAACTTTGCTAATTTCAGGAAAGTGCAATGAAATCTGAAAACTATGGACTTGAATGTTAGAGTGTTTGAAATTCTTTAATTTTTAGAGTATCTCCTAGCACAAAGGTAGCCTTGGCTGGTATAAGTGTTGGAATACTTTGGGAAGGGTTGTGGTCCTTTCCCTGCTCTGTTGTCTCTCAGTCCACTCCTCAGGTAACCTTCTAAAAGGTAAGTTTAAGACAGCTAAAGGTAGTAAAGACAATGCCAAAATCCCTGAGGCAAAATTCCTGTACCCTGTGATAGGAGAGGTGAGGTGAGATGCTGATAATGTTCATGAGAAATGTTCTTATGTAGGTTAATCGCTTTCTCAAAACCAGGGTAAGAGTGTTTTCTATTCCACCTGGCCTTTTTCCAATTTGCTTAATGTAATCAAAGTTTTATCAGAGTGAGCAGAATGATTGCAGCCAACTTAAATGGTTGTTAGATAGGGCTCAGTGGCCGCATCTCCACTGGTAAATAAAACAGGAGCAGGGAGTGAGGTGGAGTGCCAGGCTGTCCTGTGCTGACTGTGCAAACACTGCCTGGTTCTCACTGGGCTCTTGGGCATGATTTTGGTACTTTCCAAGCACAAAGTAGGGACAAGACTGCCCCAGGGATGGGTCCAGCCATCATACTCTGTCGTCACCCTTGATACTACTCAAAGTGCATGAGAAATCCCATTTTTCATTTGTTTCTGTGAATCCCATTTGTGGACTCCCAATCCCTGGAGGTCTCCAAGGCCAGGCTGGATGTGGCTCTGAGTAACCTGGTCAAGTGGAAGGTGTCCCTGAGCATGGCAGGGGTTTGGAACTGGATGGTCCTTAACGTCCCTTCCAACACAAACCACTCTATGATTCCATGATTATCATATATGACCCCAATGGTAATTTGAAAAGAGTGACGTAAAAATAAATAAATTCCCATGTTATTTTGATAGAAAGCATATTTCTGCTGGTGGGCAGCAGAGCAGTAGTTTGCCTCAAGAGCCTTACCAGCCCGTGTCCTGCTGACTGGGTATAAAAACTCAGTGTTTGTCCAGCATTGTTCTCACTTTGTGTTCTCTTAGAGTCATTTCTTGATGGATAAGAAGTAGAGAAAGGATGGAAGTCTAAACAAATATGTCTTTGGGAGAACAGTCTGATGTCTCAAAGGAGTTGCTACAACAGTTTAGCATGTTCTTGGCTTGAGAAGTGCTATCAATATCTGTCTGATGGAATATTCTTCCCTCTGTTTGGACCTTTTATCCATCTGAAGTCAATCTTACAGAAATCAACACTAAAGAACAAAAGGCAAAACAGACCACTTTTGTAAACAGCAGAATTGAGCAGCTTATGGCCAAAGAAGGGCAACAGAGCTGGGGAAGGGTCTGGGAAACATCTCATCCTGTGAGGAGGAACTGAGGGAGCTGGGGGTGTTTATCTGGAGAAGAGGAGGCTCAGAGGGGCCCTCATCACTCTCCACAGCTCCCTGACAGGAGAGGGGAGTGACATGGGGCTTGGCCTCTTCTGCTGTGTCCCAAGTGAAGGGATGAGAGGAAATGGCCTTAAATTGCACCAGGGGAGGTTCAGTTTAGGTATTAGAAAAAAATTTTCACTGCAAGAGCAATCAGGCATTGGAATAAGTTGCCCAGAGTGTTGGAGTCACCATCTTCAGTGTTCCAGAGGTGTCTGGATGTAGCCCTTGGGGACATGGTTTTGGGGTGATGATGGTGGTGCTGGGGTGGCAGTGGAACTGGATGATCCTGAAGGTTTCTTCCAAATTTGATTTTACGGAGCACTGAGCAGTTGAGTTGCTGCCCCTTTTTCAGTCACAAAAGTAACTTAACAAAACACTGCAATTACATCTCTGATTACTCTTCAAAGGCTTATGAGGTATTGTCTAAATTCATGGGATTTGACAAGGGGTGAAGCTGAAATACCTCATTTAAAATGTTAAAAAAAATCCCAGAAGAAATAAACTAGAAGTGACTCAGGGAATCTAATCCATTTTCACTATTCCATAGAGACTTCTTAGTTGGAGAAGATAGTTTATTAATGAATATGTGAAATCCTGCGACCACTCCTGTTTTTTAGACATCATTTTCACGCTTTCTTTTCACACACAAATATGTCATAAACTTAGTTTTACCTCTGCCTTTCAAACCCATAGGAAATGCTTACTGAAAAGAAAGAATAGAGCTCAAGGCCAGAAACCTGTCAGTATTATAATGAGGAGATGTTCTGTGCTTCCTAACCCTTTCTGTCTCCAAGGGAATGTTTTCTCCTCCAAGGTGAAATTTTGGAGGGCGAGTACATGTGCGCAAGCACACATAAATGCTAACGACAAAGGCTCAGCACCAAATCCTGTTCTTTCCCCCCGCCTACAGCCAAAGAACACTGGATTCATGGGCAGTGTCTGCTGCAGTTCATACTTGCCTGGAAAATGGCCACATGTAAGAACTCACTGACCCAGAAACGGGAGAAACAGAATCAATCAGTGAGTCAGTGGCAGCGAATCTGACAGATCCCAGTGCTCTGCTGGCATGGGTGATGTTCTCTGCTTGCAGGTTCAGCCTTAATGATGACACCAGCGGGGAGACAAAATTGGAACGAGAATGTTGTATCTTTGCCGGCTCTTTCCCCATGTTCTGCAATCACTGGAAACAGATCTGGGTAAACAAAATTCTCAGTGCTCGTTTAAGTGGCTGTGCAATCTTGAAAGCTTTGCTGAAGGAGGACAACAGCCCTTGTGCTTAGTACCTTGAAGGATCAGTGAAACTCAGTGGTAGCATCCTGAACATATTAATCCTTTCCTTTTTCTTAATTTTATGGAGGGGGATATGTTTTGGTTTTGCTTTTGCTGGGATTTTTTTTTTTTTGCCATGTAAGTGATTCAGAAGAGTGTATTTACATGGATTTATATAGTGCTTATCACAGAATCAAAGAAAGACTTGTCCTGGAAGGGACCTTTAAAATCATCTTGTTCCACCTCCCTGCCATGGGCAGGGACACCTTCCACTATCCCAGGTTGCTCCAAGCCCCATCCAACCTGGTCTTGGACACTTCCTGGGATGGGGCAGTGCCATCTTCTCTGGGAAACTGGTTCTAGTGCCTCACCACCCGCACAGGAAAGAATTTCTTCCTAGTATCTAATCTAACCCTAATTTCTCTCAGTTTGAAGCCATCTCCCCTTGTTCTATCACTCCAGGCCCTTGTAAATTGTCTCTCTCCATCTTTCCTCTTGGCTTCCCTCAGGTCTTGGAAGGCCAAAATGAGGTCACCCCAAAGCCTTTTCTGTTCTGAACAATCCCAGCTCTCGCAGCCTTTCCTCCCAGCAGAGCTGCTCCATCCCTCTGCTCATCCTGGTGCCTCCTCTGGACTCTCTCCAGCAGCTCCACGTCCTTCCTGTGCCATTTTTCTCTGTTTATTCAGAAGGTTCCTGTTAGAATTAGGTTCAGGAACGCAATCTCATGCACCTGTACAGCAAAACATGGCTGCTGCCAGCAAGTCATCATTTGTACCAGGGAAGTTGAGGAACACTAAGTTGTTAAATTTGTTTGCCAAATGAACCCATTAAATGTCAGAAATAGGAAAACACACCTTTCTAAAAAGTCAGATGAGTGTTTTGATGTGGATAAATGTCCTCCCTAACGTCCTGAGGAAAATATTATTGGTGTGTTGGGTGTGAGACTGGGGTATATGGCATATAAACATCATGCACTTGTGTATGAACTTTTTAATCTCGGTGTCATTTTCTTCCCTTTCTGTCTCTTTACTCTCATTGTTTGCTGCCAGGACTGAATGAGAAGTTACCCTACTCTGGTACATGACCTATGTACTTCCCACATATTTTTAATTTCTTTCCCCAGTCTTATATTCCTGTGGTAAATTTTCGAGGAGCTGTGTTCTTTCCCCTACATTGAGTAGATATTAACACAAGATAAAGAAAGAAACAACTGATTAACTTTGTAGTTTCAGTGTAAAACTATTTCTGACTCAGTTGCTGTGAAAATGGAATAGTTCCTCTTTCTCGATTTCCCTAACTTGAAAATGTTGACTCTTTTGAAGAGATGAATACACCTCTATTTGAATATTTCAACTTTGAGGGAAAAATTACCTGAATTGAGTGCCAATGTAAATGTTTTCACATGAAACAGTGTGCGTGCACGTGCAGGGAGAAGGCATTAAAGTGACAGTAGGTGGCTGAATGCATCAAAAGGAATCAGATTTGATGTACACTGAATTACGACAGCAGCATGTTAACTTTTTATATTGTGACTGGAAGGGGAAGAAGAGATCTATCAGTATGCAAATTGACTTCATGCTAAACCAAGCGTCTTCTAGTATGCAAAATTAAAGTGTGTGTACGAGGCTTGTAGTCCAATTCAGGTTCAAAGGGTTACTTTGAAGTGACGTGTGTTGTAGCAGCGGAAATTGTCATGGGTGAATATTGAGCAAACATCTGCTGGTACTGAGTTGCAGGAAAGGCAGAATATGCTGGTCTGTTTTATTAGGAAGCAAATTAAGAGTAACTCTTGACAAAATAACCACATGCAGTTTAAAAATATAGCAATATGTCCACAGAGTAAGGTACCTAGGAGGTGTTGGGAGGAGGAGAAGGCTTGGGACGAGCAGCAGAGGTAGCACTTCAGCTCGCGTGACAAAAGCAGCTCTGTGTTCACCAAGTGCTGCATAAACTGGCTGTGGTCATTCAGGCACATGGGAAATTCTGAGTACAGGGGCTTCCTGAGCAGGGAATGTGGAGATGGAATCAGGGATGGGATGGAGAAAATTGCACATCCAAGTAAACCACTGCAGGAATGAGCACGAGAGTTTCTGCACTGCTCTGCCCACCTCTGCAATCACAAAGAAGAAAGAGAAATCAAAATGCCCTTTGGAGCTTTTCTGGACTTGCTGATGCTAAAAGACAGAGATGGTGTAGCCTTCCTGAATCTGAATGTTTCTTTTCTGAGGGGGACAGGGGAGCATTTCCTCTCAGCTTAACGCTGAGGAAAGCTGGGAAACCTTACTGTGCTGGCAACTGAGTGGCCACAGGAAATATAGCCCACAGCCAGACACCATAACTCTGTTTAACTCAGGGAAGTTATTTTTGGACCTGTCATGGTATCTGTCTCTTCTTGTTCTTTACCATACCTAATGACAGGGGAATGGCTACAGGGTGCCCTGCTTGCCTGTTTTTCAGTGTGTCAGTGCAGAGCTCTCTGTGCTCTGGAAGCCTCTCTGTGCCTAGAAGAGGATGTTACCTGTGGTTTATCTTGCAGCCATAGGTGAGAGGTGCAAAATGTGGGTGACATCAGTTTAATATTGCTCCTTCAGCTGGCCTAGAACGTGCTTCAGAATTCACTGTGTAGAGAAAGGAGGACAGATGCGTCCAGCTGTGATTTTTAGAAGCTGCCTCTTACAGTGCACAGGATGCTGTGGGGGAGGAACTTTCTGCTGCCTCAGTTCTAGGACAGAGCAGAGTTGTTATCCCAGTTAATTCCTTTTTTTTCTTACAGCCAGAAATGCCTGTCTTCTCTGGCAATAACGATTTGTTTTTATGGCACCTGCTTTGGGAGGCAGCCAGATTACTTTCCTATTGCCAACTGTAATCTCTGCCTGAGTGTGCACCATGTCCAGGTATCACGTTTGTTTTTTGATGTCTTTCTTTCTTTCTTTCTTTCTTTCTTTCTTTCTTTCTTTCTTTCTTTCTTTCTTTCTTTCTTTCTTTCTTTCTTTCTTTCTTTCTTTCTTTCTTTCTTTCTTTCTTTCTTTCTTTCTTTCTTTCTTTCTTTTTCTTTCTTTCTTTCTCTTTTTCTTTCTTTCTTTCTTTCTTTCTTTCTTTCTTTCTTTCTTTCTTTCTTTTTCTTTCTTTCTTTCTTTCTTTCTTTCTTTCTTTCTTTCTTTCTTTCTTTCTTTCTTCCTTCCTTCCTTCCTTCCTTCCTTCCTTCCTTTCTTCCTTTCTTCCTTTCTCTTTCCCTTTCTTTCTCTTTCTCTCTTTCTTTCTAAAAAAGCCTCAAGAAACAGCAATGTATACTGAGATAATATTAAATTTCCAAGCAACAAAGTTATTAGCAGCAAGCGAAGTGCACCTTCTTCTAGTTAATTCTGTTGTGGATCTGCATTCAGTAAAAATGCCACAGCCCTGCTAAGAATGATAAGCCCCTTCCCTGCTATTTATTTATTTTTAGAAATGGCTGTCTGCCCACTGGGTGCAGGATCTGAGGATCTTGACTCATGCCTCCAATAATTGCACCAAGCAGGCACTCGGTGTGTGGATTTAGCAGTGGCAACACAGGTTAAATACAACCAGTGTTGGATGGTTTAATCATTTTTCATATTACCTGGCCATGCATTTTAAATGGCACTGACAATGCAGAGTTTTATCTTCCCCATTTGAGGGACAGAGCTTCTCAAATGATGCTTTGTGATCCAAGTAAAACTGACAAGAGCATAACAAAGTACAAATAGAAAATAAACCTTCACTGACCACAAATTGGGTGTGAGTGAGTACACAATCTGAGGAAGGGAGTCTTCTCTCCCGTTGCAAATGGTTTGCACATTCCAAATTCTTTCTTTTACCTAATGAAAAACGCCTCATCAAACTTGTTTTACATCTGAGATCAGTGCACATTTAACCAAGAGTTAATTAAGTTAACAGGGTTTAGAAATGAACGTAATGCACAATTTGGAATTTTCGTTCTGGCATGATTTGCATTTGGCTGAAACACCGTGTAATTGGCAAAGCCCCACAAAGGTGTGTTGCTCTTTTCATGCTCTAAATGAATGTTCACTATGCTCGGGGCTTTGGATGACTTAATTGTTTAATTTTTCCTGGACATCCCTAGAACGTGGGTATGTCCAAATCTAAAAAGAATCCAGATGTGGAGGCAGTCAAAAGAAGAAGAAAAGAGGTTACTGGGTTAAAAGCAGTTTGGGGAAAGAAGAGAGGGAAGAAATGCTGCATCTGTGAGCGTCGAGATGCAGACAGAACCGTAGGAAACTAAACCCACATAGACCAAGCATTCAAACTATGTCATTCTGCCAGGGGCCAAATGATGCACTCTGATTTACTCATTAACTGGAGGATTTTACTTGCCTGTGAATCCTTAAATAGACAAATAGTGCTGGGGAAAAAAAAAAAGTTTGAAATTTCAGACAATTCTCTTTTCAGTGTTTGTCATGTTCCACCATCTTTTACCAAACAAAGTAACAATGAAATAATGAAATTGTGATGCCCTGCCAAGAACTCTGCTGTTAGAAATAACAGGAATATGGCTTGGGGTAGCCACTGTGCTCCTGGGAGTCCTGAGGAGGACTTGGAATGGCCACACTGCCTAAGGGGGCAGAGGATATTTGCAGCCTGGGCTGGGGCAAGCACTGAGCAGTGGCAGGACATGAGGGAGTTGATGTCACTCTCTTCCTGTGATGGACATCAGGGATGCCCAGCTCAACAGTGCAGATGGTTAAAGAAAATACAGGTTGTCAGGACAGGTTCCAGTTTTCACTTCCTACCAATGTCTGCTTCCTCAATTTCCTCCTCCAGCAATGCCCTTCTAGCAAGGTCCTGACCCGCTGACCTTCACAGGATCTGTCTTCTCTCATCCGATTCAGAACTGTACCAGAACTGTAAGAAAAGGAGATATCCAGATTCTGGGACTTTCTGCTCCTGAGCCGGTTTTGTTTACCTGTGCACACTTTGGCCAGCTCACCTTGCAGCCAGCCAAGGGTGTCCTTCTCCTGGCCCTTCTCCCAGGGAACGAGGGACAGGACAAGGGGAAATGGCCTCAAGCTGTGCCAGGGGAGGTTCAGGTTGGACATCAGGAGGAATTTCTTCATGGAAAGGGTTCTCAAACGCTGGAATGGGCTGCCCAGGGAGGTGATGGAGTCCCCATCCCTGGAGGTGTCCAAGGAATGACCGGACATGGCACGCAGTGCTCTGGACTGGGTGGCAAGGCGGAGGTCAGGCACTGGTTGGACTCGACGATTTTGGAGGTCTTTTCCAACCTCAGTGATTCTGGGATTCTCTGAGCCAAACAGCAGCTGTGCCCTTTCCAGATGGGCTGCAGGCATCCTGCAAGGGTGTCACTGTCTATGAAGGAGACTCTCCATCCCTGGAGTGGAAAACCCAGCATGGGGGATATCCCATGCTGTTTCCAGGCTGAACGAGCTGTTTTGTAAATCTCGGCATTGGCATAGGCAGGAGTGAGTGCATCATGCCACTGGGCTATGTGTGTGGTTATATTTAGGTTTTTGGGTGTCTGAGAGCAATTTAAAGGATTTGCCCTAGAACATGGGCTTGTAAATGTTGAAAAAAAAAGCCAACAAAAAACCAACCTATAGAACAAATCTGGTTTCAGGTGGAGAAACGCTATTTTTGTGCTGTGTAATTTGTTGTTTATCGCTTCACGTTTCTCATCGGCCTCTTTATTTCTGGTTTCTTTGTGTTTACGGTCTCCCAGACTTATTAACTCCGCAGTGCCATCTTGCTAGGCTGGTGCTGACAGGCTGTCACAGCGCTGCAGATCTCCCCACTGCAGAACCCCGCTAGTGACAAACACTGACTCACCGCCCGGCGCCGGTCCAGAACCACCACTGGGAAAAATCATAAATCCGACCTCAGAGGAGTACCCGAAACTCCTTCAGCTCTCTCCCTCGCCTGTGTCTGTCTCTTCCACTCAGTGCTGCTCCCACAGCCACTGTTCCCAACGTGACTGAGCCGCATTCCCTGGGCTGCAGCGGGTGCCGCGCTCCGGCGCCGTCGGAAGGTGCCGAGGGCTTGTTGGGACCCACGCACCAGAGCAGCCATTAATGGATATTAATTTTTTCTGCCTTTTTCTTTTTCCCCAGTTGTATTTAACCTCTCTCCTCACAAAGCTGTGTTCTCTAGGAATACCGTTGTTCCCAGTGCCAGCTGGGCACCTGAAGAATGCTGGAGGAGCGGTGAATTTTGCACACCCCTAGGAAGGGTTACAGACAGGGACATTGCTGGTGCTGGTGCAGCTTAGAAAATCTGAAAGCTTCACTGCATTCAGGACCCTAAATAAATAAATAAATCAGTTGTATGGTTATTTCTTTGCTGAAAGTTATGGATGGTGGTCGTAGTGCAGCAGAAAACACTACATCAAGTTGATGGGAAGAACCTAGAGGAGGTGAATGGTGTCACTTGCCAGGGGAACTAATTTTATTTTCCAGAGAGGGAGGAAAAAGGAAGGTCATGCAGTACAAAGCTGAGCAGAGGCTGAAATTGCATTTTGCCACTTAATTAACAAGCAGCCAATCTATAGCCTGTAGCTGTCCTGCAGCCCCATAATTGGGAGCTGAACCCGCTTGTTCCAACCCTCAGAGCTCCCCACACATGACACGAGGTATCAGAGTGTGTGACAGATCACCAGTGTAGGACACCTGTGCTGTCATGTGTGCCACCCCTAGCTGATCGATTTAATTCCCTAATTAATTATTGATAGGTTCTGAGGCCTCCGTTGCTTTTATTTTTAAAATTTAATTTTAATTAATGATTGGAGGAATGCAATGGTTTATTTGAAAAAAAGATAGAGAGGGATAAAAGAGATTTCCTTAATTAAGCCTGTTATTTGGGGGGTTTTTTTGGGAAGTATTCCAATGAATATTTCAGAGGACTTCATTAAAAAAGAAAAAGGAAACCCACAAAACATCAGTCTCATAAAATGATGAAAATGGAAGAAACGCTGATGAAAAACACTAAGGAAGATGAATCTGGGGGAAGAGCATTTCAACAAATGGATTCCTGCTCTCCTCAGAAGGTCTGCTTCCTAACCTGCATCTGCAGGCAGCGCTGACTGGAGAAATGAGATGACAGCTTCTCCCTCCCCCCTCTGACTGTGCCCCTGAGGACTCGAAGATGTTTAATTTGATATGCTTTTGAGTCCTCCCCCCACCATCTCCAATCTCCAGGGATATTTTATCACTCAACACTGTTAAAATTTAGATGTTGTTATCCCACTACTTCAGCTGAGTTTGTGCTTCATTTTTTTTTTCTCCGTCAAAAGGTAAAGCAAGAGGAGGATCCAAAATATGCACAAACCTAAGTTTTTAAGGGCAAGCTATCAAAAAATATATGTTTCAGGAAGCAAAGGCTTTTTCAGGCTCCAAGTTCTGCTTTTCCATGGATCAGTGGGTTAACTAAAGACTATGAGAAGGCTCTCGGTAGTGTGATGGTTGTGACAGGTATTAGATTGGAGGGAAAAATAGACAAAAAGAACTATCATTCAAAATGACACGAGGTTGGCGCTTACAAAAGGGAAGAAAAATCCTGATCTTAGGCAGAAAATGTTACTCCTGGTTTACTACTGCTTCAGGTTTGCTGTTATCGGTGGGCAGTAGTAAATCAGATGCTCAGCCTTTCAATCTCAAGTTTGTTTATTCATATACTTTTAAAAAAATATCAATTGCCCACTCCTGAAGGACAAAAAAAGAAGAGCTGAAATTAAACCTAACAGCCTCTTTGAGTGATAACGGACACCTCTTGATGTTTATAATTTTTCAGGATTATGGGGAAGACCATGAGATTCAGTGTATGGATACCCTGAATGTTCTTTGATAAGCCAGTATTTGGGTGGGCATTTCATTACAGGAGGAGCTGATGGTAGACAGGTGAATGATGTATTGTAAAAATAAGCTTAGTGAAGCTGCCAGAAGCAGCCCTGGCTGTGAAAAGATGGCAGAAATTGCCCTTGCAGCAATTAAGACCTTGCAGCAATTGGGTGTCAGCGGAATATCAGCCCCATTAGCCATTGTTTTTAATCCTGTTGCATGCTGATAGGAAAGGAGAGAAAGCAGCTCCCTGGACCCAAGAGTGGCATAAAGGTGTCTTTATTGTGTGGTTTTCAGCTGTGGAATATTGCCAGCAGGTATTTTTTACCTTAAATAAAAGGGAAGGTGGAGGGGAATTGTACAGGAGAGGGAGTAGCAACGTTTTGTCCCGTGAGGTATCTGTGTGCTCAGTTCCACTCTTGGTGTGATTTCAGAATTTCAAGTGTCAACACTCTAAGGATTTTTGTTTGTTGATGATGCATTACTGACTCCTGTAAAACCATGAGAGAAATCTGGAGAGAGGGAGCTCAGGACTGTCCCTGATGGAGAAGCCCTGCATCCACATTTTACTGATGCTCTTTAATAGGAACAGGTTATCCATGATGCTCTGGCAGAGCTCACACTTCACTACCATCCTTCCTGTTTAGATTTAGCACCTCCAAGAAGCCCATAAAGAGTCATATGGCTCAATTCCTCTTCATGAAATATAAACTAAGATTCGGGTTATCATTTCACAGTTTCATCATTACTGGATTTTGTATCATCTACAACAACGAGGCCTCTTTTCCCAATTCTGCTGCAGTCTCAGAAATGCCCCTGCCTGAGTTTATATTCACGTTTCATTTTCAGGGCTGTGGTCACGGGCTAGAAAATAATTAAACAATGAAGCTTTAGATTTAGGGGCAGTGCTGCTGTAGGGGAAAGATTAGCAGCAAATTCTGCAAGCGTGGGGTCAGAACAGACAAGGTTTTTGAGCCTATGCCTAATTTTGCGGAAGCATAGAGGTGTAGGAAGATATTTATAATCCAGGGATCAAAAAGAACTCCTTAATTTGTCTTCCAAACTTCTGTTAGGGGTTGAATCTTGGTGGATGCACAGACTTCTTTCTTATTTAGAGCTCAAATGTTTAGTGCTCAGTTGAATCCAAAGGTTCTTTTGGAAACACACGGAGTGCAAGCTGCAAGCAGCCACAGTGCTGAGGGGAATGCAGAGAGGAAAATCTGTGTTTGAATTCCTCTGGCTGAGACACTGCTCCATGTGAGCTGGTTTAGGTTTTTTCCCTTTTCCCTGGAACATTGCAATAAGGAGCCTCTCTCCTTTTTGATAAGATTGCCTTGCAAATGGATTAGTTTGAAGAACTCAGAATAAATGAGATCTGCTAAAGGTTCCTCTTTCCTCTTAGGGTTAATCTCCCCCCCTTCCACTTTCATTTTCATGCTGCAATATCAACAAAGACTTGACTGCACTAAAGTCAAAGCAGCTGGGGAGGGGGGAATAGAGGAAAGTAAACAAAAGGTCAGTCGTTGTATTTATTCCTCCACATATTTGCTTATTTTTTCTCCCCTTATGCTTCCTCTATAGGATTTTTTGCAGTTTCCATCAGGTGGTTCATTATCTGATGCAGTGTCATTACATTGTAGAGATTGCAGCACTTCTGCAGTTTCCTGGATGTCATTCTGCCAGATATGTGAGCCTACAGCAGTTTGCATTTGTTACCCTTTCTGGTGTGCTCAAAATATCTCCCAGCATTCATGTACAGATATGAAAGATTGCTTCCCATAGAGATGAATTGAACCAGCTTGTCATACCTATAAAAATCAATGTATTTTTGGAAAGGGTAGACATATGAGGAATAAACCAGAATCCAGATATTCTCAGCATTTTATAGCACTGTCAAAAACTCTGAATTATTGTGGCAGAAGTCATGGATCTTAAAATGAGCGTTTTCAGTATAGTCTCCATTTTGGTGCGAGGAATCTCCAATTAGGAAAGCTGGGATTTGTGATTCCACTGGTAATGTCTACATTTCACATACAACTTGTGCTATGTGTCTTGTTCCATGACATCTGCCTGTGATTAATCACTGCTTTTCTCATGACTCAGAAAGAAATACAAGCGTCTGAGAAATAAAAGATTTTTTCCTTCACCCTTCTCCTTTCTCTGTAGGTCTTTGCAGAACACGTACGTCTGCATTTTTTTTTTCCCCAGAGCTGTGTTTTCTGTTCCTTGTGCTGTTTTACAGCAGTAGTGAATGCACAAATACTGCACAGCACCTGGGGAAAAATCCTCATCTGCAGCATGCTCAGCTCCTGCTCCCTGCCTGGCATAAAACTAGAGGCAAGCTGAGGCAGAGGAAATAGAGAAAATCATGTCTTGCACAGGAGAAGGCAGTTTGCTGCAACAGATCTATCTCATTAGTGCTGTGATGACATTAGATGCCAGGATATTCCATTTTAACTAGATCATAAATTTGACTTTGCCTAAAGGATCCATCATCAGTGATGTCTGGGTTCCAGTAGCTCCTTTATGGTTTGCAATCTCAACTTCAGCCTCCCTCCTCCCAAGACAGGTTTTATCCAGGAATGGGAGCTTCGTGCTCTTGTAAATTAGGACTGGAGTGCAAAGCTGGATTCTTGTTGCCTCCCTCCTGTTGACAAATGTTCTTTCTTTTAATCTAGCTAGCTGACAAGGAAATGAATTAAACATTAGCTGAATTGGTGAACTAAGTGTTGAAATCCTTTCCTCGTGAAAGGAAAAAAGCATTTCACCTGGCAGGTATTTAACAGCCATTTGGTAGGTCAAGACTGAAGGAAAATGGGATAATTTTGTTTTATTAAAAATGGAAGAAATCAGCAAAATTTTTCTTGATCATCTTTTCTGTACCAATTGCTTTCCTAATAAAAATCTCATTCTCCAACTGCAGCAATCACAAATCTCATTTTACACTCTTCAGGGGAAAAAGCAGACAGGCAGAGACACAAGAATAAGTAGTTGAAGTAATTAATCAATTTAAAGAGAAGTGATATGGCAAACTGCTGCACACTGGTAGCTTAACCTAACTACTGCCACAGAGCTATTGATAAAATTCTGGAGTATTTATCAGAATTGTATTTTATCAAGTGAATCCCAAGGTAACACTACTGTTTTAACTGCACACCTGCTTGTATAGCTCCCTCCCAGGGTGGAAGTGAGGTTCATGGTGGGGATTTGCCTCTTGAGTGGCCTCTCATTGCTTCTAAAAATCAAAAGTTTGAGTAATTTCAGCTGATTGATGCTATAAGGTGCCCACTTCCCAAGTTACATAAGTATGGACATGGACTGAGGTAGATGAAACATTCTAAAGCATATATGGCTTTACTCTCCCCAAGACAAACTGGTCCTCATTAAAAATTTCCTGTAAATATGGGATATATTTTTACTGCTATAAAAAATCTGTTATTAATGTGGGGGTTTTTTTCATATCTTTATTGAGAAGTGTGCTGAAAGGCAAAATTGAAATGGTGAGGTTAGTAAGAGTAAGCTGAAGACACCAAGGTCTCATAATACAAAATCCTTTACTTTTCCTATAAGCACAGCTGGATAATTTTAGGATCATAGATACAGCACTAAAAAAAAAAAAAATACAACTGCAGTGACCACTTTCACAGTAATGAGTTCAGAGCTTCTTTTTTTATCCGTGGGATGCTTTACTGGGGAGTTCCTCGCTGTACTCGCCCTGCTCACAGTTCAGTGGGGCTCTTCCTGGTTTGTTTTGTTCTCTCCTCACTTTGGCAGGTTTGACTTCTCCAGCTTGTGCCAGCCCTTCTGATCCAGGCAATCCCAAGAGAAGAAAGTAGCACTTTGGAGCAGGGGATAATTTTCACTCCATACCAATCCTGGATAATATAAAGGGAACTCTTTGAAGCAGAGCCCACCAGAGTGTGAGGCTGTGTGAGTTAAAGCCGTGGCACCCCCTTCCAGACAATCTCCCTCTGCCAGGGCCTAGGACAGGATTTGTCCCTGCAAGGAAGTGAATCAGTGCCTTTCTTCTCCATGGGCATGTGTGAAAAGTAGCCTCCAATTAAGATATCAGACAATATTTCAGAGCAAACACTGATGTCTATACAAGAGGGAGAGAGCTCTTCGCAGCTGAATAACAATACCTCCTCAGTCCACTGCCTTTTGAAAGGGAAGCACAACTTCCCTTCTTATCCTTATCTGAACTGTGCTTATGAGACAAGAAACATCCTTTCTGCTTTTATTTTCTCATGTACTCAGCATAATCTGATAAAAGTGAAAGAATCAAAATCCATCACTTGATGTGGAGAAGTATCATTTGCTGCCTTATTGAGCTCTCAGTTTGCAGCTGCCTAGACAGGCTTTTCCTTAGGAGGGTTTAACCTGAGGCTGGTTGGTCTTTTCCCTCCAGATGAGAGATGTCCCGTGGTGTTTGGAGCAGAGATAGTTCTCTTCTAGGCATTTCTTCCTTTATGCACAGAATCATGGAATGGTTTGGGTTGGAAGGGACCTTAAAGATCACCCAGCACCAGCCCTCTGCCATGGGCAGGGACACCTTGCCCTATCCTAGGTTGCTCAGAGCATCATCATCCAACCTGGCCTTGAATGCTTCCAGGGATGGGGCATCCACAGCTTCTCTGGGCAACCTGTTCCAGTGCCTCACCACCCTCATGGTAAAGAATTTCCTCCATATACCTGCCCTAAATTTCCCACAGGATGTGAGCTGTTAAAAAA
>VWZW01004604.1:657680-732311 GCA_013397115.1 Edolisoma coerulescens
CATCCTTGGTGGTTTTCTCCCTGTCCTGTCTCCATCCTTGGTGGTTTTCTCTCTGTCCTGTCTCCATCCTTGGTGGTTTTCTCCTTGTCCTGTCTCCATCCTCTGTGGTTTTCAAGACCCAGCTGGAAAACTGTCTCAGAGTTGGCCTTGCTTTGAGCATAAGTTTGGATGGGAGACCTGTGTCCCTCATATCTTTTCTCTTTAAATATTGTGAAAATAGTATTTCAAAATACAATTTTTAAATCTATTTGAAATATTTAAACACTATGAGAATAGTATTTAAATATAAATTAAATACCAATACTAAATACTACAAAATACTACTACTGAATATGATGAAAATAGTTTTGAAAATTATCACCTTGAGCCTAACTGCTGTTAGAAGGAAAAAAAAAAAATCTGGCAAAGTTGTGAGTCAAAATGTGGAAAAAAATTGTTATTTCTTCAGACTTAAAAGGGAGTTTCAAGTGCTCAGATTATTTATAAAGGAGTTGTGGCTGTCCCTGGATCCCTGGCAGTGCCCAAGGCCAGGTTGGATGGGGCTTGGAGCAGCCTGGGACAGTGGAAGGTGTCCCTGCCCATGGCAGGGATGGGACTGGATGATCCTTAAGGTTCTTTCCAACCCAAATCACTCTATGATTAAATGAATGAGTATAGGGAGCATGTCTGATGTAGTGTAAAGAAAGCAAACATTAGAGTAACCTCAAGCACTGTGCAGTTTGGTCATTCGTGTTACTACAAAAGTAAAAAAAAATAAAAAACATTAACAAAGTAACTTTATGAAGTGTTGTTGTGAAAACAAAAGGTAAAGCAGGCAAGAAATAAAGATATCTGGTGAAAACAAAACAGAAAGGGGTTTTTTTTGAAGTCTTATATGGTGAAAAAAAGGAGCATACAGGAACAGTTTTTACTGGTGGGGAAAAAGATCAAAAGGAAAAAGAAGAAAGATCAAAGAAAGATCACCATATTCTAGAAACCTACAAATACAGAAATATATCCTACAGAATAAGAATCAATCACTTCACATGAGCAAGCATGCCAGAGGAAAAATAAAGATTAAACTGAAAATAGTTTCATTAATAAATGAAAAAGGTAAAATACTGTTGGTTTTAGATGTTTTAGCTAATTAAGCACTTCAAGAAGTATCTTCATGTGGAACGATAGGGAACACATGCAAGAACGAATTGAGTGTATCTCGTGTGTCAGTCTAAGCTTATGCAAAACTGAAGAAGTGCTTCTATTTGTGGTACTGTCATATTTTGGTTCTCTTTTCCACTTGCCAGAGAAGGTGAGATAACCCAATTTCTCAGCAGGAATGCATTCCAAATTTCCTTGTTGTTTTGGTAACACCTACAGCGCTCCTAGTTCACCACAAAGCCAGAGAACTAAAACTCATCACACTGGTCAAGTGAGCAGGGGGGAAACTCGTGTTTGCTGGGTTATTACTGCCAGGTGCACTGTAATTTTAAGATGCAGATGTCTCTTCCTTGTGTTATGTGCTCAATAAACCTTCACCATCATAAATTAGAGAAAAAAAAAGAGGCAGGATTACTGCAGGTTCCTCAGATTGAGGAGAGGTGGACTGGACATAGGTTATAAAATTGAAGAAATGCTGGGAGATGCTTAATAACAATTAGAGCTGTAAAAGTAGAATTAGAAGATATTTGCTTCACAGAACTCCTGCTTTATTAAAACCTTTGCTACATTTATTGAATAAATTAATCTTAGGGGAATTAAATCAGAATTTAACAGCCAGTATTCTCACAGGAGCAATGTACACAGGCATCCCCGGAGTTCTTTGTTTTTTAAACTGCATGTTTTCTTTTGATATTTCTTATGATGTTCCACTTTCAGAAATACTGATGAGATATGGTTTGGTATGATTTGAAGTTGGTAAAAGAATGAGAAAATTTGTTTAGTTGCTCTCATGCAATTTTTTATTTATTTAAATGAATGCTGTTAATAGAAAAGTACCTCGGCCATTTTATATATAAATAGACTTTTTGTCTAACACATCTCAGTCTGACTGATTTAGTTTTATACCTTTCCCACTACGCAGAAAACAAAACAAAAATTGCACTTTAATATCCTCTTCAATCTAGTTCATTTTAACTTTGAATCAATAGATCCTTGCAGTTACTGGCTGGGGTTTTTTTTCCATCTTGAATAGCAAATCCATTAGAAGTTCACCTGAAGTTTTGCACCTCTGATTTCTTGTCCAGTTCCAGATTCCTTGTTGGACTCCATCAGTTTCCTTTGCGTTGCCTGTCGAGAATCAACAAGGAACCCAATTTTATGTATGTCCCCACCACATTCCACTTTTCCATGTTCTTATTTGGATTTCCACAGCAAAATATCTGCTGCAGGGAGAAAAATCAAGTTGTATAGGAGGACTAGAAATCCTTTTAAATGGGCTCTTGGGAATTTTCAAGTTTTCTGAGAAATCAGAGAGGCTAAAGCACTCAGCCTGCAAGGGGTCATTTAGTGGAGAATGGAGGAAGATGTAAAATAATATTAATATTCAACTACAGTCTCGTTTAAATAAACAGAAATAACAGGATTTAGTTATGGAAACAACAGTTACATGATATCGAAATTCCTGGGAAACAGTCTAGGAGGGAAAGAGCAGTAGCACAGGAAGAAAGGATAATACCTCCTTTTGGACCAGAAGGTGCCTGATTATCTATGATGAGGAATTTTACTATACTAAAATGGATTTGTTGTAAAAAATCTGGGCAAAAGTAATTGTGACATGTTTGGTTGGTTTTTTTTTTTTTTTTATGAGAGCTGGAAAAAAACAGTCAAGAAATGTTTTCTTGACTGTGTCTAAATAAAATCAGCACAAAATCTGTTCCAAGACCTTAACTGAATAATTATGGTATGAATGTTTGGGTTCAAAAACTTCAGGTCTAATAGCAGAAGAACATAAGGCAAAGACCAGCTGGCACAATTTTGTTCTCCCTGGCACACTTCTTTTCACACTGGACTAATTTCATTTATTTATTTATTTGGAGCTATTTGCAAACAGCAACAATGAGAAGACAAGGAAGCCCATAAACCAAAAAATATCATCAGATGCCTCTTGGTCAGATCAGAACCTCTCTGCCTGTCCTAAAACACATTTCATGCACACTTGTGGAGGGAGGATTGTGCAATTCTGATTGAGACAGTGCTCTCAAGTGAAATCTTAGCACAGCTGAGACTGTAGGAGAGTCTGGGGGGGAGTAGGTGCCTTGAACACAGAGGTATTTCCAGAAATACTTAACTCTTCTTTAACTGCATCTTTGACACCTCAACGACGAACATGAAACTTTGTTCTGCTTCCCTCTGTTCCTAGTGGCTTCCTAAGCACAGCCTTCGAGTTTTCAGGTGGACATTCTCAGCAGGCAGACAAAATTTTTCTCCTTAAATTTTCATGTCCTTTTGTGAAGTCCTTCAGCTGTTTAGAGAAGGTTGAAAAACATCCATGTGGGAAAGAAAAGCACTCACTGCTAGGACAATGAAACAGCTGCAGCAGCTCTAATGTTCTCAGAATACATCTCCAGTTTGTTGCTCTTGTCCTCAGCCAGTGTTTAGGTTCATCTCACACTTTAAATTTGTCCGGAGTCAGACTGCACCTGACACAATTTCTTGTGAACAGCTGGGTACTTTAGCAAAAGGAAATTATTTGTTACATGGCGAAAGGCTGCTCAACCAAAACTGGCAATAAAACAAGAATTGAGAAGGTCCTGGTCCCAGAGATGACCAAATGCCAATCCTGCCATCATGCCAGCTAAATAATTTTGGAGATTAACTGTTTTCTTGTATGATTGACAAGACGTGAGCAATGAAATTACCCCCTGAAATATCTAGAGCTGCATATCCAGGTTAGGTTTATTCTCTCACCTGATCACTCCTCTTACTTTACAGGAGGATATGGTCACTCTGTTGTGTGATCAGCTTTGAATGATGAGAGTCTGAGTATGAAATGTTTCCTTTTAAGCAATAATAAAAAAGGCTTGATTTGGCATTAGTTTTCTTTGGGATGTGACAGCCAGTAGAATTCCTCATGGACATGGCAGGGGAGCATAAAACCATCTGATGGGGAGGGTTTAGTAAACTGGATCTACCAGCAGAGGAACTGTAAGGTAGAAACGGCATTTCATAGGCGTGGGAGGGGAGTAACAACATTTTAAGCTTCCAGGTAATCTCTTTTTTCTCCCTCATTTCTGATGCAATTGTGTTTTTCCTTAAAATTTCCCCAAATTCCTTCTCTCTGTGAAAGTTCTTTTGTGGTGAGTCTACATTTTTATTTTCTTCTCTACTCCCCTTGTATTCCTCTCTACTCTTCACAATATCATTATAAAATAATCACAGGAAAACCCCTGTGATTTGTTCACACAGCTACACGCACAAGAATTGTAACAGTTAAAAGAGTTATTTTAGGATGCATCCACCAGGTTCTGATGAATGAAACCATACCTTTAGGGCAGCAGCAAGGCATATTAATTGCCATAAGCATACATTTTGGAAGAAAATATCAGCTATCTTTATTAACAGCTGTAGTAATGACACCTTTTGGACTACCTTGACTAGAAACATGGAAGGAAAGCCATCAAGAAAACTTCTGTGACTCTGAATTATTTTTGAGTCTTACCTTCAGCACCTAAGTAGGTTTCAATGTTTGTTTTACAGAAAATATTTTTGTCAACTCTGCGTTTTTATGAAACATGAAAACTGAATACCCATTGTGTTTAAGTTATCCCTTCAATTCTCAGGTCAGCCAAAGTGAAAACCTCCGTAAAAGTCACTAAAATCAAGCCCCAAACTGCAGGCTTTCTTCTCTTGTCTGAGGTGTTGGATTGGTTGTCATCTTGAGAAATGCAGTTGTCCTTTAATCCAAACACCATTTTATGCACTCAATAAAAGTGATTTCTACCCAGTAGTCACATCCAGCCATTGCTTCATAAATTCTCGCCAAGCCCATCTTGTTGTCCCTGATGAAGGACGTTCCTTCACTGGAAGCCAAGAGCAATCAGGTATTAAAATTCCTTCCAGCAGGCACTCACATGGTGAATTATGAAACTAACAGCTGTAGGCATCAGAATTAACAAAGAACTGACTAGAACAGCTAAACCACAGCAGACTTAGCAGCCAAGCCTTTATCTTGCCGTGATGTCTTCTGAAATAAAACATAAAGCCCCGTGTGTGCGTACGTATATAAATAAATGTGTGTGCACATGAAAGAGCAATGCTTCTCCAAATATTTTAGGCAATAATTTCGCTGTGAAAGACAGATGAAAGTCTTTTGGCAATTTAATTCGTCGGGGAATGATGAATAACCTCAGCCATTACTAAACGAAGGGTGAAATCAGGTGATAGTAAATAATAATAATCATACTGCAGGCTGATTACCAGACAACTATTCAATAAACCTGGTTTATTGCAGCAGAGAAACCACTTTCCTGGAGCAGTTATGACCGCTGCTAAATCAGATTTCCAAGCAATGTGTCAATTCAGATTCCATAAAACCATATTGCTCCGACTCTGAACACGGTGGTTTTAAGGACGCAGTTAAAACACGGCCAGGCAGGGCTGCCTCACCCTCCAAGTTCTTGTAGGGCCCTCAGCAGTTTAAATCGAGCTCGGAGGGTCCTCACTGTCATTGCCTGAAGGTTTATTGTGTAAAAACAATGTATAAATTTCTTTTAATGCTTTCTACAGTATGTTTTTCCACCTTGGAAAACCAATTTCTGCTTTCCTTGGAAATATTGGAAGGGAAGAGTGCTTGTTGTACTGGGGTATTAGGACACGGAAGGAAGTCTTGTCTGTCATGTAAAGGCTCCATCCTCTCCAAAAAGAACTGTCTTGGTCTCCTCTCTCAGATGAGCTGTAGAAATATGTGACAAATTTCACCTGCCTGATCTAAGGCATATTCCTTGGAAAAGCATACACTCCCTTCTGGAAAAGTCCTACTCCCTCCATCGATTAGATGGTGCCCACCTGATCACCTCAAAAAGCTGGATGAGGTGGATCTCATCCTAGATTTCCACGGTTTTGAGGTGGATCTCTGACATAACTCCAGTTGGAAGACTTTGGTCTGAACCACTTTGCTGGTATTTTCTGTGTGTGCAGTGTAGTCCTTGACTGGTGTTGATGGGGCAACTATTCCACAGGGATTTTGGCCTTCCTTCAGGATGTTCAGCTGGCTCAGCTCCTGATGGCACTTTTTGGCTGCCCTTGGTCTACTGTCAGAGTAAACAAACAGAGATCTGTTACCCTGGTGCTCCTTAGTCCAGTTTTATACGCTGGCAGTCCTTTGATTTTGGAAAGAACTGTTAATAACCCCTTTGGTTCCACGAATTCCCCCGTGGGTGGATGGAAAGGAACAGGGAAGAACAGCCATTCCTCTTTTCCCCACCTCAGTAATGAGCAGCTCCTGAGGGCAACTGAACAACACTGCTCAGAGATTTATATCCTCAGAGATCCATATCCCACTTAGGGAATATGATATAATTTGTTTGACAGATGTGGCAGGGTCAGGGAGAGACAGAGAGGGTTGTTGAGAGCAGAACTGTGAGTAAATATATGTGGGGGAGGGAATTCAGGGCATTGGAAGAAAATACAGGAGTACAGGGGAGAAAGGAGTGGTGGTAAACGAGTCAAAAAAATGGGAAAAATTATTTGGGAAAAACAGAAAAGTGGGAGACAAAATCTGAAGTAAGTAAGGCCAGAAGGAGCTGGCAGGGAAAGGAAGAGTTTCAAGGAGGAGAAACACCTTGGGGGAAATAAGAGTTGCAGGATAATGATACAAGTTCCTAAACTGAGGAGAAACTAACCTAAGTGTAAGGTGTCTCCTTAAAATATGAGTGAAGGCTCACCAAAACACATCTTAAATGGAAAGGAGAAAGGAATGAAAAAAAAAGGTGACTTTCTAATTTGCTGGAGCAGTTAATGCCAACTTTATTTTTTGAAAATAAACCTTTTTTCAAGGTTTCATAATACCTTGAAATCTGTATTAACACGTTTCAGTGTCTTGACAAAATGCTATTAAAAGTTCCTAGACAAGAGCACTCTGATAATCCTCAGTGGTGGAGAAGCAAAGGCAGCCCTCAAGCTTTTGGAAGCCTTTTAGAGATCCCAGTTGTGCAACATTTCCAGCACGAAATCCAGACTGAACTCTTACACTTGACATAATATTCAGTAGGGAGCCAATTTAGGGGACAGGTGCATTATATCCAGGCTTTAGCTTCCTCCAGGCTGATAGTTTTATGCTTGGGTTGATTGTTTTAGGCTAGCCAGGAGATAATGATTACTTTTATAAATCTGGAACCTGGTTTTGGTTTGTTTCTTTTTCCTTTTTTTTAATTTGTGAGGGTTGAGGTGATATGAAGATAGGAGCTGTGACTGATGAAAAAATCTTGCTTGCTGTTTAGGGATTGTAAATTCAGATTAGGAGCTATTCCCAGCTGCTGGAGGTGGTGTTTACATTGGAGTTGTAGTACAACCAGGTAATTTTCTTCATAATTGCTAAAAAGATGAGCTGTATGTTTGTTGTGCCATTTGTCCTGCTTTTTGAGCTTTTTTCTAGTGTTATTTCATGAGTTTCTAGTCAGAAAGAGACCTCATCTCTTAATTTTTAAAAAGATCAACTTAATGGCTCCGTTGCATTGAATTTTAGAATCTAAGGGACAGGGTTAGAAAGAATAATATGTAAACAATCTCATAATTTAATTAATATTCACATTATTATGGTGGTCTTAAGCAGTACCCACAAAGCTTTCATTGCAATGTAATATTTCAACCACACAAATAAATACTGCCCTGTTTGTCTCAAACTTCACGGATTTGTATATTTTCAGGAATTCTGTGCCATTATCCTTCCACACACAAACAGTGGCTTTATTTCCTCGGGCCTCCAAGAGCAGTCATTTTATGACCTCAAATGTCTGCGTGTCTTTGTACGGCAGAAAACAGAGCAGGATCTGGCTGGCAGAGCTAGTAATTATCAAGATTATAAGATTATGACAATACTTTGTTATTACAAGATTTAACTGCAATAGTTTAACCCTTTCAAAGTGTCACATCCGTCTTTGGAGGACCAACTTTCCTCTCTTGGATAAGGCAGGAGGGAACCACATGGCCATGAGTGAGCCTGGCTCGTACTGGGAGACATCCAGGACTGCAGGTCCTGGCTTGGAAGGGGAAAAAATGCCATAAAAAAACCCTGAACAATCTCAGAGCAGCTCAATCGTGCCTTGAGCAAAGCATTTTGCTTTGAGAAGAATTGTTCAGTTGACTTAGCTTTGGTTTGGGGCTTTTTTCTATTGAAAATTCGAGCAAATCTTTCATTCTGAGGAGCTTCAATGAATGGAAGTTTTGGGGGGTTTAGGTGTTGGTTTTTTCCCCCAGAGAGTTTTCTGGTTTACAGTCTGTGTTATTCTGCAGTCTTTGATGGGAAGTTAATGTTTATCTGAATTTTGGGGATGCCCAGCAGTCCTGGAGTAACTCCTCTGGAATAGATGAGGATTTTTCACAGTGGTCACTGTGCATCTGCACTGAATCCTAGAGAAGCTGGGATTTACCAGTTATTCCTGGACTTCCTGACCCACTTTAGGTAATCTAGAAAATCTGGAGTATCCTTGATTGTGAACACAATGAGTAGATGTGCAAGACTGCATCCACTGGTATTTTTATTTGCTTTTCCTCAGGCGTTGAGAGGGATACCAACATTTAGAGGTTGGAAGCTAAACTCAGTTTGGTGTTGTGACCCTCACATTTTTTCCTTTAATTTTTTATTTTCTCTTTCCCCCTGTGGGTTGCAATACATTCATTGACAGAAGTGTGGTGTGAACATATGGGAATTACAACATTATTTGGGATGGTCTCTGTAGAACAAGCCTTAAAATACGGACAAGAGAAAAGTTGCTGTGTGGGTTTATGTGAGCAGAATACATTTGTGAGCTGAGTTTTATTAAGCAGATATCTAAATTATTTTTTTTTTTACCACTAACTCATGCAAACAGTCTCTCCTGTAATTTAAAATTATAAAGAAATGTAATAAAATGAAACAATTATTCTAAGAAATAGATAAAAAAGTTGTTCGTTTGACCAGATCTTGCCTAACTAAAATTAGTCAGTGAAGTTCAGTTAGAGGTACAGACTGGAACTAATTATCAGCACTGAAAAAATACCTGAATAAAAACTACTTTGTATTTTTAACTGTTTAATTTTGTTACAATGTCTAGCAGTGTGAAAAGTGAAATTAATTATTAGAGTAAACACCCTACAGAGCATTAGAGCTTCTTTTTGGTTTGTTTTGTTTCCTAAACAAACACAATTTCAATTTTTTTTTTCTTGAAAATACTCCTAGGTACAAAATTATCATCTTCTCTATTAATGATGGAATAGGATCTTGTTTAAATATCTGGAAGTATAAAATTAGGATTTTAAATTATTAGAATGATTCTCCTAAAATGTCCCGTTCAGGAAGTCCCATCTTGCCCAGAAGGTATGGGCATAATGCACTTTTTTAGCACATCTATACGAGTTTGCCTTAAAAAGATTACTTCTAAGAACAGCTAGGCACGTGTATAGATATTAAAAAGGATAAAAAAATCAAATTAAACAGCTTCATTTGAGACAAGGAGGTTATGAGGCCACAGACATTTGCCCTGGAGGATGTGCTGTTTGTAGGTTTACACATTGACTCTTTAGCTTTTAAAATGCAGCCTGGAATCTTAATTGGATTTATGAGTTGGCAAAGCCAGTGGGCTTAAAGACAGCACTAATTCTGAAATAATCTTCATCTCAATACAGAGGGATACCTGAGACTGGATCCCTGTAACTTTTCATTTTGCCATCTTTTCAAATTATAAGTAAAACAACATTTTATTTAAGTGTAAGGTTGTAGAGCTATCTTTGCTTAAAAAAATTAAAAATTAAAGAAATGTCTAGTCTCTCTTTTTAGGTGGCCTCTTTAGGCATCAGTTCTTTCTCTTTTTTGCTAATGTATTGAAAAGCAAGTAACTAAAATGAAAATAGAGAATTTAACAACAACTGGTAATGAAAGAATTTGAGGAGGGGGAAGAAGGATGTGATCTTCATTTGCATGAACCTCTAACATAGTGACCTTAAATATGTCTCCCAACTGAGAAAATATAGAGATGGTGTTGTTTACTGCCTGTCCTAGATGAGATTTGACATTTTTGTGTTAAAAATAAAAAATTGACCCCTTAAAATAAATATGTTGAAGGGAAACTTTTAATCTGGACTCAGCCAATATCATCCAGCTTTTCAAAGATGAAGAAACCATTTAGAGCAGTCTATGTGCCAGGCAGGCAACTCTTTATTACTGTATTAAAAAATGTACATGTTTATTTTAATGAGTAGATTATTAGTTGTAACATCTCACTCAACTTTAAATATTTTACCCGTTATTTTTAAAGCATCTGCATTTAATTTAGTGCATAAGAAGTCCCAGGAGAAATGGCACTAAGAGCTTTTTCGGAGTTTTTGATGTGTTTTAGAGCAAGCTTGAATTTTTTTTTTTTTTTTTAAGAATTTCTTTTCCAAGAGATCTAAGAGAATAAAAGAATTTAAAGAGGAGCTTAAAGACAAGAAGAAAGATCCCTAAAAGGAAGTTTCTGCTGGCAGATGTGCAGGTTTTTCCCTTGAGCAGATATGGATTTTTTTGGGAGATGCACCAAGTGCTGCTTTAATGAAGAGAGCTGCAGTTGGCAGGTGGGCAAAGTGCTGACTCTGACAGGTCAATGTTGGCTCTTTGTCTCATGAATTGTTATTTAATTGTGCAATATTACTTTCTAGCCAGTGATTGAAACAAATCACAGCTGGCAAAGGGAATAAATTAAAAATAAAAAAAGCAAGCACAGCTGAAGGAGCACCACACTCCAAAACATTTTGGAGGTGCTCAGGACACTGAAGTTGTTCATCAGGAGGAGATGGACATGACGCCATCCACACCAAAGACTCTTGGGTGACCCTTTTGGTGACTGGCACTTCCATTTCTCCCTTCCACACAGCTGCAGCCAAATCTCTGTCCCTCATTCCACACAAATGAAATGATTTTCTCTGCTACAAGTGAAGCATGACACGCAAAATATCTCCCACCCTGCTCCACTGGCCCAGTTTCTCCAGTTCTGGGAGTCAGTGGAGCACTGGAGCTCAGCACTTGGGCTTCTTGCCCTGCATGACCCTTGAGGGTAAAGGTCAGGCAGCTCTTAAGCTATCAGTGGATTTCTCATCTAAGTTTAAGACCCTGATAAACCTCTTACTGCTGCTGTGGCAGTGATCAACGTGCTCTATGTATTTCCATTTTGGAAGATAAACACAGGGGCTCGACCGAAATAAAACAAGTGCAGAAGAAGTGCTGTGATCTTAGAAGTCTTTAAATTTCTCTAATATAAACAGCCCATAAGAAGCTTTGTCCTCTTAATCCTCGCTGGTTTTTAGACAATTTGTTGTCTTACAATTAAGTACAGATGGTTTAGAGCTGTAATGCTGATAAAAAAAAAAATTTTAAAAAAAAACAACAAAAAAGACGCTTAGGATTGCTTCAATTTCCGGGTTGGATTTTAACAGTAATCCATGTCTGAAACATAAGAAATCTGGTTTTATCTGATCTTCAACCCTCGTTTACAGATCACTGACATATTTCAGTGATTACAGTATGTGCATGAAATAATGCCATTATCATATTTAGAGCAGGAATAAATCTGTGGGAAGGCTCTGTAGCAGCATCCAGCTCTTCAGTCTGTGCCACTTATGCCATAACTTGCTGCTTTCATTTAACCGTGCAAGAAGGGTCTTGTGACACAGGGGACGTTTGATTTTACAGCTGGAACAGCACAAGGAATTGGGTAGCACGTGGGAAACTCTTCAGTATGGTTATTTAGTGTGGAGAAAATAGCTTAAGACTCCCAGAATGATTCACTTGCCAACATCTTTTTAGGAAGTTCTGTCTTCCTGTTCTGAAAACACAGACATGAGCGAATGTAGAAGTCCTAAGGCTGTGGAACACTTTCAGCTATGTCAAAGCAGGGTGGGAACTCCTGGTGGGCTTCAAAAATCCCCTTTGCCATGAGTCTATAAATTGGACATTTTAAGCTGGTAAAAGAAGTCAATTTCTATAAACTACAGCACTTCTATAGCACTTATTTGATCCTCTACCTGTAGATAATCCTGTCCTCCTTCATCTCTTTCAACAAATACTCTTGGTCTTTATTTGTAGCCGAGCTGGTGTTTTGCTTGAGCCTGATGGGTACCATGTGAGAAGGTATAAACTACCTAAGATAGTGAAAGCTGATGCTGAATTAGTTCTCCTGTTCAAAACATTCTTTTGGTGCCCTTTGGTACAGGTGTTGAAGGCTGTCTTTTCTGATGCAGCAAAAGGCTTTTTTTAGCTAAAGACAGCAATGTTGTTTGTTATTAATTGAAGATCCTACTCTTTAATGCTTGCACATCAAAATTTAAGGGACTATTTGATGTGAATTTGCTTTTCTTTGCTAACTTGCAGCATTGATCCAAGAGGAATTTCATGGTGCTTTTGTAAGTTCTCTGAGATCAGTGATTTAATAACATGTAAAACCCAATTAACCCTGTAAGTGCTCCTGGGTGAGAGGAGCAGGGAGTTGCTTGGGGAAGGAGTCAGCAGAGGGTAGTCCACAGATAAAGAGCCAAGACCACGGTGAACAAGGAGTGCTGGGGATCCCTGCTCCCTGCCCTCTCCTGGCATCTCTCCACACTGGCAGGTGCTCAAAGGCTGGGAAATGCAGAAGCTTTCAGTGCTGCTCTGCAGCAGCAGCCATCCATGGGGGCACTCTTTAGGTTTGCAGGTTTAAGGTCTGTTCCTGGCCTCCCTTCCCTGCTGGCTGCAGTGTTCCTGCCTGTTCCTCAGCTCCAGGTGTGAACACATGCAAAGGGAGGGAAGTCACCTTTCCCTTCAGGATCAGGGCAGTGGTGATGTCTGTCACTTCTATGTCCACAAGCATCTACTCACTCCTCACTTCCAGCAGGTTTTCCAGCCTTTCACTCTGGTCCTGCTCCCTTGAAGTGGTGAGTGGAGGCTTTAGGAGCCTTTTATTCCAGCCATGGGCCAAAGCATCAGAGACAACACCCAGAGAAATTAATGCCTTGGGAAGAGAATCAAAGAGAAGCCCTAAGTGACAACACACTCAGGGGCAACTGCTCTTACTATGTTTTTTATTCAAAAGCTGGATATCATGGAGGAGAGAAGCAATGGTTGATCTGAGTCCAGGAGCCCTGTACCTGGATATATTTGTCAGTATTTGCAGCCTTGTTCAAAGAAGGGTACTGGCAGCACAGCCCCTTTTGTGATGCCATTCTCCAAATCTGCCAGTGAAGGATCTCCTCAAAGAATCGGGCAAAGTCAGTGTTTAGACATAATTCCTGTAAATAAACGCATTCAGAGCTTAAAATGCACGCAGAATGTGGTAGCCATGTCCATTTCAACCACTCTGAATGATTTTGTCTAAGGAAAAAGAAAAAAGAAGATAAATCATTTACCTGGCTTTTCTCTGCCACAGTAGCTAAACAAACCCTGCAACATGCACAGGAGTTGACAGGTGGAGAAACGTGTGCTTCGTTTTCATGTTAGTCAGTGTTTTCAAAGGAAGGCAAGGAAAACAATATAAAAATAAAAGCTTAAAGATGAGGAAGCACCAGTTTTATTCAACTGCAGTTCACACCTTCAGAGACCAAGTAAATATTTTAAGAACATTCCTGGGTTTTGATGCTTGACAGCTTTCCTTATAAATACAAATAACAGAAAATCAAAAAAAAAAAAAGAGAAAAATTAACATTATAGCAAAATGTTGCCAGAGGCCTGCTGCCACATCCATAATTCATAGGGAGCCTGCAAGAAACTGCAGCTTTCTGCTCTCTTCTGGAGATGGTGATGTTGTGCACTCCGTTTACTCCATGCTTACATGTTTTTCCAACCTGCTGCACAAACAAAACAGTATTTTGCCCTCCCTAGGTTAAATGGAAGTACCTTTATTTTGTCCAGAACATTATGATTAGAGACTTTATATTCTGAAACACAGAGGAAGAAAGGGATTTCTTGCAACTTTACAAAAAAATCCCATTATGTTTATATAATTATATGATTATATGGTGGAATGCTTCATTTTAATTTCAGACCCAATGTTCTCTAAAGCCACTCTGGCCTGAATTTTGTTTCTCAAGCCAGGGACAAGTCCAAGAGGCACATTCACAATGTGATTTTATGATCATTTGCAATGTGTGCTGAACAGTGCCCCAGAAAGCACAGCCAACGTCTGGTGGTGTGATGACTGCTCTGGTGGGATGTGCCCAAAGTGGGTTATTTTGCTGTTAGCAGAGAAGTCAGGCAAGACAGATCCCCTGCTCTGCTCCTTTCCAGCTCAATCAGAACTGTGTGTGCTGTCCTGAGGAACAGATCGGTAATATTTTGGTATAGGGTTCTAAGATCTGGGATCATCTTTACTGTATCCACTTTGTAACTCCCACATCTCTGAAACCACACCTGGTTGTGACAATTTTTATTATCTCCTTTTTCTGGAAAAAAAAAAAAAAAATCTGTGTAAATTCCTCTTTCTATGGACATTGTTGAGTTTTTAGCCTCTGTCTTGCCCAGTAGCTGGAATTGCCACAGAATTAAGTGCATCTGTGTTGACCTATTTTAAGTCTTGGATATTTATTTCAAGGGAATGAATTGTTTTGCAATACTAATATTCTAATCCGGCAGATAGAGGTGGTGGAAAGAAAGGTGGGAAAATAATTTGGGGGAATAATGTAAGAAATGCAGGTTGTATAGAGTCTTGTGACCCACAGCTGGTGTCACTGGGTACCAGAGTCTCTTGTTTCAGTGATTTGTGTCTGCCTATGGTAATGATGTGGGATAATTGAGCACAAGACACAGCAAAAGGGGAAAAAAAGTTTTCCATTTTTTAAAATCTCCCTTTCTAGTTCACATCAGTGAGATGAGATTTAGAACTGAGAGCTCTAAATTCAACATGGCTTGCTGCCAGAAGAGATCCAAACCCGAGCCCGGCTTCTGCAGCATCAGAGCCGGGCAGGGAAGAAGCCACTGCATCTTTAAGAAGCACTTATTTGGCATTTACTTATTTAGTTAAAGATCATTGCCAGGCAGAACTCCCGTGGGAGGAGTGGATGGTTCACTGGGCCTCATGGGGAGGGCGGTAATTAAACTCTGAAGGCAAGCAATGATGTTAAGCTAAAAGCTCATCTTTAAATAGTAATACACTTGCAATGTAAAGTGGAAGGCCCTCGGGTGCCTGTTGACACAGCGTTAGGAGCTGGCACTTTTTTATATAAAAGCTAAATTGAAGAAACTGTTCTGAGCTCATCTGCATAAAGCAATATGATTCTGCCTGAGGGTGTGGGCAACAGGGAGTGATTAGCAAAACGTCTTTTTCCCTGCTACTCTGTTGCTCTGCTAACATGCCACTTGTCACTGAGAAATTTGAGATACCATATGCCAACCTGCATCTACAGAGACCCCCTTGCTGATTGCACATTGAAGGATTCCTCTTCAACACATGAGGAGCTGTCAGAAAGCATTTCTGAGGCTGCATGAGACACGCTGGAAAGGAAAATCTCGTGTTGCCTTCCTGATTCCTCCTCTTGTGCTGCATCAAGCCCTTCCTAGTGAACTTTAGATGTGAAGCAAAAGGCGTTTACACAGGAAGAACTGAGGATTCTTTTCTGACTTTCATCTTCTCTTCATCCCATGTGGCTGGAGTTGCTTATACAAACTAACCTGCAGCAATTTGAGGCTCTACTTCCGATGGAGAAGCTTGATTTCCATGGAGATCTGGATGGGGCATTCACTTTGCTAAGCTGCAATTTGGATTCCTTGTATCTGTGCCTCCTGGGACAAGGAGGGGGTGTCCAATGGAACAGCATTAATAATAGGAGAAAATGAACATCAAGCAATAATGTAATCTCCTGTCATGGAAGTTGCAGAGATGAATGACTTAAAATAAATGAAAAAAGGAATACCATAAACTTTCATTCAAGTAGAAATCTTCTGTTTTGAGGTAAAAGTCCCCTTTTCTGTCTTACCAAATTTTTTTTTTTTTCTCAGCATTTTGGTTTTCATGTCTGGTGTTGAGTGGAAGATTTAATTAGTATATGTACTAAGTGCAAGTAAAACTTTCTCTTCAGAAACATAATGCATCCTAAAAATTTTTTGTTGTTCACATGCTGTGCCTCACTGTGCCTGTTTGCTGTGGAAATGCTGATGTTGGTCACTCCTAGTTTTCATTACATGGAAAGAGATTGGCTTCATTGCACTTCATACACTGAAGAGCATTTCCTAAAAAACAGTCCCTTGGGCCTTTGGAACACCTTTTTTCAGAATACAAGGAAAACCCCTCTTTTCTTTGCATGAACATCCCTGCAGCTGAAATCCCAAACACAGAGTGTCTCAATGGTTGAACAACTCATCATTAACTCATTGATTCTCTTGCAAGAATGATAGGGAGAAAAAGCATTTCCATCTGTTCAGCATGAGGTGATCAGTCTAAAATGATCCTGTCCATAATGAAAAGACACCCAAGTCTAAGATCTACTGCTTGTAGGCTTGTACTCGCGATGATTTTTCCAGTAATAAATCAAATAGTGGCAGGATGCTGAGGGCAAACCAGGCTTTCAACTTAGGGAAGTTGATTTAGGCGTTTAGCACCGATTCTGAGGATTTGGGGCATGGTCAGCCTGAAAGGAATGTGAAAGAAGATCCCCTCATGAGAAGGACTGAAGCAGAACGACAGGTTAGATTTGGGAAGCTGGTGTATCTATTATGGCAATGCTGTTCCCAGCCTGTGCATCCAGGGTTCAGTGCCCCAGGCTGGCTGTGTGCTGAGTGTGAGGGCTGTTTATTCTCCTTCCCCTGTCATGCCACTCATGACAAGAAGAGACATGAAAAGCTCAAGGGGCTAATCAGTTTTAAGGCTCTGACCCATATTTTGAGTTAGCAGTAATTATGAAATATAGGAATTCTCGTGTCTGTTTGTACCCATGGAACTGCAGCACTCCCACAGCTGCTCCAGACTTTGTGTGGATGAGAAGTGAGCAGGGACAGTATTTTTGAAAAAAATTAAGCTGTGGAAATGAATGAAATTCAGGTGATGATGGATGTGAAAAGACTCAGGGGTTTGGAGTTTCTTTTGTTTTGTTCAGTTGGGGTGTTTTGGGGTTTTTTGGGGTTGGTTAAGTTTATTTTTTAAGCTGTGCCAGGTGCATTGGAGGTAGCAGGGAAAAGGAAGACAAATGCACAGCTTGGCACCCAGCTCTTTGAAAAGACAAGACCAAGCTGGTTTTGGCACCATGGCAGAACACACCTGATGACCTACTTTCCACTCTGACACTTGAGAAACTCCTGCATCTCTTGACCTCTGATGCTTTCATTGTCAAAAAGGGGCTGTTTTGCACAGCCAAAGTTGGAAAAGGCAAACCCGTTGCAATTCCCAATTAATATCATTGCTGCAATGGTAAAATTGCCCATTCTGAGACTCTATAAAACTCACGTGACTGCAAAAAGCATTAAGACAAAATCCACACAGTCCACACAGAGGTGGACTGGCTTTCTTTAATTGTGCTTCAGTCTTTTCCTGTTGATCCAGAGAATGGGCTGAAAAGTCCTGGAGTAGGAACCAAAAGTGCTCTCAAACATGACAAGGAGGTCTCAGCTTCATTTTACTCTGTAGAACTGCTAATTTCTCACTGGGTAAACAGTGGGAAGAGGCACTTTCTGCTGTGGCTCTTCTTTGTGTGCCTTTAGACTTGATTTTAATGCAGATTGAGAAGGGCATCTGCTCGTAGCACTTGTAAGCTTAGGACATTATATTAAAAGAAAAATAGCCTTTAATGTATCATGAGACAAAACTTAAAAAAATCCTGTTAGTGTCAGTGATGGCACTTATTTCTCTTGTCCTCCCTTTCTCTGTTCTTTTTTTGCTCTAGCGGCTTTGACCATTGATGCTAATTAGTACTGAAAAGGACATTTTTGGCAAGGCTTTTAAATACAGCTTTTATCTTCTCTAGCAACAGACAAAGTTGTATTTAATGGTATTTGACATCTAAGAGTGACTGCAAGGTCTTTTTTATGTTGATTTTTTTTTTTCCTGAAGGAGTTCCTTATTCGTCTAATTTATTAGGAAATCAGACGTACTTTTATTCCCAACAAACTTCTATACTTAGCTGAGAACACGCTGTGTTTATGTGAGTGTACAGTATTAAAAAGCAAATGATAATTATGTCAATGGTGTGTTGAGTGTTCCTTTTATTAGTTTTTCTCTGCATATTCTGTCAAGCTACTGCATATCTTCTCAGACAAAGAAATCATGTCTTCTCTTTTCTGAAAGCTTTTAAGTCAATTCCTCTCAGCACTTATTGGCAAGTACAGAATTGTTGACATACATTTGCAAGAGACTCTTGGGAAACAGTTGATCCAAATGACTGCTGTAGGTGTTTCCTCCTTGCCTCTCTGCAGTGGTATTTTGGCCATACATCCCTGTAACTGTTGTATTCAGAGAGGTATTTCTATGTGGGTGTTGGTTTTGGCCAGGCAGCATCACCAGACGTAGCTGTGCCAATGTCAGATGGTAAGAACTGCCACTGGATCAACATTTCTAGAAGCAGCAGCAATAAAATTACTTCAGCCTTCAGAAACTGTGGAGTGACTGGGAATTTCACAAGAATCCTACAAGGAGACATCTTTCCTTTTCTCTTTCTTGATGGGTGTGTCCCAAATCGAGGCAATCTTCTGCTTCCCTAAACCATTAATTTGTCATACTTTTAATCATTTACATTGAAAACTGCCAACACCCAGCTGAACAGGATGTGGAAAGCAGGATGGAAAGAGCATCTCCTGTAAGACACCAGACATATTTTGGATTCAGCTGGTGTGTAGGTCTAGACTTGGTGGCAGGGTGGCAATCAATAGTCTGCACAAAAGAACAGTCATTTTCCTCTTCCATGGCGGTAATTCTTCTAAATCATTAGAGCTCCTGCTAGGACTGTGTTTTGGGATGCAGGGAGGGCAGTTCCTCAGCCTGGAACTCTCAGAAGCTGTTTTCAGGCTCCTTGTCCCTCCGGAGTGCAGCTGCCCCAACCCGCGGCACGCGATGCGGCGCAAACCCTCCCGTGGACTTCTGTGACCTTTTGGCTCGGGTTCTTGGCCCTCCAGGGGCTGCAGCCATCTGTCACCAGAGAGTGATCTAACCTAGCCTGGCAAACTGGCCCGAGGGAAGGCAATCTAGAGACGAGCTTCCTCTCATTTTTTGCGTTTCTCAGCTGCCCAGCATGCCCTGCCGCAGCCTCGAGGAGTGATTATGGCCCTAACTGTTGGACTAAATCATGGATATGGCATGTCAGCAAATCCCAGGATTCCCCCCCTCTCCAATTCTCTATGTGCAGGTTTGACTTTTAAGGCTGGTTCCCCTGAAATAGCTTTCAGTTGCATTCTATTATTTTTTCCCAGGAATATATTTTGTTTTCCAAAGCAGTTAAGCAAGACACAGTTCCCCAGCTCAGCACAGCCTCATTGGAATCACAGCCTGGATATTTCCCCCAAAGCAAGGTTTGTTTGACATCCACACTTCTCAGAAGACAGAAAAGATTTACTTTGGTCAGCTTTTTGCATTGGAGCAGGTACAGCTGCATTAGAAACCTGGCCTTGGGTTAATAACAATAATAATAACAATAGCAATAATAATAACAATAACAATAATAATAACAATAATAATATTGCCATTCAGATCTCAAATTTCAGTCCCCACAAGGTGACATGTGGGCCCTGCTAGAACAATAATTCATTACCCCTGGGAAGGGAAAAACTTCAAGGAATTGGTCTGTTGGTGAAAAAGATGATCCAAACTCAGCTTCCATATTTTTTGAACAGACAGAAAAGAGGAGTTTAGCATCATTCCCCTCAAAAAATGCTTTGGGAATGCTAAAATGTTTCACTTTGATTGGAACATTAAATGACATATTTCAAAATCTGAAACTTATTTTCCGCGTTCTTTGAAGAACGTTGTCACATCAGCTTTTATCCTCCATACAAAATTAACAGATGCTGAAATGTGATAATTTCTCACGATCTGAAAATTCAGTATTTTGCTTATCATCAGAAGGGGGATATTTCTTCATAGATTTATCTTTTTTTTTGTTTAAATATGTCTATAGGAAGTGTGTGATGCACAGGAGCCCATCCCAACTGTGCACATCCTAAGTAATAATTGGCGTGGTGCACATAATTGTTCACAACCCGAATTAGACATAAAATATTTCCCATATGAAATGTAATTACCGTGACTCAATAATCAGTGTGAAAATAACTGTTTTCCCTTTCTATATATAGAACTTTTCTTTGGAGATGAGAATAATTATCAGCATTTGCCAGGTGGGACAATCCCCATATCCTGGAATTGAAATTTGCAGCAGTTAACAGGAACTCAGGTGTTTAAATGTGTATTGCACTGGTGCTTTGGGGAACAGCAGAATTTGGGATAATGCTGTCACTAGAGTGACATTCTGTCATGAAAGACCTTTAAATTAAGCTTTTTGAGCACAAACCAATAATGCAGTGGAGTCTCTGAAAAGTCTCCCATTGGGGTGAATGGGCTTTGGGCCATTGGCTTTCAGAGCCACAGTCCCGCGACGGAGCTTCTCAGGGGTGTGGGAGCTAAAAAATTGTCTCCTGTCAGATTGTAGAGCCAGCTCTTCATCCAGCTTTTAGTTGGGATCACATTTTCCAACAGGTCCTTCAAGTGTTCCTGTGAAATCAGAGGGCAGAAACAGTTTACATCCCCAGTTTTCATGCCTGCATTTAAATTAAAATTAAGAGTATGGGAGGAGAGGAATACAAAAGTCTTTTAGAGGCCTTAAGGAATTTTTGGCAATAGCAAGATATTGCATGTAATCTCAGATAAATATGTATATAAATTTCTGATTTGCTGAATCTTTGCAGGAACACCAGAATTTTTAGAAAAACCAACAAATAAAAGAGTTCTAGACATAGGCATTATGCATGTACATAAGTTCATATATAAAATAAGAGGGAAATGGAATATCTTTCTGGAAAAAGATCTTACTTTCCAAATGTTGTTGATTATTTCATCCTACTGATAGTACCTAATATTGTTCTTAATAGTAATGAGGATATTGGCTTTATCTAATAACCATGATTTCTGCATAAAGATGAGCCAACGTATTTTACATTTCACATTGACTAAAGATGAAACATAGCAGAATACTTATTATTATCAGGAATGTCTAGACTGGACTGAACAAGAAGTTGCACTGAAATAAAAAACTCCCAGCACCTTTTGCCCAGAGCCAGGGTATTATTTGCAGGTTTTTTGTTCTCTACAATGTTACCGTGGCCTTATCTCAGGGCTTTTTAAACGGAGTTCCACTGCATATAGGAGGTTATAAAAGAAAGTACAAAGCATGAAGACCAGTGTCATATCAGTCAGTGCAATTAACATGCAGGAAAGAAAACATGAAACATCTGCTTTTTTCTGCATTTAAAGGAGGCACACATCCCAAGGAGACAGAGACTGGCTTCTTCCAGCCACTGATAGCCACAGAAAATAGGATGTGGTGGAGGGAAATACACCAATATTACTCTTAGATCCTTACTTGTTAGAACTTGGACATGGAAAAAAAAGAAAGAACAAGTTCTCACCATCTCTTTTGTCTGGCATTGGCCAACTTCTGGTTGCCTGCTTACTTTTGTAATCCAAGTAAATTGCCAATATAAAAATTTATGTCCATTTTCCTATGTAGAAAGAATGCTTAAATAATATCTTTTTCATGTGCACCTCTTTAGGTCCCCTGTGAACTCTCAGTTGGGTTTTGGACATCCAGCTACACAACAGCATTGGCCTTGGAGGAAAGGGTGGCAGGAAAATGATGTTTTTATTTATTGGGCTTCAGCAATATCTAGATTTTAGGAAAATTGTGTACCTATCATTTCAGAGAAGAATCCAAAGTTATATTCAAGTTCAGAGAAAGACCTTAACTAGCTTTAGACATTTTCCATCCCTGTTTATTTTCTGATTTTGCTGCATTTTGTCCTTTTTCCTTTTTGCTGGTGCCCTTTACATGATCCACCTGCTCTGAGACCTTCTGTTCCCCAGACTTCTTTATCCAGGTCGGGTGTTTTTCCCTTTGCTTCCACATCTCTGGAATGGGAGCACAGAGGAATACCAGTGACACGAACGCTGGGGTCTCATTCTGACCTCCCCTGGAGGAGCAGCCACAGGAATTGCTCTGTTTGCCCCAGGATTACACAACTCCCCAGATATTTTGAGTGCTGGAATTAGTTTGTCACTAACTTCTGTTGACCACAGATATCTCTATTTTAATTTGAGTACAGAATAGCAAAAAAATTTATTGTCAGTGACAAAAGCATAATTGTAAATAGTAATGCAGAAGTAATTGTATTGAAAAATACTCTTCATTTTCAGGGATTTTTCATATTTGCAGAGAAGTTATTGCTGTGTTTCAACAACCTACAACTGTCTTTTTGTTTCCTTGTGGCACTGCTGCTCCATATTTGTTGGCACATTGGTAGAGACACATGCACAGCACAGAGAAAGACTTAAAAAACCCCAAAGCAACAAACCATTTCAGGATGTGTTATTGCTTTCTTGTTGCATATTAACAAATATTCAGTCTTGGAGTTACCTACTACTTCAAAGCTTATCAAGAGAGTATGTGAGAGGAATGTATTATCTCATGGAAGTAAGAGAGACAGGAATCAGAGAGGGGGAGAAAGGTGAGTTGAACCAAATCTTGTGTTCTTCCATTTTAGTTTCTTTGTCCCTGCATTCTGGTCTTGTTGCTGGTGTCTTGCTGTCCTGATTGTCTTTGGTTCTCAGAGTAACTATCATTTTACGCCATCCAGTCATATTAAATAAATAAGGATGTTAAGTAAAGGAGAGTCAAAGGAACTAGGCAGGAGGGAGATTAAAAAAGGGAATGGTTCCTATCAGTAAATCTGTTGTGTAAAACACTGATAATTAATTTGTGTTTTGTACCTGGACCTCTAAGATGCTTTTATTAGGCTATAAATGGATATCTTCATGCATCTTGTTTACCTCTGATTCTTCTTTTAAATTACATGTTTAAATGGGAGCCAAAGCCAGTGATTTTTGCTATAGGTGCAAATTACAGCAAATTTAGTTTATTCAGAGTCAAGTGATATCACTGGGGTGTAACAGTGCCAGAATTGTGGAAAACTGAGAGCAACTAAATAACTGAAACACCAAACGTATTCTCGTTCAGGCTTGTCTGAAAAGAGTTCACAATATCCAGAGATGTTAATAGCTGTTCACAGCTTGGTTGTCACTATTATTTGTTTCTCTTTCACTTGAGAATGCATATGGTTTCAGAATGTCAAGCTTGCTCCTAAATGCCTCCCAGATATGATGGCATTTTAGGAAAAATGAAGCTTGTTGCAGAGGAGGGGAAGATTTCCCTTAGGTCTGGTACCAGTAAAGATGGCTAAGATTAGGGGGAAGAAACCAGGTCAATTACCTATTTATTCCCTCTTTTCCTGTTCAGATTTTGTTTGAATCTCTGTTCATTTAGTTTAAGTATTCAAGATGGTTTTGTGTGTAAGTCCCTGTTAGAAATGCTAATGTTCATAACAGCTTTGAACTTTGAACAAGAGGTTTTATCATCCTGACAAAGTGCATTTATTTTTAAATGGGTAATATTTTAGATAGAGATCTCTCTATCTCTCTATTAGTTTGGAAATTAGGTTAGAGATGCCAAGTATTTCCCTCCTACTCATGTCTCACAGTGTCAGAAATTACATTTAAGGGCTCGTCCAGAAGCCAATACAATTCAACCCCCTGTTCAGAAAAGATCTAATTTAGATCAGGTTTCTCAGGGCCATGACTGGTCAAATCTGGAACACCTCTGAGGACAGAGGTCCCACAACTTCTCTGGGCCTCTCTTCCAGTATTTTGCCATCCTCATGGAAAGAAAAAAAACAACAAAAAAAGTGGTCTTATCACAGCACACCTCCGAAAACACAGAGCTCCAGTGTCTGTGTGTTCCCTGATCACAGAGGTCTGTTTCTGCCCTCTTTCCTAACCCTTTGGGAACCTCTCTTGACTTTCATTGACCTGGCAAGCTACAAGGTCATCTGAGAAGGAAAAATTAAGATAAGTTGCATTATATTTGCTCCACATCCAGGAGCAAAATCTGTTGCCACACAGCAATATACTGTGTGTGGGTGGAGTAAAGCTTTCTACCTGCTGGGAACATTTCCATTAAATCCTCCAAGCATATGAGAATTTGCTGCTTTATTGCCATAAACAAATAACATCTCCTGCACAGCAATACCAATATCAGGGCTTTGCATTTAAGTGCAAAGAGGTGAAGCAAAACTTTACAGCAGTTCAGCTTTGAGGCTGGTGGCAATCCATGCTTTCCAGCTTTCAAGGGAATTGCCTCTGACTCCCACTTCTCTCCTTTTTTTTTCTACTCAGCGAGAGGTGTAGGTGAGTGGTTCAGAGTTTTGCTGACACACCAACACCTATAAAATAATATGTTGTACTGATGCGTGAAAAGCACTCAGCATTAAGTTCTCGAAATAATCAATTATTTAGCAGCTCATCACATTTGCTGTCCACTGAAGGATCTTTAGAGCAATAATAAGGTCACTGCAATCAGACTCTCTGCTTTTGGCATTTCATCTGCAAAGCCTGCACACATCCACCAAAAACATCCCCCAAAAAACCTTGGCTGCAGTTTGGAATCTTTTCTAGTCTCACAAGGAGATGATTGTTTTTTAATTCTCTCTATCTGGATATCTGCTTGTGCAATGAAGTCCTCTGGCAGAGGGATCTCTGGTCATTAGAACCAGTGGCTGTGTATTGGCTTCACTGGCCTTGAGTCAGGCCTGGGGAACGATGTTGGAAAGTTTGTTGGGAAATGGCATTCAAGGAGGTTTGGGAAGCAGTCTTTCTGGGTTTAAAAAATACCCTTTAAGCATTTTATGGCATAGCTTTCTTAGAGGAGGAGATGCTGTTGGAAGACCAGCAGGCAGTAAATTAGTCTGAAATATTGGCATTTAAAAATTGTTGGTATTTCCTCAATTTTTAATATTTTTTCATCTTTTTAAAGCAAAAAGGAATAATCTTGAAGGATCTGTGACTCACATGTGCTGTTTATTTTCCTAGGCTTCTCAGGCTGTCTGCATCCAGCGTTAGTGACACTCTGTGGCATTGGAGAACTATCCTTAGATAATTATAAATAAGAATTAAAATAATAATTCTTTCATATCGATCGTTAGATGCAGGGTATGAAAATCAGTGAAATTTGGGGAAGGGTTCTGAAATGCCATTTCAGAAAGGGCATTTGCTGTTGGCTGTGACTTTGTGCTGTTCTGTGCACGGTGGATGTGCAGGTGCTGACAGTGCCCACAGCTGTGGGAGTGACTGTCCTTCCTCATGGTCACAGCCAACTTCTGCAGTCCTCCCTTCATTTCTCACTGGTCCAAAATTTCTAAACATATCTTAAGGAGCTAAAAAAGTGGGCATTTATGTCCTTTTTTTTTTCCTTCCCGTGTGTCCTCTGCGATGGATGAGGAGGATTTGAAACTCAAATTTGCTCTAATCCAAGATCTTTTCTCAACTCAAACTGAAGAGTTTGATGTAGCTTCAACTGCTTGATGTAGCTGGTTGATGGCAGCAGGAGAACTGACAACAGAATGAAGTGGGATAAGGAAATACGAAGTTGTTAAGCTGAGAAGAAAGAAGAAAAACAGGCATTATTGGAGTTACTGTTCATTTTTAATGTGCATTTATGGAATATCAATAGCTAATAAATACTCTGGATGAAAATATGTGAAAATATTCAGAAAAATCCAAAGGATTCATGCAGAATAAGCAAAGCCTAAGTTGGACTCTACTAAGGCTATAAATGCAAGCAGAAACAGATGTATTAAGTATTAACTTTTAGTCAGACAGGCTGCTGGGTCGACAAGAAGTGTGATGCATGGCTGTGGTGAGAATCCTGCACTGAATGTCAGCAGAGAAATATTTATTGGCCCCACATTGCATTTGTGGATGCAATTCCTCAGCCTAAATACGGTGTCATTTAAAAACACAGGGCTAGAAGTCATTAAATACAAGCAGGATGTTTGAAATACAGTTTGCTCTGGGGGTTTTCTTGCTATTTATTAGTCTTTCATGTTCATATTGTATTAAAAACAGGAGGCTGGATTGAAGTTCATTGCCACAGAGCCCACAAAAACTGGTGAATTTACCATAAGGTTATTTTGGCCCTGAATCATTCAAAAGCAACGAGGAGTGTGGTAAATAAAACTCAGCTTGAGTTTACAGGCCACAATTCTAGAACCATTTAGGTCAGCAAAACATTTAGGCTGATCTGGGGAAAAAAGTGACCTTGTTGATAAATAAATCAGAGGTAGTATGGTTACTGTCAAGGCCTGAAATAATCTGAATATTCTATAGATGTGATAAATGCAATTTCTTGTTGTACATAATGTGCTGAAATGGCCCGGGATCCTGCAAGGTCAGATCAGCAGTGAGTTACAGATATGACCCCTCCTTAGCCTTTGTAGAAAGCAAAACCTCTTATCTGCAGTATTAGAGTAGAAAAAAGCCCTAAACTGTGAGTTGCTGCAGGGTAAATGCAGTTTCTTTGTCCTTGATGTGTCTGATAGAAAATTTAGGCCTCATTCGCATGTTAGGCTGTGGTTTCATACTTTGCACTGGGAATATAAAAGAAAATTATAGAACCCAGCAGGAATGCTCATTTATGGGGAAAAAATAAAAGCAATAATTAGAACAGGAATGAAATTCGTGTTCTGCTGCAGACTGTGGTGGTTTTCCTGTTGATTCCAGTGTGACAAAATTTCAATCAGAAACACAAATGAGTCCATTAAAAGTTTTCACAGCGAAATAGCCTTTCCTCATCTTTCTTTCAATATTTCCTGACTCTCAGGCTGATGTGCAGTTGTGAAATCTTCTATCCCATTAAGCAAATCAAGTAAACATGGGTCTGCCTAAATGCATGTATGAACAAAATGATTTTTCCATGGTTTTAAGCTAAGATGCTTCCTCAGATATCTACATTAATCTTTAAGCTAAGGAGAGAGTAAATGGGAAGTGCTGGTGCATGTGGTTAAATATTTATTAAAGTAGATGTGGAACTAAATGAGGAAAGGTAAAGAAAATGTGAAGACCTAGAGGGGCAACAGTGTTTACATTTATCTAAATCTGAAGAACTTCAGAAAGAAGAAAAAGCCTCATTTTTTCTTCCTAGATTGGTCTGTAGCTGTTTAAGTGTAACTGTTACAGTAAATTGGAAGATCTTGCCTCTCCCCTGAGGTTTGAGTGGCAGATGACATAACCACAATATAAAAACCAGTGTATTTAGCTAATTATAAAAAAATCCAGACCAACAACCCCCCAAAAATCCCACATGCTGTGCCACAAAGCGCTTATCAGTTTTTAAGTTCTTATACAAAGGACACAAACCCTACTGGCTTTCTGGTAAGGCTTGTGCTTCTAATCTGTGCTGATGAAAATCCCAACCTGCTGTGGATTTGTCTCTCACCAACATCCCTCTTAGTGCAGAAATCACTTGTACTTAACCCGTGCGTTTTTAACTTCTTATTGTGGTTTGTCTGTCTGCAAGGAGAGTAGTCCCACTTCACAGACATCCCGAGTTCTTGGCTTTTTGTCACACCGAGGTAAATTCTGAGGTTTTCAGCTCCTTTGCTTTTGGCTGAAGTCTTTAAAGGAGCACAGCAAATGAGCGTGACTGACTGTGGCAGTGATGCCAGCCTTTTGTGAAATCCTGCCTCTGTGAAAACATGATTTGCAGCACTTCCAGTGACTTCATACTCAGACAGTTTGAAGAGTCCAAGGTTCAGGCACTGTCTCATGAAAGGACGATGATTCCATGACTGGGTGGAAATGTCTCCTTGATTTTTTTTGTTAAAGATGGAGACAGGCTGGGGTGGGGAGGTCTCTCTGGGAGCTGCATCATCTCAGGGCACATAAATTTCACTGCTTGGGCTGCTGTTGTCATGCAGCTGGAGAGTCCTACCGTGTGTCCTGCAGCATGTGCAAAAGCATAAACTCCTTTATTGCATATTTGTAAGCCTTATCTGCGTTTATGATGTTCTTTTGTGCTAATTGTGTTAATGAAAATGTCGATGAAAGCAAACAGAGCTGTCCCTGTTGCCTTTTGAAAGAGGGCCATTTTTTTGGGAAGTTTGATCAGTACGAAACACTCCATTGGAAAAAAATATGGCTGTCAACAACAGACAAGGATGAAATGTGGGTTTTTATATTCAACCTACTTCCCGTTTAGGAAGAGAAACTCAAGTGGTTTGTCCATAAATGACCACTGTCTGAAATAGATGCAAACAGCTCTTGAGCTCCCTCCAAGAGCTCTCCCTGTCTTTCATTCCGTTTTTGGAGATTGTTCTCGAGCTGATTTCTGTGCTTGGGCAAACCCAAATATGCAAAGACGGGGAAAAAAAAAAAAAGTTATTCTATTTCCATGGCAACATCAATTCCCATTCTGCAGGTAAAACAGCTGCCACTTAGTCCACTCACTGAACGACAGCTCCTGAAGGCTCTTCATACTGTAACATTTGGCCAAAAATAACTTGGCATGCCACAGTTTTCCCTCAAACCCAGAGAGAGAGTGAGATTAAACTGACTGGCAAGCAGACTGTCAACTCGTTTAGTGTCTTCATGCTAGGAGGAAGAAAACAGTCTCTAAACATTTCAGAGGGAAAAGATGGGATGTTTATGGTTGGCACATTATTTTCATGGCCTAAAATGTAAAATATTTATGCTGTTGAAAGGAATATGAAATATCTTCTGTGTCGTTCAGCCCAAGGGCACCAGGTAATTTGTTTTTCAGCAGAAAACCGTTATAATTACATACATTCTGATTTGGAATTAATTAGCATTTTTTGAAGTTACAGTGACAAAACTAGGCAGCTCCTTGAAATTAATTCTAATGGAAGTAAATCAATTTCTCTTAGACTTTGTGGCGGTGTTTGCTGAGGAAGAGCAAAATTATTACTTTCATAGCCATTTTATGATGATGTTCTGTCAGTAATTAGATATTACCACCCGATACTAAAATTGGTATCACTGTTACCTGTCTTTAGGAGATCTTAATGTGGAGCAGGTGTTGCTCAAGCTCTTCATGGGAGTATTTGATAGGAGGCAGTGAGGAAAAAAAAGCAAGGCTTTTTTTGGCAAGTGCAGAGGAAGTGTTTAGACCTGTAATTACAACTGATTAACTTAATTAAAAACTGAGACAGACAATCCTGAGCTGATTTTTTAGAAACCTGTGCAAATAAGCCGTCAGGAAGGAGTTGGTATGATGGTTTTTTTAATCGTTGTCTCGGGAAAGTGAAAATCAGCTCAAGCTGGAGGAAAAAAATGTGCATTTTAGCACTTAAACCTGGGTAGAAATGAAAGGATTCCTGAAGGCCAGTGGTTACAATCAGTCTAATTTAAATTAAGGAAGGAAGTAATTTGAATTAATGATAGCAATTTTTTTTAGAGAGATTCTGCCTTTGTCATCAAAGCTCTGCAGGCCAGCGGTCCAGTTGAGTTTACTGGTGGGTTCTTGCTTCATGAAGTAGCTGACCTGCCAGATGTGTTTGGGTGTAAGTTAGATTTAGGCTCACAAAACAAGCTGATTTAGGGTTATGTTGGAATTAGGGTTTTAAAACCTCTCTGCTGATTTTAACAGATTTATGCAGCCTTCTTCCCTGACATTCTAATCACCACAAGTATGCTCAGGTAGTTAAAAGGCCACATTCATTGACTGAAATGTTCCAAAGCCTCAGAAGAAAAGATTGTTTACACACAGGCATAAAAAAGTAGACCCATGTTATTTTTCTTTCTTTATGGGTTCATCACCACTGTTGGATGATATTACAATACTGTGGAATGTATTTAAACCATTAGGAATGACTTTTAGTAGTGTGTTTTTCACCTTAGCTTTTGGATTTCTCACTAATTTTTTGATAATGTCGGATGTTTTTGATAAAGTAAGTTTTCATTTGTAATAATGATTAATGTAATGCCTTTCATTTTTGGCCAATTTGTGCTTATTTTAACTTTTACCTATGACACAGGAAATGGTAGGACACCCACTTTGATGATTTGAAGATGCAAACATTTCCACCCAAACACCACCAGATTCCCTGGGGAGTCTTCTGCACTGGCATTATCTTTCAGTGAATGCATTCCTTTGGGAATAGTGCCTTCAAAACTCTCCTCACACGTGCCTTGGGAATGCACCCAGCAGTTGTAGTATGGCTTATTTTGTTTTTAGAGCTAATATATACAATGACTGTGTGTTTAAAAATGATTCTTATGTGTTTTACTTGTGGCCTGTGTTCAGGGAGTGTGTCATGGATCTTTTACCCCGAGGGGACTCACAGGTGTGCCTTCAACTCAGCCCTTCCAGCGGGCAACCCACACGGAATAGTCCTGGAATGCTCTTCCCGTTAGGCAAGGGTGATTAGCTTTTATCAAACCCACAAACACAGCATGTGAGAATGATATGCAAAGAAGGCATAAACATTTCCAGGGAATCCTGACGGCTGGCAGTCCACATCTCCATGACCTGTAGCTCACCACTCTTCTGTCATTTAAAGGAACACCAGGCAGTTCCCATCGTGTTTCACACCGTTAGGTGCTGCCATCAACCATTAGAACACACATCAGTGCAACCTGGGTGGTTTTAATGGGATCTGTAAATACAGGAGCAATTCAGAGAAGGCAGCTCACATTTTGGTAATGTGCCATTAAAAGGCAGAAAGAAGAATAATAGGGAAAACAGCAGGGCCATTAATTCACCTCATTTTCATTAGGAAACACGATGTGCTGCATCTCTGGTCATTCTGAGGAAAAACAACCTTGTCAAGGAAAATGCTGGTGCCTCCCTCGTCGAGCAGAAGAAACTTTAATTCTGCAGGGTGCTCAGAAAGTTGCAGCCTCTCTTTGTGGTTTCTGCAAAGCCGAAATCTGTTTATTGTTCTGACGCATTCCTTTCCTGTTTTCTGTAGAGATTTTTCTGTAGAAATTTGTATATTCTACCAGTACTTCTAGAGGGACCTTACTATATTTGGTGTATTAGATACTTGATTTATTCTCCCAGTGTTCTGAGAAGTAGAGGTGAGCCATGAACTCTGCTGGAAATTATTAATTTTCTTCATAAATGTTCAAGCAATTCAAAATGGTAGTCAACTGCAGATATTAAAATGCATTTAAAAACAAATAAAAGAAAGGAAAAGAGCTCTCTGTTACCAGTTGCCAGTAATAGCAATTAAATCAGGGGAAAGCCTGTAGGAAGGAGTTCACATCTGGAACACTTGGAAGTGGGGCACCTCATGGAGATTTAGCCCCTCTAATGTGTTAACCCCTTGGCTGGTGCTGTGCTGGGGTCGAGTGAGGATCTTCTCCTGCCCCTCTCTCTCACACAAAGGCCAAATATAGATTGCCACTACTGCTGAGCAGTTTGCAATCTTCAGTGAGTGACTGACCCAGATTTTCTTGTGGATCTTCCTGCACGGCGTGGCTTAAAGGCTGTGACCTCATCCTCCCTCCCCAGGCCACAGATCCCATCCTCTCTGAGGCAGAATGTCCATCTGAATTTCTCTAATCTCCAACCCACAACTTTGCAAAGCCATTTTTATCTCCTTGTTTCTCTGCCGCCGTGTAGTTCTGTCTCCTCCAAATACAGGCAAGAAAATAAACATCCCGGGCCAGTGTAAATTGTAAATTGTTTTAATGGAATTAACAGATTAGAAACGAGGTTTAACTGATGGGTAAAGGGGTACAATTTAGCAATATATGAAAATATAATTTTATGCCAGGTAATGGGATGTTAGACATAAGGTAGAATGGACAAATATAGAGATAGGAACTTGTTCCATAAAGAACTGCCCCTGCAAGTTTGCCATTTGCTTAAGAAATAAACCCAAGCAGCTAATTTAAATATGTTTGCCTTAATGAACTTTAACAGCAATTTTAAGTGCAAAAGTCTTAGGAACCCCAGATACTTAGTGTTCTATAGTCTATTCTCTACCAAGTGCCCATTTTCCCCTCAGAAAACATTTGATTTTGACTGGTTAATTTAATTTAGTTGATTTTTTTTTTTCAGGGATAGCCTAATTATTGCCAAACTAACATGTCACATTTCTCCCATGATACATAATAAAATGATCATGGCAAAATCATGGTAATGATCCACATTCTGCAAAACAAGAGCACAGTTTAATTTAAACATAGGAAGAGTGATCATAGGGAAGATGAAGTAAAATATATTGAACTACAGCATTCACTATTAGGAGAAAGCAGTCTTTTTTAAAAATTCTACCAAAAAAGTAATTGCAGTAATAGATTGGATTTATAGGAAAAACACTGGTTGTGTAACTGATTTAATCTTATGTTTCTATTCAACACGCTTTCCAATATAGCCATCCTTTTTCTTAGCAGAATGAAACACGTTTTTCTTTGGAATCTATTTTTCCTTCCCTTTTTTGACTGCAGAAAAAGTGAAAAGGTCACTCTCTTTTATAAAATAAATATCCTGGTAATTTGTGACTTACTAAAACAATATTTCTTGGACCCAATTCCACCCATCTCACCCAAGTGCTCACTCGAAGGGGACACACATCCCAAATTAAAATTTGTGTTGGTAGAGGTCAGTCTATGAGAGTTGGATAACTTTTCCTCACTATGAAGCCAGGCTGGAGTTGCAGACTGTGAAATGTATTCTCTGAAGGTTTCAGTTCCCTGCATTCCCAGCAGAGAGAGCCTGGGGATGGATCTAAGTGAGCTTCCTTCCTGTGAGGTTGAACAGAACCCATTTTGGTGTTGGCCCAGCCCATCCTGGCCTTTGACACATCCCTGGTGGAGACTGAAACAGAGAAGTGCAAGTTTGTGACAGGACAATCACAAGAATTCAAATGCAGTCTGCAAGAGTTTCCTTTTTTCCCTGTTTTGCAGATGCATCATTTTAGGAGCACATTAATCTGATCTGACAAGGAGTTGAACTGAACACAAAAAAGCCCAAGCACATGAACATGGCCATTAAACCAAGTTCTCTGCAGAGCAATGCACTCAGAAGTTAATTACAGCTGAATCTTCCTTGACCTTTGAACTTTTTATCTCTTGGCATTTTTGTACATTTGTTTCTGGCTGAAAGCAAGAAGCTAAAGAAACTGGTTAAAATCCCACAATCACACAGTGTCATTAATTGCTTTTCCTTCAGGTTAAGAACGTGCAGGTTAGCACTGGTGTTTGGCACTTGCAGTGTCTCATTAGTGAAACCTACAGCACCAGCTCGTGGAATATAAGATCAACTGTCTAAATTGAGTATTCTTAATTACTTGGAATATTCGTTCTCCCCTTACTGGAGAGCGAGTGGAGTGTTGCTGTTATTGTCTCAGTGCACGAGTGTTGGTGGTGGAGATAAGTCTGTAACAAAGCCCTGACAGGAGTAATTCGTCTTCCAGATTAACGGAGCAATTCCGCACGTTGGTTATGTATTAATGAAACACGAGTGTGGTACATGGCAATGAATGTTCCTCCAGCAGCCTCAAAAGGTGCTTTGCTGCAGCACAAGTCCTCTGAGCGTGGTTGTTTCCATTGACCCTAAGAGCCTGTCACCAGTCCTCCTAATTTATATCATCGTGTGTTACCATGCACTTGAATGAAATTAAGGCCAAATGTTTATTATTGCTTCTTCTCATTAATTGCAAATATATGTTTATCTCTTAATAATCAGCGAAGTGTTGTGGTAAAATATTTTTCCTCTCTGGTCCCTGAGAAACTGCAAGTGGCACTGAGAGGGTTTTGGGTTTCTGTGATTAGAAGCACTGTTTGCCACTGTCACTGGGCAGGCCTCAGGTGACCTTGTTTGGAGGGTGGAAGTCCCAGGGGAAGAGTTTAATTGGAGTACTGGAAACTGAAAGTTACTCTCTGCCCACCATCTGTGCATTGGGCTGGTTGATCACCAGCACAGGCCACTGTGAGTGCTGCAAGGAGGTTTGAAATGAGGGAAACTCAACCAGGACAACACCATCAGAGTCAGATTTTAGTGCTCTGAATTAGAGCGCCAGTAAAAAGAAAAAAACCCAGATGTTACAGTTGGGAAGACTGCCATCTTTTCAAAATGATGGAAAAGCAATTTAGGTTAAGTCCCTTGTTTCTAAAGATTACAAAGTATTTAGTGTGAAATTCATTAACAGCTTGGGGAAACTGCTACCTCTTCTTTTGGCCCAAAGGATTTCTGCCAAGTATCGTAGCAGTAAGCAACTTTTAAAAATTAAAGAGGTGAAATCTCCACAACTTTAATTGAAGTTCAATATTTTCCATGGTTTCTAAGGGATTTGACTTGCTGATTCTACTCAAACCCTCTACCTAGTTTTAAAGATGAAAAAATATATAATGCCAGGGCAGCATGATTTTTTTGTTGCTCAAAGATGTGATTTTTCTTCTTTTACAAAGAAGATCATTTCAGAAAGAATGCTGATTTAATCACTGGTGTTATATACTCAAACCTGCACTTATCACTGATGAGTATCACTCTAAAAGAGTATTTTCAAAATAAAAAGAACGGGGAAACTCTTGTCTCTTTCCAAGTGTTGACAGATAATATAAAAATATGCAGCCGTGTTTATCACCAAATCAGCTCTGTCACTGCTGACAGTATTTGGGAAACCCCTGTGCATACAGACATTAATTGTTGCTATCATGTTCGTCATGGGCAGGACAGAGAAAAAGTTCTGTAATATGAAACCACTTTTAGTTTGTAGCTGGATGAATGAGACAACTTTTGGAAAGCAGGGATGAGGAGATTAGAAAAACACAGTGAAAGACAAACAGGTCATCCCGATATTATGAAAAATGAGCACCTGCCTTCCTTTGCCTTCACTGATTTACATATTCACCCAAAGTGAGACAAAGTCTCACTTGAATTAGGCTGAAGAAAAGCTCATTGTTTTAGAGGGACATCCTTGACATTACGTAAGGAAACAGGCAAAAACAGGAGCACTTCACTGTGTAAAAGTCACTGGGGAAGTCCTGCTGCTGACAATGTTTTTATTTGAATTGTGATGTCTCAAACCTTGCAATTTCTCAAGCTTTGATTTGCTTTCAGTTGTGGAGCTGTAATTAAAGGACAATTGGTTCAACCAAAACAAGTTCCTTCTCCTACAGTTTTCACCTATTAGGTGTCTGCAACCTCCAAAATGCCATTTCCGCAAGTGCAGAACATCACAGGGTTTTAAACTGAATTGGAACTTTCTTTGGGAAAGTTTTCCACTTTAAATTTCATGGTTTTTGTAGGTATGTGACATGCTAAGTATCAAAGCTCTGCTGGGTAAGACTAAAGATGTGTCAGCTCAATGAGAAAATGAGCACTTGCTTGCTTGCTTATTCTAATTATTGCATGACAGTGATAAGAGGCAGCACTTTCATGTCAGAAATTTGTTAATAGTTTTCCTTTGGTAATTCAGAATGGTTGATGACTAAAGTAACTGGAATTTGCCTGTCAAAGTTGTAGTCCCAGCCAAGGCTGCTGTGTCTGCAGTAACACAGAGGTAGGTCAAGTCAAAATAATTCGTGTAGCAAGTTATTGATGTTCTGATGTAAGCCTTCAGGGCCAAAAAAGGCAGAGAAAGGAAAAAAAACCACCCAATGAGAAAAAGCAATTAGATATTATGATATGTGAGAGGAGTATGTACTTGCAGAAATAATAAAGGTGGAAGGAATAAATTATTACCCAATTTGCCCTTCTGGATAGCATAAACCATATAATTTAATGCAGATCTTGATAACTGCAGTTTAACTCAAGTATTGAAATATGTTTGTTTCCTTGACATTATAAAAGTTGAGATAATAACTATATTTCACCTCATATTTCAGTGTAATTAAGTTTGAATTTACATTTTCTGTTTGATGCATATGTATGCAAATACACCTAAATCTAACTTACAGTGATAAATAATGGTCAAGTGGAAAAACACTGAAAGAAGGAAAAATTTTAGTTTCTTCCATGAGAACTGCTGAAATTTGGGCTGGGGAATAGCTGTCTCTTGGCTTGGCTGCAAACTTAGAAATGGAAGAGGAAAAAAATCCCCAACCGAAGTGAAACTCAGAAAATGATCTGCTGGACTTGTACTGGAGTAGCAGAGTGAGGAAAGTGAAGCACTGCCTCTCCCAGACCCTTTGAATTGTGATGTTATAAAATAGGTCAGGTTGCTATGAGTGTTGGAGAAACTTAGTGTTAATTCACATCCCTAAAATATGTGAAACAGGTAGATTGGAATCTCAGACCTGGAACAGAATGGTGAGGCTTCCCTGATGCAGAGAGAAAAAAAATTCATGGAGGAAAACCAGGGAGGGGAAGTGCCAGCCTTGCCTTGGTGCCAAGGGGTGCACAGGCCCTGCCCAAAGTGCTGTGGGCATTGAGGGATTCCCTTGGAGTGACCAGGTGGCCCTTCCACATGTTAGAGAGTCTCAGAATCATCAAGGTTGGGAGAGACCTTCAGCATCATCCAGTCCCATCATCACCCCAACACCACCAGTGTCACCCCAAACCCTGTCCCCAAGGGCCACCTCCAGACTGCTCCTGAATACTCCCAGAGACAGTGACTCCACCACCTCCCTGGGCAAACTTATCCCTGTCACTCCTGCAGTGACATTTCTTTTCCCAGTCTCAAATCTGAGCCTCCCCTGGTGCAATTTGAGGCCATTTCCTCTCCTTTCCCTGGGGACACGGCAGCAGAGCCCGACCCCCCTCACTGCCCCTCCTGCCAGGGAGTTGTGAGGAGCAATGAGGTCCCCCCTGAGCCTCCTCTTTTCCAGACTGACCCCCCCAGCTCCCTCAGCTGCTCCTCACAGGTTTTCCGGACCCTTCCCCAGCTCTATTCCCTTCTCTGGACACACTTGAAGACCTCAACGTCCTTTTAGAAATGAGGGGCCCAAAACTGGACTTGAGGTGTGTCCTTGCCAGTGTTGAGAAGAGCAGGATGGGAGTGACAGAGGCCAGCGATCACTTCACATACACTTGATGGCAGAAAGGGAACTCCTAAGAAAAATGAAGAAGCATTTTTAAAAAGGAAACCAAAAGGGTCATCTGAGAGCACAAAATCTTTGCAGGCGTCATGGCTACAGCTGAAAGATCATATATTGGAGACAATGCCATCTGTTAAAAAGCTATCATCTATCAAATGCTGCCGTGGTCAAACAAGAGGCTAAAGAAGGATAACAAAAGAAAGAAATCATCCTTCAGAAACTTAATGTAATGTCCAAAACCAGAAAACAGGGAATAACTCAACCTCTGATAGTTTTTATTGTGTGGAAACATAACATGTCAGGCCACAAAGATTTTTAGAAACAACTTGAAAAGGTATTGAGGAATGCATTTATTTACAGACGCAACAGAAATAAAACTTCTGCCAGAGTGTACAGAGGGCCAGTAGATTAGGAATGTGTGAAAGGGCTGCTAAGGGAACATAAGGCTGTACAAAAAAACCCAAGAAGGATCAGCTGCAAAAAAAGAGGTCTATGGAACAAATAGGCAAGATGAATGTTAGCAAATTGCTAGCACGAGGCACTCAAAACCACCCAAATATCAGAAAAAAACACCCCAAGATACCATAAGAAGCACCAAAAGACAGCGAGAGAAACCCAAAACTATTGAGGAAGAAGAGTTCTGCACCTGTATAAAAACCTGTCTAAGAAGCAGATCACAGTTTTAAGGGAGTTCTTTGGGAAGTCATCAGCAGAGTGTGAAAGGTGTGAAGGGTGAGGTGTCAGAGGCTCAGGGAAGATTCAGAGAAAGGTGACACAGTTGGTTCTTACGGATCTGCTTGTGCAGAATTATCCTCTAGTGTAAAACTTAATTATTATGTAGTGTAGACAGGAGATGACAAAATCCCAGGTGCCGTGGTAGATGTGGTAACAAATTAATATTCTCCTTCTCTCTCCTCCCTCCTTTCCCCCCCAAAAAGAACGAGCTATCAGATTGCATTATCTGGTGGAAGACTGGAGTGAGCAATGGGATGCACGTCCTCACACCTCGCATAATTAAGCTGAGAACCTTATTGCACAGAGTGTCACAGACACTACAAATTTACATGGATTTAGAAAGTGCTTGGACAAATTCATGGCAGGAAGCATCCCACTGGGGACTGTTGAATGCAGAGATGCCATCAGAGGAGGGCTCTCAGCTACACACTGCTAGAAAACGGGAAAGAATTCTGAAATATCAGTATGTGCTTGCCCTGTTCTTAAAGTCTTTATTAGGCCATCCACCACCATTAACCATCAGATGATCTGATGCAGTCTTGCTGCCTCTTTTTAATATATATATAAATATATTTTAATGAAAAGTCTGGTTTTTATTATGACAAAATAATTTCTAAAATTTTTAATTTAAAAATTTTATTATTATATTATGATTTTAATTTTTTTTCAAGTTTGCTGAGAAAAGGTGCCCTTTTGTGAAGATCAAATATAAAACATGCAGGAGACAGGGGTCCAGGTGTCAGAAGAGAATCAATCCCATATTGTTTACCTGTTCAAGAGGAAACCCACAAGCACAGGTGTAGGTTATTTAAGTTCATAGCAATGTAAAGTACATTTTTTGTCTCTCCTGTTATGTCTTTCATGTTATGTAAATAAGGAAATGTTCAGTAATGCACATTCTGGAACCATGGAATCCTCTTAAATGATTTTTGAAACCACCAGACCAGAGAATCCCACCTTCCCTCTCCCCCTCTCTGCTTCAGTTGCTACTTTAATATTTTAAGATGAGTGTGAAGTCAGAGCCACCTTAAAAAAAAATACCCCCACAAAAAAAACTCAACAGCAATGGACAGGGTGCTCATTGCAGATGTGAAAGAATTATCAACTTCATTCAATCAGTTATGCAAAGCAGAGAAAAAAACCCAAACATGCTTACAGGCTGCTAGTCAGAGTACTCTCCAAGGAGGGGAAGATTTGTGTTTTGAGCTTATTTAGGCAGAAAAGAAATTGATCATCTGTGTATTGAAGTGCTCAAACCACTAAAACACAGTTTTGTGAAAATCAGCTTTTAACACTCTTTTTCATTTATGAGAAAATCTTTAGTGAATTTCAACCAAATTTGCAACTAGGTTGAGTCTGACCAGATTGTCTTGTCTTTGACAATTGCAGCATTTTCAGAAAATCCTTGCTTAGATCTATTCAGAATTCTCTTATTCAGTGGTTCCAGGAAGAAAAAAAATCTCACTTATTTTATTAGGATTAGAGTGCAAATCTATGTTTTCCCATTTCCATCAGGAATTCCAAAACAAAGTTGTGTCAAACTCTGGTAGAGCTGTAATAGCGACACAGAAAATTAGCATCTAAAATTTTCGAAGATATAAACAGGAGGAGTGAGCCATCCTCAGAATTGTAAATTATCACTTTAATACTGATTTCACAGTTTGAAATTCGCCATCAGGTTGTTGAGGGGTTTTTGTTTGTTTATGTATGATCAATGCCAGGTTTTGCTCCTTCGTTTTCTTCAGATTTCGTCTTAGGTTATTGAAATTTAAATGAAAGCAGAATTTGGCTTCAGGCAGAAGATAAATTACATGTACTTTTCAATGAAGAAATCCCAGCATAATCCAGGATATTGAACATTGGCCATCCTTAGCTGCTTTGACTCTCCATGATTAACCAGAACAAAATCCAGGACAATCCATGCCAAGCTGGGTATGGAATCATACATAAGGATCTGAGAAAGGATATTCCATTCCTCTGCAATTTTCTTTGTAGCAATGGATAATATTTGAATTTGAAATATGTTATATGCTAGCTAGAAACTGCTTAAATGAAAACTCATTTACAGAGCTGGACATTGAAGTGCCAATATGGTGTCATGGCAATTCCAGGGGGAGCTTTCAGCCTTAGGAGGTGCTTGCTGGTGACAAAATTCCTGTACTGTTTGAAGGACTTCTGCATCCAAAGCAGAGTGGGAAGCAGGTCAAGGAGGGAATTCTGTCCCTCTGCTCTGCTCAGGTGAGACGGCACCTGCAGAGCTGCTCCAGCCCTGGGGCCCAGCACAGGAAGGCTGTGGAGCTGCTGGAGAGAGTCCAGAGGAGGCCACAAAGCTGATAAGGCGCCTGGAGCAGCTCCCCTGTGGAGACAGGATGAGAAAGTTGTGATTGTTCAGCCTGGAGAAGAGAAGGTTGTGTGGAGACCTCACAGCACCTTCCAGTGCCTGAAGGGGCTGCAGGGAAGCTGGAGAGGGACAATTCATCAGGAACTGAAGTGACAGGACAAGAGGGAACGGGTTCAAACTGAAAGAGAGTTTAGACTGGATATTAGGAAGAAATTCTTCCCTGTGAGGGTGGGGAGGCCCTGGCACAGGGTGCCCAGAGCAGCTGTGGCTGCCCCTGGATCCCTGGCAGTGCCCAAGGCCAGGTTGGACACTGGGGCTTGGAGCAACCTGGGATAGTGGAAGATGTCCCTGACCATGGCAGGGGCTTGGAACTGGATGATTTTCAGATCCCTTCCAACCCAAACAATTCCATGACTTTATGACTTTCTCTTTCATTTCCACTGTGGCCCTCAGACCTCAATGAGAACATTACCAAAACTCTGCAGTAGCCAAGCACTCTTCTCAGGTTTTTTATAGTTGTGTTTGTCCCTACCCAGTAGAAGAAGGTATTTTGTGCCTCTTTGTTTTGAAGACTTGGAGAAAGGACGCTTGATCCCTGCACCTGTCGATGCTCCCTGTTATGGCAGGGTCCTGGTACTGATGGAGCCCTCCCAGAAATGCAATATTTCCACAGCAGAGTTCTTGTTCTTCAAGGGACTTGAAACTACTCTATAACTCATGATTGTGTTTTTATACTGGTTCACCTTGACAAGGAAGTAAGAGAAAGGATTTTTCATGCTATGAGGTCTGTAGGTGAGGAAGATGAAGGTAGGAGAGAGTAAAAGCATGGTGGGAGTGGAGGAAGGGTGGACATACAAATGTTCTGCTCAGGGAAAGGAACATTTTTACTCTTTTCTCCCCAAAACCCAGCACACTGTTCTTGCTAATCTGAGGGAAGTTCCATCAAAGATGCACAAGCACTAATTTCCTAAATAATCTCACATTACCACAATGCTTGGAGTCTTTTTAGTAAAGGGAGTCAATAAAACAGGAAAAGCAGAGCTTTATTTGCACACATGGGCAGGCACAAAGCAGGATTTTTAACTGGCACTGGAGTGATGAGAGCAATCCCTGAAGAATGCTTCCTCCAGACCAGACCTTGAATATTTAATAATGGTGAATTACCAGAACCCTTCAACCATAATGAAGGAATAAGCAGGCAATTAGAGCAAACTGCAAATCCCTTGCCCTAAAAAGCCTCCAGCATTTTAACTCTCTCTGTGCATCTGCCATTCCCTTCTGATTTCTCCCACTTATTTAAAAATCACTCTGAGAAAAGGCTTTTTACCATCTCTTAGAAACCCTCCTCCATCCTTTTCCTTCTCAGAAACAAATAGTATTGGTATCTTCTCTTGCAAAATTCAGAGCCACTGCTGCTTACTGAAGCCTCCTGTAGCATCTTGAGTTGGTATCACAGCCATTCTCATGTGAAATGTGAGATATAATTCAGAAACCACTTTCATCTGTAGAAAGTGCAATGTTTAATCCTTGCAGAATATCAGAAAAACAACTCAAGTTGTCAGGAGCATCTGAGGACGTGAGCAGCCAGTGGGTGGATGGCCTCCTTTATGTTGGTTAGTGGTTAGCTGGTGTTAGACAAACCCAGCAAAGCTGAGAAGCAAATGATTTATGTGTGCAGTGATAGCTCCATGCTTCTGAAATATCTCTGAAATCCTTAGAAATTCGGAATAGGCTGAGCAGATGAATGAACATTTGGACCTAAACTTGAAAGTAAGCCAGGAGTTTCATATATAGAATGACGGAATGGTTTGGGGTGGAAGGGACCTTAAAGATCATCTCATTCCACCCCCTGCTGTGGGCAGGGACACCTTCCACTAGACCAGGTTGCTCCAAAACCCATCCAGCCTGGCTTTGGGCACTTCCAGGGATGAGACATCCACAACTTCTCTAGGAAATTTGTGCCAGGGCCTCACCACCCTCACAGGAAAGAATTTTTTTTCTAATATTTAATCTAACCCTACCTTTTTTTCAGTTTGAAGCCATTCCCCCTTGTCCTGTCACGACATCCTCTTGTGAATAGTCCCTCTCCATCTTGGATAGTATCATCTTTTATACCATTTGAAGAAATAAGTGTCCTGTGCATCAGATTTGGAATATTCTCCAGTGGGGTCTGACCCCCTAGATTACAATCCTAAGATCTACTGATACAGAGAAAGAATGGGAAAAAAAGCCCTCATGGCTTATGGATGTCACTGAAAATGGAATTTAAAAGGAATAATGAGAAACTGCAACCAGACTGAGGAGGATTTGGATCATTTAGGTAATTGGGTCAACAGATGGTAAAGAGTGTGGTACAGAAATATGTAAAATAATTAGTCTGGGAAAAGGAAACCAATCATCCAGCACACTGATGAGGAAACAAGTGTTGATTATTGTGGAGAAATCATTGAAATAATCAAGACGGTGCCCAGCAGTAGGGAACAATGCAAACAAGTCATTAGGCTGCGGTAGAAAAAGGATAAAGAGATAACAGGTGATCCAATTTATGTTTGCGAGATCTGACTTTTACATCTGGTCATAGGATTAAGAAGCAAAATCAGTGTTTCTTTAGAAGTCATGCTTAAGGCTTTGCCTCAATAGAGATGTATTGCACTAAGTATTCACTGCTGAGAAGATGGAAATACCAGCGCAGCAAATTTTTAGACACCATCTAATATTTTTATGTGGCATTGCTCCATGGATGGTAGGAACAATATCACGGTCTTGGAGTGAATATTTAATGCAACAGAGTAGCACAAATAGCAGAGGATATTATGCCATGCACAAAAGTTACTGTAGTTAAATTTAATTCAGCGTGGCTCTAATTACAGATTTTGAGATATTCAGAATCATGTTTGTTGTTGGAAGTACCTTGGTTTTGACATTGACAGGTGATAAACCTCCACATTTAAAGAAATACAAATTAGGAGCAATAGTTTGGCAATTTCTAGTATTTATGTACCTCCAGATGGACTAAATTATCTGCTGTTGTAAGTTCTTAAGCTGTTGAGAAGCTCTGTACTTTGCTTTAGCCCAGGCTTGGGCACTGTGCCTTTTAACAGATGCAGAGAGAGGGTTTTTTATAAAACATTCCTTTTAAGCTTCATCTTTAAAGTCTGCTTTCCTAGATAACACACTAAAGAGATCTGCATCCAAAGTCCCTGTCAAAAGCTCTTGTTTCTAGGATTTTACACTTAACATGGGTAGACATCCCCCATACTGTACCCAATCCAGCTCCAGCTGGGTGAAAACCTGGACATACAAGCTTAGATTGCCCACAACAATCTGAAAAGTCATTTTTCCCGAGAAAGAGGAAGGTGGAGAAGGTTGGTGTGGAAGAGAAGATGAATTCCTTTTTATTGGAAAGGACATGTTTGAATTCTAATTCATCCTGTACAGGAGCTGGCTTAAATGGTAGTTTCTGTAACCTGGAGAAATAATAGTGACCATAAATTCCTTATAGATATATATATTACTTTCTGTTCTCATGTGAAGTTGCATTTCCCATTGTTGTTTTCAGAAAAGAAACATGATATATCTGAAGTCAGAGAGAATGATGGAATATTTGAAGCTTCTTTAGAAACTGAAGTGATAATATTTATGATCTGGGCATTCAAAAGCATGGACCACATTTATTAGAAATTAATTGTATCAGGCAGGACATTCCTCTAATTAAGAGGTTGGATTTTTCATTTTAAACCAGCACAGATACATGAACTTTATCTACAGCCTTCCATAAAATAAGGGCTTTCCTCCCCTTGATCTGTAACAGAAAAACCTGTTCTAAACGCTGTTGTTGCTGTTTTATATGTGAATCTTTATGTTTGCAGTAACTTTTCTAGACAGCAGATACAATTCTTTTCCCTTTCTCAATCTATTAATGCTTCCCATGGGTTTATTGTGTGGTGTTATCTCAAATCACAAGGCTGACAATATTGTTTCCTCTTGCTTTTACAGACTTGAGGGAACAAATTGTATTTCACAATCACGCTTCCCTTTTCTTCTTTAGATAACTAGCAGAATATGTGGGAAGCAATTATTCTGAAGAAACTTTTTTTATTGTCATAGTAAAGAATTTCTAGTTCTTCTGTTTAATTTACCTCAACATGATATCATACTACTGTGGTTATTTCAACACATTTTTGTAAAAGTGTTTTGCTAGAAATTGTATTCCATCTAAAATGTGTTAGTTCAGGGCTCTGAATGCCTCGTGTGATGATTATAATAATATAAAAATGATCACTTTTACATGCCCCTGCAGCTTGCTCTCATGTTGCAGTTGCTTTCAGCTTTCTTGCAGCATATTTAGATGTTTTGCCCATTTCACTCTTTTGACCATTAGGTATTGAAGACAGAAAGATTTCTACTGTTTTTTCTTTATTCCTATAGTTTCCAATCATTTCAGCCTTTCCTCAGAGGAGTTGTGAATGAAGGTGTAATAAGGAATAAAGGAAGGCCATTCATGAGACTGTTTTAATGTTGGCAACAACTCCAGGAGTCTCTTATTGCTTGAAATAAATCCGTTTCTGAATCTGAGAAATTTTTGAGTTCTGAGAAAGTTAATACTATTCTGTAGTATTTTAACACCTGTTTTTTCAGTAACTTGTCAGACTGGCATAATCATACTTAAATTGCAAGAATCCTCCTATCTTCTCTTCTAATGGATAAACGTATTCTGTGTTGGTACTTTCAGTGAATTTAAAAGTTGATGAGCAATGTGGTCCCATGGATAGAGTTGTAGTTCAAGGCTAAAAAATATGAGAACTTTGAGTAGTGCTGCCACTGTGGCTCTGTTGTGTCAGCACGGTGACTTCAGGCAGCTGCAGTGTGACCTTGGACAGGTCTTCTTCTGGGTAATTCGGTTTTCTCTCTATTTCCCTCTGTCCTGTCCATTTATATTGTCCATTTAGAGGCTGTGGATAAGGTTCTGTGACAGGCTGAGTGTATATTTATACCATGTGGATGGTAACAGTGCCCTGCACAGCTCCTTCAATGCCTGGGAGCCATCCTGTTATAAACACCAATGTTTTGCTTTCTTACGTTTTTACAATTCACAAAAATAAGTGTGAGCTGATCTTTTTTCCCCCCTCAAAAAGCTGCTGCCATGCAACTGTCCTGGATACAGTAAAAATTAAGGAGAAAATAAATAGTTTTTTGAGGCCCAGGGTAATAATGTCTAAGGCAGGGGAATAGAAAAAAAGGCACTTGGCAAATTTAATGGTCATGGCGCACTCTCCTGTGCCACTTGATGCATCTACAGGTGTATGTGGGTCCTAAAACCTCCTAGCACCCTCTGTAGCATAAGTTTCTGATGCCTTTTGGATTATTTTCATTCTTTCTCATTTCATACATTTGTTCTTAGTGATGAAAACCCAGCTACCTTGATGTAGATAGTGAATTTCTCGTGCATAAATTTCAGTCAAACTGGAATTGTACTGGTGCAACAGCTCTGTCTTCAGGTGGAATATTGGGAAGAGACTGGAAAGTCAAATGATTTTGGCAGGGACAAAACTGTGCTGTGAATGCATAGAAGGGAGTTTTGTATAGAAGAGATTGCTGGTCCTTTGGCTAACAACAAGCAGAAGAAATCCCAGGTTATTTAGGTAGAATATTCTGGGATGGAACTTCATCTCATTCCACTCCCTGCCGTGGGCAGGGACATCTTCCACTATCCCAGATTTCTCCAGGCCCCATCCAACCTGGCCTTGGACCCCTCCAGGGATCCAGGAGCAGTCACAGCTGCTCTGGACACCCTGTGCCAGGGCCTCCCCACCCTCACAGTAAAGAAATTCTTCCCAATATCCAATCTAGCCCTACCCTCTGTCAGTGTGAAGCCATTCCCCCTTTTCCTGTCACTCCAGTACCCCATGAAGAGTCCCTCTCTGGATGTCTCAGTCTAAATAATCTTTAAAACTCTTTTTAAACTCTGTTTTTGAAAATATTTGTAGGGTATCTGTCCAAAGGGGAAGTGCTTGTTAAATTCATACACATGAACCTCAGAGAGTCCTCCTTGGAAAGAACATTGCTAGAATATCCTTTTGAAAAGGAAGGGCATGGGAATCACTCACCTTCAACTTTCACATAAAAATGTGATTAAACAACACGTCACTATTCTTAATTCAGTAACAGTGGTGAGATAAGCTCACTACTTATAAAATAAAATGCTTAAAGTTTTTGACCTCTGTTGAACCAAAATCCCATAATGGAGCAACAAAATATTTTGAGGAAAAAAAAAAAATGAGCAAAACATGAGTAGAATCACAGACAGCAGCAGGTCATACAAACAAATTACCTCAATTCAAAACTTTTTCAGAAGCCATAATTATTTTTTGTTAGTGTAAATGCTCTTGTAGCATGTTTTATTTCACTTCGTTTGGGGAAATAAAAACAAGAAGAAAGGTCCAAATAGAAATGAGTGTGAAATATGTTGGCTTTTTTACAGCTTGTTTCTCATCCATTCAGGACTGCAGGTGGTCAGCAATACCTCCCAAGAAGTGCTGTTACTCCTATATTTTTTTCCATTTTGGCCATTTTCTCCCTCACAGGAAAATTTGAGATCTTCCATGATCACAAAAATATTTTCAGCTCACTTTTTACAAAACCAAAATTAGTTAAATTCACTAGTGAAAGACCATATTTCACATATTTATACCAGGCATAATGCCTTTGCAGGATCCCGATCATTCATAACGAGGAGGGAAATTTATAGTTCATTCTGTTCTATTTGTCTTCCTAAGTGCAATCTTGGATGGCAATATGGGGATAAATTATAATTGCAAATTAGTTTTCTGCAAAATGGTTCTTGAACATTGAAATTTTCTCTGCCATAAAAGGGAATTGTATAGACTTATAAGAAAACAAAAATTATTTTTATTGTGCTTACTGCAAAGAACCCTGAGGACACTTTTCCAAAGGAATAAATCTGCAAATGGCTGATAATTGAATGTTGGGATTTCATAACCTGCTTGGAAAACCTGGTCCAGTGATGCACTACTCTAGTAATTTTTTTCTTAAATGAGGAGTAATTTTGCTGAAGCAAACAGACTCTTAAGTTGTACAAATGACCAATGAACTGAAACTATAACCTCTGTGTCTAAAAAGAAAGACCTTTTTTTAAAGCTGACTTTACAGGGTGTAAGACCATCATCTTACAGAAAATCAGTGAATCTGGGCATGGAAAGTCAGAAGAAGGTGATTGAGATTGGCCAGCACAGTACTGTGAAGTAGAATCCTGAAGTTCAATTAAATTCTATTATGGACACGATTTGTTGTTTGGTGTTTGCACAGGGGCTGTTAAAGCAGAATTATGGTGCCCAGCAGTGTCTCTGTGCCAGGGAAACCACCATTACCAATAATTATGTTTTTAAACCAACTCCAATAATGCAAAAAGAAAAAAGTCATCCTAAGATGGTAAAAGGAAATATGAAAAAGCTTTTATACTGCATGACTTTTTAACCATAGACTATTTACTGAAGTGGACACAGTGAAATGTGTTCTTTCCTAACAAAAAAACCTTGAATTCCAAATTGAACTTCCACTGGGAGTAAAGAAAAGCAAATTTTGAGTTATGTTAGGAGGATCATGGTCAGCTGAGGGAGGGAAGTTATTTTCCTGCTCTAGCTGGTGCTGGTGAGGTCACAGCTGGAACACAGCTGTCGGGATAGATGTGGAGAAGCAAGAGATGCCCCAGTGGAAGGCAAGGCAAGGAAATAATTTCTCCTCTTAAAGCTAGAACTTGAATTTCTTGAATTCTAAGAGCGTTTTATACTTGGCAATAAATTATTTTATTTCCATCACTGGATTTTATTCAGCAACTAGAACGTAATCACCAGTACATAAAGCAACTGTGAAAGAAAATTAGACTTTGTGTAAAAACTTTAATGCATCTGATGTCTTTATAAGTTGGATGTTTTTTATATTGGAGTCTCTATTCTGATTCCAGTCCTTTAAGAGTGTGCAGAAATAAATAGCAGATGAAGACTGGTCTAAATTTTCATTTATTGATAGACTATGACAGCAATAAATGTTGCCTTAGTCATGTCTTGTGAATAAAAAGAGATGATTCACCATCCTGCTGGAAGAGGGAAAACAACCTCAAAGTACTGACATGACACAGAAATAAAAGGCCATTGCTCTGTAGGCAGCAATGATTTAATGAGTTATGTCTAATGTGGCCAAATTAAAAAGTACCCAGACTTTGCTATGGTGTGGGCCATCCATGAGTTTCATAGAGATCTCAATTTGAATTTCGCCTTTGGTTGGTCACTTGGCAAAGATCCCAACTGGCTCTGTCCTGGAGCCATAACTGGAAGCTGTGAGTGCATGCAAAGATTTCTCTCCTCCGCTGCATTTTCTGCACACAATAACTTTGTTTTCACACCAGAGGCCCCCAGGGCTGCCCTTTGGATCAGAGCCCTCTCCCGGGTCAAACGTCAGACAGGGCTCTAAGACTGCAGAGCTCACAAGTGATACAAGTTGTAGGATGGTTTCCTACCATGGTAATGCTGCCCCAAGGTGCATTTTGCCCCCTGGTTTCCAACCCTACAAATGGGATGGTTATTTATCTGTGAGAGGTCTCACAGCGAGTACAGTCACTCATCCACATAAAAATTTGCAGGATCAAGCCATTACAGAGTCACAGAATCATTTAGGTTGGAAAAGATGTCAAAGATCATTTTTGAATGACCTCCAGGGGTGGTGACTCCACCTGCCTGACAAGCCTTTCCATAAAGAATTTATTCCTGAATTAGCTTAGCTACAGCTGAATACTGAGAAACAGTAAAACTTTGGATGAAGACTCATCCTTCTGAATTTATTGGGAGTTGAGTCATTTATAGTAATGAGGCCCTAATTCTGCCTTGCAAATAGAAGTCATTGACAGCACAAGCACATCCTGTGTGTGTCACTTGTCTTACAGATAAAGGATGCAGTGGAGCAAATTTGGTAAAAGTTGTGTTTGGGCAAATTATCCTTTGATAAAAACAAGCAGTTTGTTTCACACACACACAAAAAAACCCCAAACCAACCAACCAAACAACCAACCAAAAAACCAAAACCAAAAACCCAAACCCCCCCCAAAACTCCCCAAAACCCCAAGCAAACAGACAAACAAACAGAAGACAAAACTGCAATTCTGCAATTTCTCTGTTAACTTATTTTGCATCACTAATTTTTTCCACGTCCAGATTTATTTCCATCTACCTAATTCTGTCTTTCCATTTTCCATGTGGAAGTGTTGTGTGAGATAGACAGGATGTCTGTATTTACACAGAAAACGAAGTTGTTTCATCATTTCATGGTTGTATCTATCCCCTATAGCTGTTCTGCTTTTTTAAATAGTTCCTGCGGTGAGGGTGTTGCAGGCTGTACAGAGGTGATTCTTTCCTTTCCTTTCCTGGAAACTTGGTCATTTACATTTGGAAGAGGGAAGTAAAGTGACAGGAGTTTTATTTTCAGTCTTCTGAAACAGAAAGGTTTTTACTTTCATTCTGAATTCTCTTTGAAATTTTAAATTTCATTGTGATTTTACCTGTAAGGAGAAATGCATTTTTTAAAAGACGTCTTCCTTCTGCAAATACAACAGAGGTAAACCCAAATGTTTTCTAAGAGTTTCCCTGTTTTCATTTGGCTTAATCAAATCATGACCAACTTCCCTCCTCAGCTCTCAGGGGAGTAAAAAAATTTGCTTCCCATTGGAGATGTCCTGGAGTTTGATGCACTCTGACAACAAAAAAGTGGTAAAGTCTTTGTGAATCCACCAGCCCTTTCTGGATTCATGGTTCGCCAGTGATGTCTTCTGGGAGTTTTAATAACTTCCAGTATTTTCAACCATTTTTTTGATTTTGAAAGATCTCAGACCTATTTCCAGAAGAATAAGTGAGCTGGAAAGGAGGAAAGCGAGATGAAAAAAGAGAGTTTAGGGGTGAACACACTGAGATTTCATTCAACTTTGGAGTGTACCTGTTTAAAAAATGCTAAGGAGTGCAAGACGAAGATTTTTGTAAAACATGAGCAATTAAGGACTCCTTTTTTGTGATTTCTGTTTAATTCAACTGCTGAAAACTAATTCCGCTTTTCTGAGACTCATGAAACTTAATTTGCGCAATCTTTTCATGCACAAAACAGCCTCTAAATCACATTCTCCTTGGAGATATCATTACTGATGCTGAAAAAAAGATGTTTTAACATTACGCAGTGCTAGAGTAAATTGGGATATACAGGCCTGGTGTGAAGTGTTGAAGGGGTGAGGAGAGCGTGCGTGAAGGCAGAACAACATTTGACAAGCTGAAAATGGAGGAAACCTCAGGGAGATATTCTTTCTAATGTGGGGGATCAATTAATACACAACACAAAGTAAACAGAAAATATCAAAGCAGTTTGTTGGGGGGGAATCACTGGAAAAATCCCTGATTAGGAAGTATGAATCCCATTTCCTGTAGGCTGCTATCTTAAGCCTGTAACTCTAAATACAGAAAACCAGTTTTAGATTACTTCTCTGGCCTAAGTAAAATGTTGTGTTTGTCCCTTTTCTCTCCTTGGCTATAAATATTGTTTGCATAGCAACCAATCTGAACCAAACCTTCTGCACAAGTCAGGACCACAGTTGTACATTCACTTCTGGCTATTGGCTGGAATGGGAAATGCTGCAATAACTAGGAAAGAAATAACTGTGAGTGGAAGGAAAAACGATGAAAATCATGTGTGAAAGGATTAAAATAGACTTTGAATGACTATTGAAATGGCTAATAGTTTACAAACCATCTGCTGGTAATTTCTGTTGTTGCCTTGTGGAGGGACAAGGGAAAAGATTTCCTTCAACTTGAATTTTGCCTAATTTGAATTACACAACAATAGAATTTATATTATCTCTGAAGTAGTTGCATTTGGGATCCATTAACCAGTCCCTCTGAGATGTTTTTATAAAGCTCTATTTTGTCCTTCAAGTTTCTGAGCCATTCCATGAAATACTGCAAAGCAAGGCAGAGAAGGTGTCCCTGCCTTACAAAGTGAGTAGGAGGATTGTGTGGGCCCAGACAGGTTATTCCCCATGAATCTGCTTCCTTCCCTTATTTTTTGCTGGTAGTCCACCTGTAGAAAAAAATCTCAAGATGAACATATAATTTATAGGAGTATTAAACAGAGGAAATGACGTGGTGGGCTGTGCTTTTCTGCTCTTCCACCACCAGTCTGTGCAGATGATGTGAGATTTTTGGACCAAGTGCTGGGCTCTCCTGTTGTGGAGGAGTGCAGAGCTGCCTGTCTCAGTTATTCCTGCACCACCCCATATTTCAGAACAATCTTGAGCAAGGATTTGATTGGCAACCAAAATCCCCCCTTGGCACAATGGTATTGATGGGGCTGGACAGGGTGCAAAAATTTACTGAATGTGGATAAGGAAATTGGTGGAGGGAAAGGAAAGGGTCGTGTTAGGACTTCTGAGTCCTAGGAAGTGGATCTTGCATGTTTTAACACTTTCCAAAGAGAGATGCTGACCGAGATCCTTGAGCACAGCACTTATTGTAAGCTCAGCATGAAGAGGAAACCAAGGCAGTAAATGGATATTGAAAAGGGGATAAAAAGGAGAAAGCACAATCCCCGGAGCAGACACAAAGGACAGACAGGACAAGGTGACAGCAGATACAAGAAAAATGCTTCGTGTGACTTGGCTAACAGAGTTCAAGCAAAAATTTCTGGGGATTGACCTCAGCCGTTTATCTCTCCTTCCAATCCCATGAGAAGCCCCCAGGGAAAATTGGACATTTGGGACTAGACTGAAAGGAGGAACAATGAGGCGTTCTTACCATCTACCTCAGTTTCTAGATCAGGGTTTCCTAAGATAATATCCTAGAATAGGATCCCAGAATCATTTAGGTTGTAAAAGACCTTCCAGACCATCAAGTCCATCCTGGGACTGATCCCCACCTTGTCCCCAGCCCAGAGCACTGAGTGCCACCCCCAGGCCTTCCTTGGACACCTCCAGGGATGGGGACTCCAAACCTCCCTGAGGAGTCCATTCCAGCATTTAGCGATCCTTTCCATGAAGAAATTCCTTCTGGTGTCCAAGTGGACCCTCCCCTGGCCCAGCCTGAGGCCGTTCCCTCTCCTCCTGTCCCTGTTCCCTGGGAGCAGAGCCCGACCCCCCCGGCTGCCCCCTCCTGTCAGGGAGTTGTGCAGAGCCACAAGGTCCCCCCTGAGCCTCCTTTTCTCCAGGCTGAGCCCCTTTCCCAGCTCCCTCAGCTGCTCCTTGTAGGACTGACTCTCCAGACCCTTCACCATGGGCCCTGCTGTAAATTATTAGGAATTATTGAAAGGCATTTTTAGGTTTTCACTGGTGGTTCAAGGAGCCTCAAGAGAAATCTGCTCTCTCCATTCCTCTCTCAGGAGCCTGGTTCTGGTGTCTAACACATCTTGGCTAATGCCAAATAGCATATGGTGCTAGCTGCAGTTGCAAATAGAATTCAGTGAGAAAGAGCTGAGAGCACCTTTGGAGTTGTCACAAGCCCCCTAACCTTACAATAAGATGTTGTTGTGTGTTTTGCAGCTTGTCGCTCATCCAGCTTTTTCATCGTTCATGCGATCTTGTTTACAGAAATTCCAGACAATAAATGTGTTGCAGAATAGCAAGGATTTAACAAATAATGTGCTGCTGAAGCACCTCAGAAATACCTTTTTTTTTTTTTTTCTCAACTCCACTTCAACCTGAAGTAAACACATAGATTAAAACATTTTTATGACATGCTGGGATCCTTTTTAAAGACTTCTTAAAGGTGTAGATGATATTGTTCTGAGACACCATCTTGGTCTGACACCAAAATCCAGTCTCTTAACAACTGCATCAGCATCACAGCAGCTCTGCTTTAATTAAATCTTCACAATTAGACAGGCTTGTTATTGTATGTCATTAGTCTTCCTAATACCTTTTTACCTATTATCACCTCATTTTCAAGCACGCATCTGTTGCAGGGAAGCTGCTTTTCCACCTCACTTCATTGCTTACTGATTTACACCTAAAAGGCTTTAGGCAGTTATGTTAACAATTATGAATTGTCTCGGTGAAAGTCTAAGGAACAGATAAAAAATGTGCTGGAGCAGTGAGCTGAATATAAATGTGAGGAACAGATTCTGGAATTCACTAAGTTTTTTTCCTTTTGGGGCTCGCATTTCCATTTGGCTCAGTTCTATCAGAAATGTCCCTTCCAGGAGACATCTGAGCACAAACTTTTCTCTCAGATTGGTTTCTGAACAGGGGGTGCAGGGAAATTGTTACATTCATTCCCTGGAATGGTGGCTGAGCATCAGTGGTTTTCCTGTTTTACATCTCTGAGAACTCAGTTGAGATATTTAATAACAACATATTAAAAAAAAAAAAATTATGGTACTTGGATTTTTGAGCATTTCAAATTTTACATAACCCTTCATTTGTCTTTGTGTCTGATAATCAGCATGTGCACACCCCTAAGATGTTTGGGATATGAAAACTGGACTTTTACTGTGAGCCAGACATCCCTTGGATTTTATGATCTATTACTGTTCATGGCAAAGTTACAATGCCACTTATATACATATTTATATATATTATCTATATGTTTGGCTGTTGTGGTATTGATTAGAGCCTCTGTCATATCAGAATGACTTCCAGCTGATATATGAAAATGCTGATAATTCTTCAAAGGCAAGATTTGGGCCTTTCTCACATCTATTTCTTGGCTTTCTCCCGCTTTTAAATTTGAAACATGGTACTAACAATTCAATTTTACTTCTTTGTCTGGGCAGTGTAGTAAGAAGGAATATGGAAATCATCAAAAGATTAAACAAATCCTCTAAAAATAAACAAAACAAACCTCATTGCAACTAAGAAAATTCCATAAGGAATAAACGAGAAAACTGGAGGGAAGCTGGAGGAACTCCACAGTTTCAAAACTCCACGAGGTCATAAAGCTGCATAAAATACGAGGGAAAAAGGAAATAGTTTTATTTTTACTTGGAGATATTGCAAGATTTGCCATTCATTTACCAGCAGTAGTGAACAATATGCTGGCATTCCAGTAGTCAGGTTGTCAAAGTGACCTTTTTTTAATGTCACATGTCACAGAATTTCATGTCACACTAAGACAACATGACAGGACAGAGCCAAGCTTTCCTAATGCTTCCCTTTCACCTTCTCAAAAGTGCTGGCATCCTAAGGAAGAAGATGGGGGTGTGGGATATTCATTGCTTGATGATTCAGTGACCACTCTAAAGAGGAAAGGTCAGGCAGCAAAGCAGCTTGTGCGTTATAATTCCTTTTTTTTTTAAACAAAACAAACAAACAAACAAACAAAAAACTATAAAATTTAAATAAAGTGGCAAAATAAGTAGTGATGCTTTAACATTAGGTGACTTGAAATGTCACTGCTGGTTTGGGATGCCACTCAGATGCTTCACTGTGCCTCTGACAAATGCAAACTAAATGGAAATGTCCCATTCCAGCTCCAGTTTGCAGCTGGTGCCTGTGAGAACACAGAAGGACGTGGACTGGGCAAATAACAGGTTCCTTTTCAGAGGCATCCAGGATGGCAAAAATGATCGTAAAATGGGGAAGCTTGGTCTGGTGGAGGTGTCCCTCTCCATGGCAGGGAGGCTGGAGATAGATTGTAAGGCCCCTTCCAACCCAAACCATTCTGTGTTTCTATTATTCCATGAAATCAGCTTTCATATGTGCCACTGTTGGCACTGAATAGAATTACAGATAACAGATTACAAGAAATTCTATTAATGATTTTTCAAATCTTTTTGCTGTTCTTTTTAAAACAGTAGCACTGAAACCATGACATGAAGAGGACCCTTGATTTGGTACTTCATTTTTCACGTTGTTCATCTCAGTGTAATGCCCTGTAGAACAGGGTTAGATTAAAAAAGTTATAATAAATTATTCATGCTCTAAATGAAACAGGCACACAGTCATTTTTATCCATGATTACTATTATCACTATTTCTTTAGTTAATATAAAAGTAGCTCATAATTCATGCACAGATGCCTTTTAAATGTGTGTTGTCAAATGTCTGGATACAAACAGATAAAGCAGAGATAGCTTGATACTGTTTGCTACTGTTTTCCAAACTTAACTTGGACTATTAAATTAATTTTTCTCACCAAGAAGAAAACTCATCCCAATCCACATAAGAAAAAAACAAAGACAAACTTTTAAAGATTAGCTTCCGAAGAAAACAAGAACTATCTGATCTTGTTGCTGGTGTTTTCATCAGTGCCCATTTCAAAGAATCATAGAATGGTTTGGATTGGAAGGGACTTCAAAGATCATCTTGTTCCAAGTCCTCTGCCATGGGCTCATCACTATCCAGAGGCATGGAACCCTCAGGAGAAGTGGAGGAGGAATGCAGAGAACAGGAAATAACCTGTGTGGCAACTGCTTGTTAACCAGAATGTCAGAGGGCTTGGATGTGACCTCTGTACCTCAATGGTCCTGACTGATCCAATACTAAAAAGATAATAGATACAAAAAAAACCCCCAAAAAAACCCCAATAACTAATAATAAAATAATAAATAATAATAAAATATAAAAGAACAAAATAAACAAAATAAATCTAGCAGGGAATTTTTCTTTCCTCTGATTCTACCTGGTTTGTGTTTTGCTTGGTTGGACAGCCCTCTGGTGAGATGTGTCTTAATTAAATATTCTGGAAGTTGGGCTTATATGGTCTCGATGCTATAGGAGGAAATTAGAGCCCAGCAATGGTGAAGACCAATAGAGTGTAGAATTAGGAAAAAACATAGAATTATCATGTTCAGTATTAGCTCAATATATTAATTCTGTGTAACACTGGTTTATGTTCAAAATAGCATTTATTTATTAATATTTTTATTTTAAAAAATCCCAACATACCTTTCTTTTGAGAAGAGAGGAGGAAGACATTCTATGATGATCAAGCTATAGCCACAGCAAGGAGTGAAAGCAGTAAGAAAATCCCAAGAATCTCTCCTAAGTGTACAGTAATTCCATTTTCATGGAAGCATTGAATGGTTTGGATTGGAAGAGACCTTTGGAGATCCTCCAGTCCAACCCCCAACTTCTTTTCACCAGTTCTTTGACTGAAATTTTCATTCCCTGTTCCCTCTACCTGCTATCACTTCCCTTCCTGCACAGCATTTTGGGATATTTGCAAATGCTTCAACATTGCCAGAGCAGAAGCATGGAAATGTTTTTAAATCATAATAACTGGCTTCCAGCTGGTTTGCAAGGAGGGGTGCCTTCCTACATGTTTATCCTTATTCATCCTGTAATTATAGCAGACTGACTAGAGAAGCTTTTAGAAACAACAAAAAGCACTGTTTGCAAGTTTAGCAAATAACTTTGCAGGCCTTAAAGGGAGTAGGTTTAATGATCTTGACTGGAATTTGAATTGTGGCATGGTAGTTTACAATAAAAACCTCAGAAATATAGAGAATTTGGGTAGGTTTATGAGTTGAGTAATTTGCCTTATTTGAAGTAGGCTTGGCTAGATCCAGTTTTTAAAACATGCCCTTTGTTTTTCTGCATTTTACCTTCAGCATCTGCATTTCAGTAGAGATTCTGCTTTATTTTGAAATCGGTGGTACATTCTGGAGAAACAGAAAAGCCACCGTGTTCGTAAAAATTTGCTCTGAACTGAAATTATTCAGCAGTGACTCAGCAGGAAGTCACAGAAGGCTGGATCTGCTTTCAAAAATGTGATTTCAGGAGTAGATGTTCTGGGATCCTGAAGGCAGATCTCAGTGGGCTGATTGATCTCAGTCCATTGGATGCCGCAGCCTGAGCTGCAGGCGAGAAAAGGCTGGTGGGAGTCAACACCAGGAAGAGCTTCTTGAGGGGATTTATTATTTTTTTCTTTCTTTCTGTGCTTGCAACAGTGGGCAGAACAGCTAATGTAATTTAATAGTTTGGGTATGTTCTCTCCAGTCCATAGGTATGTTCTCTCCAGTCTGTTAAGAAATTTCATGCCTGTCAGGACCATCGAGAAACTGTTCCAGGAATTTTTTATCACACCCTTTGCAGATGGCCATGCTCTGAATATTTGTAGGACAGGTTGCAGAAATACCATTTAAAAATGTGTATTTATGTTGGTGCCTGCAAGGACTTCACATGTTCAAACAATGCCTCTCCCTGATCACTTTCATCAGGCCCTCAGAGCAGGTGCTGAGCAAATCCTGTGTTTCCCAGCACCTCTAATTCAGGGGAAGCTTGTCCTTGGAAGATGGGCAAACCAAGCCCTAAATCACACAACCCCAAGAGCCCTGGCAGCCCAAAGCAGGACTGAAAAGGTGTTTGTAACCCTCGGTGCAGAAGCCCAGCAGCACTCTGAGTGTTAGATTTGCAAGTTCAGGGTTTGATCAGAGCCTGGGATGATTCATGAGAACCAGTTGCAGATACAGCCAGACCGGTGTCCTCTCACCTCTGTCTGGTGAGAAGGGTCCAGCTTTCTCTCCTAAGTCATCCTCTCTGTGCTCATCTAAGCCTCAGCTGCCTCAGGGCTTGGATAGGAATTCTGCTTGAACGGGATCTGGGATCTCAAATAGCTGATGGAGTTGTAGCTTCCAGCTTGCTTGGTTAGAAAATGCAATGCCAGTTTTTTCCCTTTTTGTGTCAGTTCCAACCTGTTTCTGGGTTGTTTCCACAGTCAAATCATTCATTTCTTGGTGATTTGAGGGGTTGCTGCTCTCCCCCAGTGATACCAGCTCAGTTGGAATTCACTGGCATGGGCAAGGGTCTTGGAACTGCCTGTAGGAATTTGTCAGTCACTACTCCCTCAGCTTCCCTCGTTTGAACAATCATGGAGTCATGGAATGGTTTGGGTTGGAAGGGATCTGAAAACTCATCCGGTGCCGCCCCCTGCCATGGGCAGGGACACCTTCCACTGTCCCAGGCTGCTCCAATCCCCAATGTCCAACCTGGCCTTGGACATTTCCAAGGATCCAGGAGCAGCCACAGCTTCTCTGGGCACTCTGTGCCAGGGCCTCACCACCCTCGCAGGGAAGAATTTCTCCCTAATATCCCATATAAACCTGCTCTCTTTCAGTTTGAAGCCATTCCCCCTTGTTCTGTCACTCCAGGCTAATGTGAAAATCTCTCTCCATCCTTCCTATAGGCTCCCTTCAGGTACTGGAAGGCCACAATGAGGTCACCTCAAAGACTTCTCCTTTCCAGGCTGAACAATCCCAATTCTCCCAGCCTTAACGATGGAATGCTACATTTGCATTGCAGTTTATAAAACTTCTTCCCTGGCACATTTCTGAGTTTGGGCAAGGGGGAGCTAGAAAATGAAGGTGAGCTCAAGTGTCTTATGGCATGTCTGGGATTCCTACCAGGACAGTCTGTGCAGTTGTAAAACTCATGATAGAAATTGCAATAAAGAACTGTCATTGCATTATGGATTCTGCAAAAGTACTTCCTGGCCAATAATAACCTTCCCATGCTCTCAGGGATCTGCGTGGATCTATTCTCCTTTATCCACAACTGTTAGGCAGGTACTACCAGACAAAACCCTTTTTTTTCCTTACAAATGTTAAAATTTCAGTCATGAAAGTGATCTCTTTGGTGCTGCACAAGCAGAGCTTCACGAAATACATATGTACTGTTCCATTTCTCTGTAATAAAAGCATTTCCCAAATAACAGTGATGTGCAAAGAAGCAATGCGCTGCTTTCTGCAGTGTTGTTTTGAGTAATGATATCCAGCAATTCCTCGGTGGCTGAGGCTTTGCTTCAGTCTTTTGTAAGGGAGTTTCATGCTCCAAGTTCGAGAATGACAACAAGGCTGCCAGACTCCCAGGAAAAAAGAGCTCAAAGCAGCCACTCCTTTGTGTATTGCCATAGCTTGGAGGAAGCTTTAGGCACGGCAGTAAAGCAAGCAGAACTGCATTCTGCTGCTTAAAGATGAGGGGCCCGAATCACAAGAAGTTATGAGAGGCAGAAGAAAGGGGCAGGTGACCTCAGAGGGTCCTAAAACAGGTCCAGCTGCAGCAGGGGAGGAGGCAGAACAAGGTTGGTGCGTGCACCACTGAGGTTTCCCTGTGAGTGGTCCCCCTGCCCTCCCCAACATGAGGATTGGCAGCAAAAGTTATGAACAGCCACAGTTTTACATTAAAGAGAACCCCAAAAACATGAATACTATGGTCTTGGTCCCAAAGACTCTAAGATGTAAATAGACTTCACTAATATTAGTGCTCAAGCATGAAGCAGTGTTGAATTTAGCAATTCTAATTTTCCATGTTGCAGACTTAAGTTGTTGGAAACAAATTCATGCTTTGCCACTTCAGTATTTTAATTCTACAAGTGACATGAAAGCACTTTTCACTCATTATAACATAACTTGGGTTGATCAAATACTTTTTAGTATAAAATGTGGGAAAAAATATGGCAATGAAATTGCACTATAAAATTTGAACATAACTGCAAATCTCATTTGCTGTCAGAGGTATTTGGATCCTCATTTTGGCTTATTGCTCTTTTACAGAGGAAAATCAAACTGAAAATCACATACATTTCTTCCAATCCCAATTTTTACAAGTGTTTTAGCTAAAGGAAAGACAGTTCAGACTCAAAGGAAAAAACAAGTTCCCTTACTCCTTACTTTTTGTGCATGCATATGTATAGGAATTTGTACTTAAACAGCTGAAAGGCTGTACTGTACTTCATGTGCCCTTCCTTTTTTCAAGCTTTTAGACTTGCAGCAACCCGTGAGAGGCAGCATGATGTCATTATAATCACAGAACAATTTTCTTCCTACTGGAAAGAAGCACATTGTTCCCCCTCAGTGAAAGAAAATTGAAGCTTTCAATGTTGCAAATAAGACACATCTAAGTTTTTGTTTATCCTTAATTACTGCAGGTCTCTGAGAAGCAAGAGATGTTGCATTTCAAAAGCAAATATCTTTCCCTAGGCCTTTGTTTCATTAAAAAACTGTGGGTTTGGTGTTGCTGCTCCCCACCAGCTGCACAGGGGTTGCGTTTGTGTGCAACGTGTAGATTTTTTGTTGTGATTTGGGCAGCCCCAACCTGGCCCCTGAGGCTCTCTCAGGTAATAGGATTGCCTGGTCCCTGGGTGTTTGTGGGGCAGGGAATCTCCGTCCCTGAAGTCCCAAAGCACCCACCTGGGGTGACACACGGCAGCTTATCAGCATTCCGAGCCAGAGCTGGAGGGGGAAAGGGAAGGGGCTGTGGGGGGTAAATCCCTCAGAAGTAAGACAAGATAAAAGGAACACGCTGAGAAGAGCAGACAGTTGTTTCCTAACTGAGCTGGGGAGGAAATGGAGCGGCCTGTGGCCCACTCCCTCTGACCCTCCCTTCCTCCGCACGGCGGGGTGGGGCTGTACCCGTTAAATTGTCAGCCCAGGGACAGCATGGAAGAACAACCACAGCTGCCTGATGTTGCAGGGGATTAAAAAACGCCGTCATCCTTTGCAACAGAGGCTCTGCAAGCTCCAGTGCTCAGTAAGAGATTTGCACACATGCTGGACCTCTCTGTCTGAGAAGCTTAGTTCCATCCTTGACCCGGTTTTAGCAGGCCCTGTAGTTGGTACATGAGGTGTGAGGGGGTTGCATCTCCTCTTCTCTTGGGATAAGTGAATGTTATGAGGAAAACTGAGAGCTGGGCTGTCCACGTGGTGATGTTTTGACTGTAAATCACTTCCCCTGGTTTCCTGATGGCTCTCTGAACTGGAGCTCCAGGTGGGGATGAGCCAGCTGAGACTGAAACACAGAGAGCTCCATGGTCTCTGATGTTCTCCTTGCCAGAGCAGGTTCCTTTTCACCCAGCAGGGCACACGTGGGATGTTGTTGCCATTCCTTGGCAAAGCACAGCTCTAGCACCTCCAGTGTCTGACATTTGTGTGTTGTATTCCTATGATATGCTCTCCTTGGGCTCAGACTTACGGTTGGCCACTGAAAGGCTTTCTGCTGCTCTGAAAATCGGTGGCCTGACTCCTGCAGGAGCTGAGCTGCCTTGTACCTCTGAGAAAAGGTTTGATTTCTTTTCTCGATTTCTCTCAAGGAGTTATCCGAGATTTTTAGGTGGATGACTGATCTAGAACCTAGTAATTTGACTTGGTGTTCTCCCTTGGTCTTAAAAGGAGATTGGAGAACTGTGTGTAACCCCTTCCTTAATCAATCAGTTTTATTATTCATTCTCTGTGAACCCGATTAGGTTAGAGTAGGGTTAGATGGGATATTGGGAAGAAATTCTTCCCTGTGAGGGCGATGAGGCCCTGGCACAGGGTGCCCAGAGAAGCTGTGGCTGCCCCTGGATCCCTGGAAGTGTCCAAGGCCAGGCTGGATGGGGCTTGGAGCAACCTGGGACAGTGGAAGCTGTCCCTGCCCATGGCAGGGGGTGGAATGAGATGATCTTTCAGATCCCTTCCAACCCAAACCATTCTGTGATTCTTTGATTCCATGATTACTTGTTTTCTACATGTCAAAAGGGATCACCAGTCTGGGAAAACATATTTCTTTGTGTCTGAAATTAATTTTTACTGAAAGTGTGGGCACTTATTGTAGGGAGCAGATGAAGATGAAGAACTTGCTGCTTGTGCAGAACAAGAAGGGAGGGCTGTAAACCTGAAAGACAGTGTGCATGAAAGGAGACTGCCTGAAAAGTTATTTCAAAGGAGGAAATAAGGCTTATTATCTGCAAAAATTAAAACCGACTTGCAGTAAAACCCCTGCAGTTCTGAGCTCGCTCTGCAATGCAAAGCCTGCAGGAAACACTGAACAGGGAGCAGAATTAGGACCTCGGTGGAAAAAGCTTTCAATCTCTATTCTGAGAGCGGCCATATTAATTAAATCCGTAATATGCTCTGTAAAAACCAAAAAAGAATCATGTTGTATCTCAGCCAGGCCAACAGAGTGACTAGTTTTACATGAAGTGTGAAATTAGGTTTAGTGTGTCTGGATTTTACCTCTGGGGGAAATATGCTGCAATTGCAAGTTAGTAGGGCACAGGTCATCGTGTGTGGATTCCAAACTACACAGGGCTGCTGTTCTGGCAGTAAAATGCAATATGCTTCTATTTTTGTACTTGCCATGACATGCTCAGTTTGCCAAATGTACAAGGATCCATCTTCAAATAAAACAAACAGCTCAGCTTGTCAGAAATGTTCCTGTTGTAGAGGTGCTGGATTCAGACTTATGGTGAAGAACTGAAAGTCTTGAAGGCAAGAACGAGTAATCTCTTGGACCACATAAATAAAATACATGTGTGATATTATTTTGTTTAAATGCAGAAACCAAAATACACCCTCATGATTGCATAGCACTGATTTATTTTCCTTGCATTATATTCAAATTCTGTAAAATTCCTGTGGAATTTGAGCATCATTTGCTCTTTCCTTGCTTGTAGGAAGTTTTGTTTAGTTAAACAACTGGTTTGCAAAACAACCTATCATGAGATTTGCTTCAGTTTATCACAGTGTCTTGAATACTTCTGTTTTACTGAAAATAATGTAATGTCTGCAAGACAACTGTACAGAATTACCTGTTTAAGTTGGGCTCATGTTTTAATCCCTTAGAACAGGTAAGAATGCCTGACACAATGAGGCAAGCCACAGAAAAAAATACTGCAGCTAAATTTCCAATTTAAAAAGACACGAAATGGTTTGGTTTGTATTTTAATGGGTCCTTGAAAAAGCACTCTTTTGTAATTACAAGCTCAAAACTGTTCAAAATAGTTAAATGGCATTTTCTTTCATTTTTTCACCTTTTTTTTTTTTTTGGTCTGGGACTTACAGCTACAGCCCTTTCTTGAAACATGCCTAAAACACAGGAGCTCCACAACCATCCCTACCTTAAAAAAAAATCAGTGTTTTTAACTGCTTCCACCATGGTGCACCTGCAATTCCAGCCCCAATCTTGAATTTGAGGGGGGTTTTTTTGTTTAACTGGTCGGTGGAAAGGGAGAAGAAGAGGGAATAAACATGCTTTTTGTTATTATTGTCTCTAAACCAGCCTGCAGACCAGACTTCATTAGGGAGCAAGGAGGTTGAAGAGAGCTGGCTGCAGCAAGTTACTTGTTGCCTAGTGACACCATCAGACCTATAAACTCCAGTTCTCTTAACCCTCTAGAGTCCAGGACCTGCTGGATCTGATTTCTGGGCAATTCCTGTTTTGACCAGCAAAGAATTTGCTTTTTTATACAAAAATCCTACTGTACCACTAGATGCCAGTAAGAATCAGAGAGAGAGAGGGATGGGCAGCTTACAAGTGAAATTAAATAAAAAATTCTTGAATGTGGGGCTGAGATAATAGTTCCTGTCCTCTTCCAGCACAACTGAACCTGAAAATGCCATAGAAATGTTGCCTATAAATACAAGTCTGAGGCTGTTTTTGCAGCCAGTGAAAGATGAAGGGAGCATCTGGTTTGACTCCTGATATCTGTTAGCAGAAGTTTCTCAAGTGGGTGAAAAATTGTTTTCTGGTTTTTTGTTGCTTGGTCATAATGTGCCCATTGCCGATGGGGGCAAAATTGCTTTTTGTTTTGTAGAAGTTAAAAAAATGCACTCGAATCCCACCTAATGGATGAGTGGAATGGACATTTGGTGACAATTGCCAGGGGAAGGTGACACGGCAGAGGTGTTCAGAGAGTCACGGAATATCTTGAGTTGGAAGGGACCCACAAGGATCATCACAGTCCAACTCCAGGCCCTGCACAGGGCACCCCAAACCCCCACCCTGTGCTTGGGAGTGTTGTTGTATCTCTGCTTCACAGGGATATTATTTAAGAACAATTACCACTGCTAGTTAGGCTGTAATCAATAGCAAGGAATCAGTAATTTTACAGGATGTGCTTTCATATCAAAATAACTCAAATAACTTCAGGTTTTGGTGTTTTTCCTGTTGACTTTGTTTCGGTTTTTCTATGAAGCTGTATTTTGAAAAATCATAGAACATTAAGAACCATAGCAAAAAGTTCATAGCTCAGCTGCTGTGTCTCCCCTCCAGACCAGTGTAGCTGTAAGTGATTTTTAGCATTACTAACTTTTGCAGCAATTAGATTTGGAAATCCTTTAAATCTAAGATAAAAACAGCAGACTGTTGCTGTGAGATCTTCATTGGCAAAAAGAAATGAGGCTTGGGAAAATCTCTCCTGATGGAAAAAATACATACTAGATGAATATAAAAAATTGAAAAATTGTAGGTCAAAGGGAAATAAATGTGTTGATTGGGACTGTCTTTTGCCAATCTGTTCCTGTTTCCTGTAGAATATCTGAGTTATTCTATTACTCTTTCCTTCAGGGTAGTGGCAATAAGAAACCAAAAGGCCCAATGCCCTCAGTGGAATCATGGGAACTCAGAATAACTGAGGTTGGAAAAGACTTCCAAGACCATCCAGTCCAACCTGTGACAGATCCCCACCTTGTCACCCAGCCCAGGGCACTGAGTGCCACGTCCAGGCCTTCCTTGGACACCTCCGGGGATGGGGACTCCAAACCTCTCTGGGCAGCCCCTTTTAACATTTAAGAACCTTTTCCAGGAAGAAATTCCTCCTGATGTCCAACCTGAACGTCCTCTGGTGCAGCATCTGCACTGAGGTCAACCTCTGTCCTCCACCACCTTCCTTGAGCCACCTCCAGCAGGGTCCTTTGTCCTGAAGGGTTTTTCCCCTCTCCTGAGGGATCAGAGGAATTTTCTCCCCATGTACCTCGAGAGTAATTGTTGTTCTTCCCTGCTTTTTGCTCAGCACTTAAATAGAAAGATTTCTCAGTTTGCTAACAGGATGAAAGGAAACTCCTTGCCAAGGCCTTCTGTGGGCCAGAGGAACTCTCAAGGGTTCAGACATAACATATATAACCTGTATTATGGTAGAAATAACTTGCAGCTGGCTAAAAAGGACAGGGTTGCTGCTTTATTGATTGTTCTACTTTATTCTCCTGAAAACTTCTTCCCTCTGTAGGATTGCTCAGGGAGAGGGGCTTTCCCTACTTTCCAAAGCACAGAAGGGTGAATTGCTGGTGCTTAGGGCTGAGTGAATTACACCAGGGCTGTGCCAGGGCTCAAGAGCCTCTCCTTCACCACATCTGGAAGTTGTGCAGTGCCATTGATTTGGTGGCTTAGCTGTGAAAACAAGCCCAGGTTGGACACAGTCAACTCTGGAGACCTTAAGCTGAGAGCAATAAGCAACAAAATTTTTTTTAATCCACCCCAAACCTGATTGGAAGTGTGAAAATCCAAAGTTTTGGCTTAGACTCACTGAAAAAGAAAATATTTGTCAGAATAATTTTTCATAGAATCACCTGATCCAAGGGCTCTGAGCTTCCTGTAAATGAATGAAGTTCTCAGAGAGGCAGGTCAGATAGTAACTAATGGAAATTAAACATGAAAGCAGAGACAAATGGAAGCTTCTGCTTCATGAATTTTATTTTGTGCTTTTGTAGCCTGTTCTTTTCTGGTGGCGGCTGGTTAGCAATTAAAATGTGATTAGCATATAATGGTAACTGCTAATGTGGAAGCATTGAAATTCTTTGTCCCAGTGATTGCTTTCTCATTAGCAGCATGAATTATGGGGTGCTTTAGCTGCTAGCCAAAGCTTGGAAGCCATGGGACACTGAAGTTTCCTTTAAAATCATGGAAATCAGTGATTTCTGCCACAGGATTTAGATTTGTAGAAGGAATACAAATATTTTCCAGTGACAGACAGGTAGTCACTAGAAAGGAGAAGTGAAAACAATTTCCAGCTTTCTGATGGCACAAGGCCCTTCAACTCCATAGGGAATAATATTCCAGTGAAAATAAATAATTTTTTTTTCTTCTTCAGAAATCCTGTGAATTGCAGACATTGGATAGCCGAGGTTGCTGGACATGCATAAAGTCAATAAAGTACCATCCAAATGGAATAGCTGGTAGGGATTGTATTTCTACAAAAGAGGTGGAAGCATTAGGATTGTCAAGCAAATAAATTTAACTCTTCATTTGGAGCGTTTTCCTCCTGGATGGTCACCCACAGAGAGAAATTCACACTGGAGCAAGTGTAGAGAAGGCTGGCTGACAGGAATCAGGGACAAAGAAAATTTCTCAGGAAGCAATGCTAAAATATTGTGGTTGGTTCAATTAATTAGAATAAATACATCAGGGAAATACCATTGCCTTCTCTAAAAAAAATTAATATAAAATGCCAGAGAGGGTGAAAAGCTGTTAAAGGAAAACATCAATATCAATTGATCCCAAACACATTTAGCCTGGAAAATGGAAGAAAGCTTCCAGGCATCAGCAGAAACGAAGTTCTGAAACTGCCTTTCAAGAGGGAGTGGCGTGGACGCAAAAGAGACCTCTGTGGTGCTTCCTGGGTCTATCAAAAAGTTTACATCTTGTTTTCCTACTAAAGCAGAAACCAGCGGTGGTTCATGCAAGAAAATCCCTTCAGCTTCCCCTTTCTTCCAAATAATCCTTAAAGAACTCCTGTGTGACCCGAATGGAAGTGCACAGTAAGGTGACCAAAGGTGACCATTTTGGGTTAAATAGCACATTTTCTTTATTTTAACTGCAAGGAAGAACATGGTAAAGTTCAGGAGTTAATTTACTATTGAAAGTAATGAAATAGTTGGAAACTGAGTACATGCAGATTGTATCATTAATTAATGAGTGAACTCTACAGCTACTGCAAATTTAGGAAATAACTTGAATGTTTCCACCTTGAGATGGCTTTTTAAAGGACTCACTGACATGGATTATAGCTTTGTGTGCTAATAAACCCCCAAGTTATTAATCAGGTCATTTCAATATTTATGATTTTCTAGGTATTTTGCTCTTTGTCATAATTATTACCCCCCCTTTCCTTGGTCACACGAAACCCTCATCTGAAATAGGAAATAATTTTTATGTCCTAGAAAAACTACAATTTAAAACTTCTTCTCTCATCCTGCAATAAGGTGCCTGCAGGATATATATCTGAGACTTGAAATGTGTCTATCATCCCCAGTTTTCCCCACACAGTATTTGAAGGAGTTACTGCAGTTATCCGAGGTTTCTAAATGATCTAGCATTTTGAAACATAGATTTCTGTTTATAAATGGATTATTTGGAAGGTTCAAAACCCTTTTTTTTCCTTTTTTTTTTTTTTTTTTAAGGAGAAACCAAAGGTTAATCCGTACATTTACAAATCAGTTTATTCCAGTGAAATACCATTTTCACTGCACACTTGCTAACTGGCTCTGTCTATATCAGTGAACAACTCACGTTCCTCAAATAGTTCTGCCTTTTTTATTGTCTGGACCATCTGCTGTGCTGTGAGCAGCTACTATTTTGGGCCTTTTCCCTTTAAGTACAAGTTTCAGATTAAATAAAGCCTTTGTAAAAGCTGCAATTATTGCCAGAGCATGTTCAGCAGTGTTGATGTGCTTTTGTGGTGGTTTTGGGGTTTTTTAAAGCCTTTTAAAACATTTCAGGCAGTAATGATAGCACAGCCCTTCCAATGATAACAGCATGAAGGACAGAATGATGTAACCATTCCTGAACTCACTCTGAGGATGCATTTCAATAAGTTGGTTACAAATCTTTTGTTGAAAAAAACCCACAATTAATAGCTGAAAATAATAAAGCAAATCTTGAAAAAGTGTTGTGAAAACCTCTCAAGGAGTCCAGTTATTTGTGGCATCATTAACATAACAAATAACAGCAAAAGCAGAGAAATTCAGGTTGGGGCTGCAATTGTCACACATTTCTGATGGCATTGGGGCATTTGAGGCCTCCTGGCCTTCCCCACACCAATGAAATTGTCTGTCATGAAGATCTTTGATGGGTGATGGTGAATGGAGCAGCTCTGCTGTGAGGAAAGGCTGAGAGAATTGGGATTGTCCAGCCTGTAGAAGAGAAGCTTTGGGGTGACCTCATTGTGGCCTTCCAGGACCTGAAGGGAGCTACAAGAAAGATGGACAGAGAATATTTACATTTTATAGATGCAGTAACATTGATTACAATGGGTCCATTTAGGCAGAAGAGGAAATAGATTAAAAAGAAAGAGAGAATTCAAGCTTCTAATATGAGTCAGGTAAATGTCAGGTTTAATGCTTTATTTTAGTTCAAACCTATAACCAAGCAGTTGGATTCAGCTGTAGCAAAGTGTTCTCATTGCCTAATTCCCACCTGGGTAACCAGACAATTTTTCTTATTTCAAACCCATCTGACTGAATTTGAGTTGTTCCAGCAATACCAGTGACTCTTGAGAACTGGCATTTAAAGTCCCTTCTATACTTATTTTAGCTTATAACTTGGTGCAGCATAAACCCCAAGTTTTCCTTTTCAGATTTCGTTCCCTAATTCAAGTGTAGGACTCTTGATTTTTGCTGTTCCTAGTTGTTTATTCTGTCTGTGGGGTGCTTCAAATTGAGGATAAGAGCAGAGCCTCTGCTCTTCCCCCCTCCTTTGCACTTTCCAGGTGCACCCAGAGGCAAAGAGGGGAAAACCTGCAGGAAAATCTGAGATATCACTGGTGTGGATTGTGTTTGGACTTGATGATCTTGAAGGCCTTTCCAACCTTAATGATTCCATGATCTCATAGTGCAACTGAAGCAGCGTGGAGGTTTTGGTATAAGAGTTGTGACAGGGGTTTTTTTTCTGAGAGGATACATCTGGATTACAAATTTGAAAGTCAAATGAATATTTGCTTTTCATTTCTAGCTAATATCCTGTGATAAAGATGCATAGCATAAGCAGTTGTTCTGAGCATGAAACTGAGGAAAATGTACTCATTTTCCAGCTCACCCTTGGAAATGCAGCACTTGTAAGCAGAAGAAATGCTCACTGTAAATCACACTTACAGTTAATGCCCAACCCAGGGGTAAAATGATGTCAGCAGAATTGTTTTAATGAAAAGTGCTCTTTTTCCTCTCTGCGAGGGTTTTATTTTATTACAGGTTCCCTTCAGATTTCTTCAGTACATATGTATGTGTTGATTGTCTTCTATTTGATGCATTAATCTAAAACTCAGAGAAATACTGCCTGTAAATTGAGTATATCGAGCAGTTCTTCCCTTGCTTGAAAACTCGAAGATTAAAACTGTGAATTACCTAAATAATATCAACTAATGCTTCTTTGAGCTGTCTATGGGCTCTGAAACACAGTGTTAATTTATCCCTCACTACTTGAAAACTTAATGCATTGTGTCTTGGTTTATTTGCCCCATTTGTGAAACTGTCTTCGAATGTTTTGCAAATAAAATGCTCTGTCATTGCAATTTCAGTATCTTAGTGATGCACAGAAACATAATGGAATTTTATCTATTTTCTTGATTTATAAGCCAGGAAAAAAAAAAAAACCAAACCAAAAAACAAGTGGGCAAAATAAACCAACCAGTGTGCTACTCAGTAAGCCTATTTTTATCATACATGTAAGTAGGTTAAACCATTATAGTATTTGTCATTAACGTGGTGGAAATTAGTGCAAAAAATTCACTAAGTGTGGGGTTTTTTTGGAGTATCTCAGCTCTGTTAGTGCTGTTCTCTTGCCACTCACCAGTGAAACTCTTGTCGTTGTCACTGTTGCCCCACCTGCACCTGAACGTAGCAATGCACCTTTATTTCTTCCCGAAGCCTGCACCTCTTAGCACTTCATCTGCTTCAAGCCCTCAGCAGGTGTGGTGCATGTCAGGCCGTGAGGAGGGAACTGGGGAAGGAAATCAACGCTTGTGCTGTCAGAAGAGCAGTTGGGTTTCTCAATGGCTCACAAACACTCGAGTTTCCAGACCTACACTCCATCTGAGCCGTGAAACCTCAGCGAAAGCAGAGCCTGGCCAGAGCACAGCCACAAGCTCTCCTCGTTTTGGCTGAAGCTGTTGGGCCCTAATTGAAGGGATTAACTCCTCATCCAACAGCTTTGCGTTTTGTGACGGTCACTGACTTCTTGATTTTGCCTCCGTTCCAGCTACTGCAGCTTTCTCAAATGCTTCAGTGTTTAATTTTAAAGATATCCTGGCAGAGGAAGCACTTCTTCCAGATGACAACTTGAAAATCGTGATGATTTTATTGGCGTTGCTGATGCTAGCTATAGTGTAAAATACTGGTAATTATTGCTGGGTTCTGGCAAATTATATTTTGTCCCATCTACGTGCATCATACTTTAGCAAGCAGTTCAGGTCTTCAAAACCAGGTTATTAGGTATTTTCTGTATGTGATTTTGACTGTGAGAGAAATGGGCTAGAGATGGATGCTGGGGCTGTACAGCAGAAAGAGAGAGCTCTTCATATTCTCCTTTTCTCGTGTGATCTGTGAGTTTCCAGGTTTCCTTTTTGTTTGGCTTTTGGTTTTGAGAGATAATAAACAGATGATATCGAAGTAAATAGCACCGAGTGGATCTTGACAGCTTTATTATGGCTATTATGTTATGGTACATTAAGTTTTTAATGAAATAAAATATGGCAGATTGCCAAATTATGTGATGATAATTTCAGGAAGCTGTAAACAGGTTACTCAGTAGTTCATAATTGCTGCAGGTAATTTAACATTCAGGAAACTTCCACCCACTGATAGTAATTAAGATTGTGTTTCAGCTATGTGCATTGATTATGAGTATCTGATCAAGAGAATCTCTCTTTTTTCCTTTCATGTGATATTTCACACTTAGCATTTTACCCTGCTGGCAGCAAATCTTCCCTTTTTATTTTGCATTATGGAACCTGTCAGTGGAAAATATTGTAACAACGTGTAATCTACCTGTGAATAACCTCACTGCTTGACTTCCAGTGTCAGAGAAAGCTCAGCTTCTGCCTGCAATGAAAATTCCCTTTATGGGGCTGCCTGGTGGAAAGTGGTTGCCTGGAAAGGACACCTTTCAGCTCGAGTTTGGCCAACATAAAGCCCTCAGCGTTTCTGAATCTCGCATTAAGGCTGTGCGGGAGAAAATCACCCAGCAGGTGTGCAGGGATGCTGTCAAAATAACCAGAAAATGCAGGAATTTCCCACCTGCCACGGGGCCTGTGTGAGAGCTGGCTGCAAGAGACTGGCAGAAAGGTGGAATGATCCACGGAGAACATCCCCAAGGATGCTCTGAGGTCGCTGGTAGCAGGGAAACTGAGGCAGGCTTGAGGCTGGGGAATGGCACGTCTGAGCAGAGCATCGTGGTCCAGACCAGTTCCCCAAATCGAGCCCCAGGAATCCTGGCATCATTAGCATTAGGGGATCCTGCCTGACCCAGCTGGGGAAGAGGGTAACTGGGTGGCCACAGCGGAGCATCCTCTGCCTCCCAGACTTGTGCCACTCTCTGGAGTCGGAGCCCACGCCGGGAGAAACGGCGCTGCCGCGTTGCCACAGCAACGGCAGGGACCTGTCAACACCTCTCTCCCTAATAGTGACAAATGGTACTTATTACATCAGCACTAATTTCATCTGATCCCTTTCAGATGAAGATACTTAGTCCTTGCTGATCAAATTGTGTCGCTGTAATTACTGAGAACAGACCTTATTAAATGACAGTGCTCCTTACTCATTGCCTCGTCTCATGCCCAAGCTTATCACTTTCCCTCTTTCCCTACTTTTGGTGGTGCTTCTGGCTGCCCCCGGGGCACACTCCCTATCCCAAGGCAGTGGTATTTTGCTTCCTTCAGGGACAGTGCATGTGATGGGGAGGAAGCTGCATTTGGTTTCTGTATTTTAATTTATGTGAAAGAATTCGAGACCTTCAGAGCACGTGGAGAAAAGCTGTTAAATGTGTGTGGAACTGCATAGCCCTTGCTACAAAAACCATAAAAAATAAACAAAAAAAGAGTAAAATTGTTTTTCTATTTGTTTGTGGAAAGTAGCCTAACTCTAGGTTAGGCTAACTGCATCCTTTGGAGAGCACATGGCTGCAGTTATCTTCTTATTGTGCTACTTGATGTTTCAGGTTTAATGAAAGACTTTACACGAGTGCAGAGAAATAATTACAGAAAAATCATCCAGGGAGGAGGAAATTAGACTGGAAATGCAGAGGATGCAAACCATTCTCTGCCACTGATCTGCAGGCTGGTGTTGGGTGTATTATCTTCCTCTACAGCTCAGAGCAACACACAGAGCTCTCCCAGCCTGGGAAGTCCTGCGCAGTGAAGGTCACGATTTTCAGGGCATTGAGAAGCTCCAGTCTCTTACTAGAGAGTCAGAAATATGAAAAGCAGCTGAGAGAGCTGGGAAAGGGGCTCAGCCTGGAGAAAAGGAGGCTCGGGGGGACCTTGTGGCTCTGCACAACTCCCTGAAAGGAGGGGGCAGCCGGGGGGGTCGGGCTCTGCTCCCAGGGAACAGGGACAGGAGGAGAGGGAACGGCCTCAGGCTGGGCCAGGGGAGGCTCAGGTTGGACACCAGGAGCAATTTCCCCATGGAAAGGGAGGTCAGGCCTTGGCAGGGGCTGCCCAGGGAGGTTTGGAGTCCCCATCCCTGGAGATGTCCAAGGAAGGCCTGGAGGTGGCACTCAGTGCTCTGGGCTGGGGACAAGGTGGGCATCGGGCGCAGCTTGGCCTCCATGGGCTGGGAGGGCTTTTCCAGCCTCAGGGATTCTGGGATTCTATTCTGTGATTCTGTGACCAGGACCCCATTGTCACAAACAAATTCAATGAAATGTGCTTTGCCCCGAAGATGTTTGAATTTAAATTGGCTTTATGGTTTTCCTGCTCTGCCTAGCGGGGTCTGATGAAATTGTCTCTTCCTAGCTTGCAGGTTCACTTGATTTTTCCTGAAGTTGGGGTGCCAGGTTTTCATTTGATGCCCGTCTGCTTGAGAATAAACGGAGCAGTGAATGGAAGGATGGTCTTTTGTTGTGGAATAATCAAACTGGCAGGAAAGGGAAGTTCAGCAGCATGCAAGTTAGCACTCAAGCTCTCACACTCTTTTGAAAAAAGATTACTCTGAAAAATAGCGTGACAAGTGGCACAGCAAGTCACAGGGCAAAGAGAATTTTCAATCAAGGTATCCTTCATTTCTGTCATCGTTTTAAAAAGGAGAATGATTTCTCTTAACAGATGGCACATGCCAATTTATATTCAACTATGATTTTGCACCTTGGCATTACACAAAAAATTCAAGATTGTTATTGGTGTTATTTCTTGGTCTTCTCTTTAATTGACCACATAATTCAAACTTTTGTGTTTTTCACACCTATATAACTCTGAAAATCTCCTTAAGGGATAATAATGTTAATTTTGTCATTATATAATAAATAAAGGATAACAAATCTGTTCCCCTCATCATCAGAAAAAGCAGAGCAAGTCATTAAAATTGTGGCAAATTGTTTATGTCCCAGCTAGCAAGAAGTGGGAGATGCCAGAACAATTCCTTCCCGGGGTGTAATTAAGTCTATTGTTGCTTATTTCAATGTTTATCAGAGACCTTTTAGCCAAGTCATAGTTTGGGACAGTTGGAAAATGTTTAGTTTGCCTCAGGATAATAAATTATCTCTGTCTGATTCCCATGTAAAAGTTAAAGGATTAAGTTGTTTGCTTGTTTGGTTGTTGGTTGGGGTTTGGTTTTTTTTTTTTCAAATTTACATTGGGGTTAGGTCTCTTCCTAGACTGAGAATAGAGTAGAATTTGTGAGCCCATGTTGACTGCCTGATGATTGCTTTATTTTTTAACTGCCACGTGTAAATTGGGTAAGGCAGAGAACTTGATTTTTCCAAACGTCTGGGAGACAGAAGCAGCTGTATTTTGTATTAGGTCAACACTTGCAGAATTTTTATGTGGCTCATTTTCATTCACGTTAAGGAAATTCTCTTGTAAAGAAGTGTACAAATATTCCAGATTGCTGAATGCCAGGCACAGATTCCAGGGTTACCGTGCAATATTTTTTTAATCTCCATTTAATTACTGGAACATAATGGTGGTTTTTCAAGGCAGTGACATTTGGTGGGTCCTCTGGGAAAATGCAGCCACAAATCATCTCAACACAAGAGTAGGTCAAATGGTAATAATCAAGTCATATTCATAACTCATTGGAAACAGACTATTCCAAAATTGCTACCTGATACAGAACTAATGCCTCATTAATCAGAAATACATCAGCCTAGGAACAGTGGTTGTGTCAGCTGGAATTATGAATGAGGTTGCAGGGACTGCCAAGTGCAGTGCTGCATTTAGGTAGATGCAGTCTTGTGCAGGCTTGTACTTGCTTAGAGGACTCGTTTTCGTCATGCAAATGAACCTAAAATTATGCAAAAATGTCTTGAGTGAGAAAGAAGCTCTGCAGCTTTACACACTCAGTGTAAATAGAGCAACCCTCTTTGGGGTATATCTTAGAGCACAGTGAAACGTTCAGTTTTAAATAAGTGAATCACAAAGTTTTCCTTGTCAAGGGAGAAAAGGGGAGTTTAACTAGTGCAGAAAACATATATACACACACATAAACCAAAATATGTACATTTGCCTAAACTGGAGTGTAGGGAGGGGATTGTGCCCCTGTG
>VWZW01004605.1:15985-28250 GCA_013397115.1 Edolisoma coerulescens
ACAGGGTCACACGCGTCCCAGCCCCGTGGGGAGCGCCCCCAAATCCCGCCGGCTCCGCAGCCGGGCGGGCGCCCGGTGATGGGGCAGCTCCATCATTCCAGCCCCCCTGGAGCAGCCGTTATCCCAGGGAATTCTGCCTTACCAGGTCCCCGACGGTCTCACGCAGCTCCCGGACCTTCTCCTCCAGATCCAGGTTTCTCTCCGTCAGAGTCTCCACCATCTCCTCAGCACCCAGCGCTGCATCCACCTGCCAGGACACACATCCCAATCTATCCATCCACCTGCCAGGACACACATCCCAATCTATCCATCCACCTGCCAGGACACACATCCCAATCTATCCACCTGCAAGGACACCAATCCCAATCCATCCATGTTCCAGGACACATATCCCAATCCATCCACTGCCAGGACACACATCCCACTCCATCCACCTGCCAGGACACTCATCCCAATCCATCTGTGTGCCAGGACACACATCCCAATCCATCCATGTTCTGAGATACACATCCCAATCCATCCATCCATGTGCCAGGACACACATCCCACTCCATCCACTGCCAGGACTCTCATCCCAATCCATCTGTGTGCCAGGACACACATCCCACTCCATCCACTGCCAGGACTCTCATCCCAATCCATCTGTGTGCCAGGACACACATCCCACTCCATCCACTGCCAGGACTCTCATCCCAATCCATCTGTGTGCCAGGACACACATCCCACTCCATCCACCTGCCAGGACACACATCCCAATCCATCCATCCACGTGCCAGGATACCAATCCCAATCCATCCATGTTCCGGGACAGCAATCCCAATCCATCTGTGTTGTGGAACACCAATCCCAACCCATCCATCCACCTGCCAGCTTGGAGGGATTGCATGGAGCAGGGATCCTTCCTGGGGGCTTCCCAAGGAAGGATCATCATCATCCCAGCAGGAAGGTGGGATGGGCGGGCACGGAGCAGACCTGGGAACACGGAGCATCGTCCGTGCCCTGTGCCCACATCCAGGCAGAGCCCAGCACAGCCCCACTGCTGGAACAGGGTTTGGGATTCGGGAATAGGGGACCAGGAGTGTTGGTCCTGCAGTGGTATCACCACACGCAGCTCTCCAGGAGTCTCCATGCCCCAAATGTCCCCAAACTGCCCCAAATATCCCATCCCACCTGTCCCTCACCTGCTCCTTGAGCTCATCCACCGTCTTCTCTGCCTGCTTCACCTCCTCCTGCAGCTTCTCCCGCTGCTGCCGCAGCGACTCCAGCTCCGTGTTCTTCTTCTCCATCTGCTTCTGGAGCTTCACGTGCTCCTGCTTCTCCGAGGCGGACAAGTCCCGCATCCTGGGACAGCCACAGGTCCCGTCAGGAACGGCTCAGGAGCACCTGGATGCTGCTCCTGGGGGGCACCAGCAGAGCCAAGACCCCCTGCCCGCTCCAACCGGGATAACGGAGCTCATCCATCCCCATCAGCCCCTCCCTGGTGGGGACATGAGCAACGTTCCCAAAATCCAGCTCATTGAAAGCGAGGGATGGGTCCCACCTGAACTTCTTGGCTGTGGATTCCCAAAGGAAAAGCCCCTGAACCCCAAGCCCTGGAAGGTGGGATCACCCAGGCAAAGGCAGATCCCAGGGCTGGGCAGGGTCTGGATCACGGTGCTGGGATACTGACACCACATCCATAGGGAATTAGGCATGGGAACGGCCTGGAGTGGCTCATTTTGTCCCCATCCCACTGATTCCCTGGGACTAGGGACTCTCCCTTCCCTGGGGATGCTTTAAGAGCTCGGCAAAGATCCAAGATCCATCAGCAGGAGAGACATGGGCTGCCCCAGAGAGGGATTGGGATCGGTGCTCTCGGACTGAGGGAGCACAAGAGGCCTGGGAAGGAATTTTGGGAAGCACAGGTGGGCTCCCACCTGACAAGAGCCTCCTTGAGCCTGGCGTTCTGCTCCTCCAGCTGTTTGACCTGGTAGCTGGATGCTGCTCCGTCGGAGCCTGCGGAGGAAGGGATGGATCAGAATCTCAGACTGGTTTGGGTGGGAAGGGACCTTCAATCCCACCCATTCCCACCCCATTCCATGGGCAGGGACACCTTCCACTATCCCAGAGTGCTCCAAGCCCCGTCCAACCTGGCCTTGGACACTTCCAGGGATGGAGCAGCCACAGCTTCTCTGGAAAAATCCATCCCAGGGCTTCCCCACCCTCCCAGGGACGAATTTCTCCTCAATATCCCACCCAACCCTATCCCCATTCCCCATTTTCCAAGCCCAAAGTCCCTCTCCCTTCCCACCTTTCTCCTCGATCTCGTGCTTGAGGATCTCCAGGTCCATGGTGAGGTATTCCACCTTCTCCTTGAGGGAATCCACCTCCTGCTGCAGGGACTCCGCTCGCTCCTCGGCCATCTCCTTGTCCAGCGTGGCCATCTCGATGGCGTCGGCCGTGTCCGCCATCTCCTCCATGTACCTTTCCTTGGCTTCCAGGGCATCCTTGGCTTCCTGTGGGAAAACACGGCGGGTGAGGGGACCCCAGAACTCTGGAGAGACCCCACAACAGCCCTCGGGAAATTACTGTCCCTCAAGGCTCTCCCAAATCCAATGGGTTTATCTGGGACGGGAGGGGACGGCCCAGCGCTCCAGGGTGTCCCACTGCCCTTTTCCCTGCTCCAAACCTGGCAGGAAAACCACGTGCAGGTGAGGAGAGAGGGATGGAGACAGGGAATGCTGGAGCAGACAGATAAATCCCTGGGGAAAGAAACCAGGAATCCACCCTGGAAAAGTAGGGCAAGGAGAAGGAAACGCTCCTTGGCTGCTTGGATGGAGTCCTGGGAGCTGCAGGAACAGCGGAGGGGGAAAGGGAAACACCTGGAAAGAGAGAGAGGGAAGAGGGAAACACCTGGAGAGAGAAGAAGGAAGCACCTGGAAAGAGGGAAGAGAAAAGCACCTGGAGAGAGGGAAGAGGGAAGAGGGAAGAGGGAAGAGGGAAGAGGGAAGAGGGAAGAGGGAAGAGGGAAGAGGGAAGAGGGAAGAGGGAAGAGGGAAGAGGGAAGAGGGAAGAGGGAAGAGGGAAGAGGGAAGAGGGAAGAGGGAAGAGGGAAGAGGGAAGAGGGAAGAGGGAAGAGGGAAGAGGGAAGAGGGAAGAGGGAAGAGGGAAGAGGGAAGAGGGAAGAGGGAAGAGGGAAGAGGGAAGAGGGAAGAGGGAAGAGGGAAGAGGGAAGAGGGAAGAGGGAAGAGGGAAGAGGGAAGAGGGAAGAGGGAAGAGGGAAGAGGGAAGAGGGAAGAGGGAAGAGGGAAGAGGGAAGAGGGAAGAGGGAAGAGGGAAGAGGGAAGAGGGAAGAGGGAAGAGGGAAGAGGGAAGAGGGAAGAGGGAAGAGGGAAGAGGGAAGAGGGAAGAGGGAAGAGGGAAGAGGGAAGAGGGAAGAGGGAAGAGTGAAATACCTGGAAAGAAGGAAGAAGGGAACACCTGGAAAGAGAGAGAGGGAAGAGGGAAACACCTGGAAAGAGAGAGGGAAGAGTGGAACATGTGGAGAGAGAAGGAAGCACCTGGAAAGAGGGAAGAGGGAAGCACCTGGAGAGACAGAGGGAAGAGGGAAGAGGGAAGAGGGAAGAGGGAAGAGGGAAACACCTGGAGAGAGAAAGAAGAGGGAAGAAGGAAGCACCTGGAAAGAGGGAAGAGGGAAGCACCTGGAGAGACAGAGGGAAGAGGGAAACACCTGGAAAAAAGGAAGAGGGGAACACCTGGAGAGAGAAGGAAGCACCTGGAAAGAGGGAAGAGGGAAGCACCTGGAAAGAGAAGGAATAAGGAAAGCAATGTCCCAGCTCGGCTCAGCCCTGATTCCCAAATGCACCCGATGTTGATTGGGAGCAGAGGAGAAGCCCTCGAGTTGCACCAGGGGAGGTTTGGTTGGATAATGGGAAAATTTCCTCCCAGAAAGGTTTCTCAGGGCTGGAATTCCCCCTGGAGTCACCTCTCCGGGCACTGCCCCATTCCCAGGGACCCTCGCTGACCTTCTTGGCCTCCTTCAGGCGCTTCTGGAGCTCGGCCTGTTGCTCCTGCATTTTGCTCTTCCATTCCTGCACCTGCTCCAGCTGGATCTTGTACTTCTCCAGCTCCTTGAGCTTCGCCTTGTCCTCATTCCGCTTGATTTTCAGCGTCTCCAGCTTCTCCTCAAGGTCCCGGACCTGAGCACGGAGATTCTCCTCCTCCTACAACAGTGAGCCAAGAATTAGGGAAGGAGCAGGGACATCCTTTGGAGAGAGCTCCGGGAAGGTTCCTGGAACCCCACAGAACCTGGCCTGATTTTGTCATGGATGCTGGGGCAGTTTGAGAAGGGAGGGACTTGGGACAAGGGATGGAGGGACAGGACACAGGGAATGGCTTCCCACTGCCAGAGGGCAGGGAGGGATGGGATTTTGGGAAGGAATTCCTGGCTGGGAGGGTGGGGAGGCCCTGGCACAGGGAGCCAGAGAAGCTGTGGCTGCCCCTGGATCCCTGGAATTGATGCCCTCAGCTCTCCCTGTGCCCTCCACCAGCGCCTGCCTGATCCCACTGCAGCATCCACATCATTCCCAGGTGATCTCCCCCCCAGGGAAAACTGATCCAGGTCCTTTTCCAGCAGCTCAGCTGCCAGGGCAGGGAAAGGCTGATGCCAGCATTCCTGAGGGAAGGGCTGCAGGGAGGAAGGGATGTGACCCCCCTCCCTTCACAGGGCTAAAGCTTCAAATCCCAAAGCTGGGTGACAGCAAGGAACAGGGCTTGGAAAAATCCTACGCAGTGCAGGAAAACTCCCACGGATTCCTCCTCTGCTGCTTTCCCAGCCTGGACATTCCGATGTCCCCAGGCGAGCCACTTCTGCACCCAGTCATGGAAACCAGTTCCCAGAGAGCTCTGGGAAGTGGGGACAGGGGTGGGGACATCCCCTATTCCCACCCTGAGGTGCCTTTTCCAGCTCTGCCTTCCACACACAATCCCGGAGCTTCGTCCTCTCCCGCTCTTCCCTCCCTGGCCTCGTGCCCCAAATCTCCCCCAAGCTCTAATTAACTCGTTAATCAAAGCAGGATGGAAGCGATGGAGAAGTATTTTAAAGATCAAAACGGGAATAACTCTGCAATGATTAAAAATTCCCGAATTTGGGAAATATTGGACCTCTCCAGATGGGCTTTGCATCCCAAGGCAGGAGGGCCCCCAGTGCATCCACCCCAGTTCTCCCAACACCAGATGGATGTTGGATGTTCCCAACTAGACCCTCTGGATTTAACAGGATCAAGCCCTGACTCAAGAGCCTCGACCCCCACCTGCCCACTGCTCCGATGCCACCTGTGCCCCACAGGGACCCGGGAAGGGATGGAAGCGCACTGGGAATTCTCTTTGGAAGTATCCTCCCAGCTCTGCTGCCTCCGCCTCTGTCCTGGCCAGCTCCGACCTGTCCCACGCCCAGTGACCACCCCCAGGACCCTCCAGGGCACCTCCTCCTCCTTTTCCCAGCGCTCAGGGCAGGGCGCAGCTCACCTTGGTGGGCGAGGGGACCGGGGGTGCCCCCGGGGAGCCCAGGGAGGGCGTGGGGATGACGGGGGCCACCAGCGGGGTCTGGGCGGGCGTGCCGGGCTCGCTGCTGCTCATCTCCCCGCCGGACGCCGAGGCCGATCCCGAGGGCCCGGCCGTGCCGCCGGACGCCGACGACGTGGGGGTCCGGGTGGGCTGCAAGACACCAGTGCAGGTGAGGGGGAGTCAGGAGGGAATATCCCAAGGGATGGTGATCTCACAGCCTCCCTCCGTGACGCCTCAGGTGCTGCTCCGGGTGGCTCCCACATTCCTGATTCCAGCAGGGGAAACCCAAGGTGTGGTGACAGTGGGGACACCCTGAGCTGGCCCCCAGGAATGCTGCTCTGGAGGAATTCATGGATAATCCATTGGGGAAGGAACCCACAGGCTGCCCAGAGAAGATGTGGCTGCCTCATGCCCCTGGAAGTGTCCAAGGGCAGGTTGGACGGGGTTTGGAGCATCCTGGGATAGGGGAAGGTGTCCCTGCCATGGTGGCACTGGATGAACTCCAAGGTTTCTCCCGATCCAAACCATTCCATGATTCCAGGATTAAAGGTCCCAGCTCCAGAGGGTGAGACAGCAAAACCTCAGAGCCCACTGAGATGGGAACACAGTTGTAGGGGAGCAACAAAAAAATCAACAAGGAGTGAATTCCCAGCATCTGGCGGGGCCCTGAGCTGCTTCGTTAGCGCTTATGAGGCTGTTAATTAATCCCTGTCTGAACCCAGGCGATGGGAAAAGGGGTGAGGGAAGCACCAGGTGCCCCCCAGGCTCCCACTGGTCTCCTGGCTGACCCTATTTCTGGAGCACTCACCTCTGGCTGTGTAAATTAAACCTCCTGACTTAATTTTAGCCCCAAAAATAGCATTTTTGGTGCCACGAGGGCTGACCAGGCGTGTGGTTTCACCCACGGGCACAGCTGGCGAGGAGAAACACCCACCCTCTGCCCTTATTTTGCCCCAAATGGAGGCAAATCCGAGTTAACTCGGCTGCAGCAAGTCCAGCACCCCTCGGATGGGCCCAGCCTGCCCTCCTGGGATGATCCCAGTTCTGCCAGGCACAGAAACAGGGAATATCTCGGTGGCACAGAGCGTCACACACTTCCTCCCCAATACAACTCAAACCAAGGATGTTTGTTGTTCCTGGAGCTTTTGGGGTCACAAATCCCTCACAGAGAGCAGGGTTAGGTGGGATATTGGGAAGGAATTCTTCCCTGGGAGGGCGGGGAGGGGCTGGGATGGAATTCCCAGAGAAGCTGTGGCTGCCCCTGGATCCCTGCAAGTGTCCAAGGCCAGGCTGGACATTGGAGCTTGGAGCACTCTGGGATAGTGGAAGGTGCTCCTGGGTGGAACTGGATGGGCTTTAGGTCCCTTCCAACCCAACCCATTCCATGATTCCAAGATCCTGCCTCCACCTCCCCGCCCGGCGCAGGAGCGAGGCCAAAGGAGCAGGAGGTCCCACAGGACATCCCTGCAGAGACAGGGAATAAGAACCACTCAAACCTGGGAATGGGATGGGATCCCAGTGCCCTGGGGCTGACAGAATCCACCTCAGCCTGGGGCGAGGTCCTGGAAGCACCCAGTGAGGATGGAGCCCATCCCCCAGGAGAGTTCTCCATTTCCAACCTCGACCTTTAAGGACTCCCCTCCCACATTTCCTCTCCTCCAGCCACGAGTCCCTTCCCAAGGTGAATCCCGAGGGCCAGCTGGGACCACGCAGCCCCACCTGCCACCTCAGGCTCTCTGAGATCCCACTCAGATCCCGCTGCCAAGCACCCGGCACAAGCCGGGACGGCCAGAGAGCAGCAACCCCCGCAGGGACCCCCCGGCAGAGCCTGGGCACTGCCACACAGATTTCACGCTCTTCCACGGCCATTCCACCCTGGGAGAGGGTCCCCAAGGATCTGGAGCTGCTCTAGAGGAGCCCATCACCCCCGTGAGCTCCTCTGGGCTCTGCACAATGAGGTGGAAGGACAACGGGAACGCGCGGGGCGGTTGGGAACCAATGGATGGTGTTTAAGTTGGCATCCACAAGAATGGCCATGTTTGAGTGGGGTTGGCAGTGAAAGGATCATGTTTGAGGGTGGTTGGCACCCAATGGATCATGTTTGGGTGGGGTTGGCAATGAACAGATCAGGTTTGAGTAGGGTTGGTACCCAATGGATCGTGTTTGAGTGGAGTTGGCCACCAGTGGATCATGTTTGGGTGGGGCTGGCAATGATGGATCATGTTTGAGTGGTGTTGGCAACCAATGGATTGTGTTTGGGTGGGGCTGGCACCCAACAGGCCATGTTTGAGATGCTGTTGGCACCCTATGGATCATGTCTGAGTGGTGTTGGCACCCAACGGCCCGTGTCTGAGTGGCACTGGCACCCAACAGACCCCGTTTGTGGTGGCCTTGGCACCCAGCGATCCGTATTTGTGACGGGGCTGCCCCCCAGCGATTTGAGTGGCGTTGGCACCCACGGGGCCGTTGGTGCCCGGTGCCCCCCGCGCTCGCTGCCCCCACCGTGGCTGCTCACCTTGGGCCGGCGGGCGGTGCTCTGGAGGGCAGCGGGAGCGGAAGCAGAGAGGACAGACAGTCACACAGGGACAGAGGAGCAGAGAGCAGCCGGCGGCGGCCGGAGCGGCAGAGCAGGGAAAGGAGACAAAAGACAGCACGGCATCGTTAGTGTGCCTGGCATCGGTACTGTGCCCGGCATCGCCGGCGTGCCCGGTGGCACCGGCTGCGCGCCGCGTCGTTAGTGTGGGGGCTCGTTAACCCGCTCCCCGGGCTGCTCCGGGTGGGACCCATGGGCACAGCTCCCATGGGACCCACAGGCACAGCTCCCATGGATGCCCTGGCACAGCTCCCATGGATTCCCCGGCACAGCTCCCATGGATCCCCTGGCACAGCTCCCATGGATCCCCTGGCACAGCTCCCACGGGACCACGGGAGCAGAGCCCAGAGCCAGCACAGCCCTTGGTGCCCCCCGAGCCCCGTCCCCGCCCCTCCAGCCCAGTGTGGGGACAGAGCTGGGGACAGAGGGCACACTCTGAACCCCCATCCCGATCCCACGGACACCCCGGGGCAGATCCACCTGGTGTTTCCAAGGAATTTTGGTCTTCAGAGGCAAAGCCTGGTTCAGGCTGGCCGGGCATTCCGTGCCCCGTGGGCGCGGGGGGGGTTTGACCTCCCACGCCTTTCCCAGAGACCCTCGGAGTGGGAGGTGGAAGGGATTTATTCCCAAATGCAATTTTCCCCCTCTCCTCATCCCTCTGATTTTCCAAAGGGCCCAGAGCACCTTGGACTGGCTGCCCCAGAGCCCCCAGGCTCTGCTTTGTTTAACCAAAAATTCCAAGGGCACCACGGAGCTGATCCCGCACTCCCAACTTCTCCTTTCATGGCTGGAATTAAATCATCCATGATTTTGGGACAGGTTTCCCCCCACACCACCCCTCCATGCACATGCAGCAGCTCCCGGCAGCTCAGGGAGGGGAGGCCACGGGGCCCAGCCCGGAACAGAGACAAATATGGAATTAATTGGTATTTTTCCCATTAAAAACAATCCCTAATGGATAGAAAAGAAGGAGCGGCCAGGCTGGTCCTGGGGGGAAGCGGGTGGGCATTGGGAACATCTGTCCAGCTGCAGCCTTGGAGCACTTCCACGCTCTCCCTCATTTGTGATTCCATGACCTAATCCCAGCTGGGAATAACCAGGAGCAGAACAGATGGATAACGGCGCTGCCACAGGATCCCATGTCCAGGATGGGGCTGGGATGGGCACACGGAGCCCACCAGGGACCGGCAGCTCCAGCCGATATCCGACACGGAAAACCTCGGGAAACCTCGGAGCTCTATTTCCCTCTTTTCAATATAAACCTGGGTGTGTTTGCACTTCCAAACTTCCCATCACCTCTGGATGGCTTCAGCTAAATCCTGCTCTGCTCACTCCCAGCCTTTTCCCAAAGGCTGCACGCCAAGGGAAGACATTCCCATCTCCCACAACATCTCCTGGGTGATCAGATTTTCCAGGAAAACGGAATGACAGCAGCTCCAAACCCTCAGGTGAAACTTGGGCTGGCTCAGGATGCCCTTCAGGAGCGCTCCGGCATCCTCCCAAAGTCCAGCTAAGCAACATGGAGCAGCAACAGAAATCTGGGAGACACTTGGAAAACGCCTTCTTCAGGAATTCCACAGGTGGAGATCCCACACACGTGGGGGGACTCAGGAGTGGGGCTGGGCTGGGGGGTCCCACACTGACCACCAAGTCCTTCGACAGGGGAAAATGTCACCAGAGCCAACCAAGTCCTGTCCTGGGGGACACCAAACCTTCCCTGGGGGACACTGAGCCTTGTCCTGGGCCATGGGAATGGGGGACACTGATCCTGTCCTGGGGGACACTAAGCCTTGTCCTGAGGGACACCAAGTCTTGTTCTGGGGGACACCAAGCCCTAAACTGGGGGACACCGAGTCTTGTCCTGAATGGGGGACACTGATCCCTGTCCCAGGAGACACCGAGCCTTGTCCTGGGGGACACTGAGCCCTAAACTGGGAGACACAAAGCCCTAAACTGGGGGACACTGAGCCTTGTCCTGGGGGACACCAAACCTTCCCTGTGGGACACCGAGCCTTGTACTGGATGGGGGACACCAAGCCCTGAACTGAGGGACACCAAACCCTGAACTGGGGGACACTGAGCCTTGTCCTGGCCATGGGGTGGGGGACACCAACTCAAACCCCGACTCAAACCACACCAAACCCTAAAAGCAGGGAGAAGCCTCCTGGTAACCATCCCTAAAGCCGTGTGGAATGATGGGGAATAATCCTGCTCTGTGCCTCCTCCGGAGCTCCGGTCCCCTCTGTGTGATGCCACCTGCAGACCACTGAAAGTTGGATCTCCAAGACCCTTGGGATTCTTGGCAAAAAGGGATGCTCTGGGATGCTCCAGCTGCTTTTTCCATCAGGAATGGCAGATGGCCGGGCTCCCCTCCGTGTTGGCACCTTCCTGTCCATCCATCTGTGCCCACGGCACCAGCCAGTCATCCCTGGGCTCGAGCAAGGCCGGTGACCAGGATGAGACATGGATTTTCCGGTGTCCGGCATCGTGCCAGCACTGGGAGCAGAGGCTCCAAGCCCACCTGGACCCTCCTGGATCCGGGATGCTCCGACCCCACCCGCTGGGGATGGATGTTCCACCGGAGGTTCCGGGCTCTGCTGTGTAATGCTGCTGCATCAATATTTGATGGAATTATAAAACCTCTGCTCCCGGGGGAACGTCGGGGGCTCCGAACCGGCGCTCTCTGAGATGGACTCGGCATCTGGCAGCAGGAACTCTGGAAAAATCCTCCTGGATACCAAGGACTGACTGTGGTGAGGGTGGCGTTGCCTGCTGAATGTGGGGTCACCCACAGGTCCTTCCTGATTTGGTTCTGCTGCAGGTGTGGGAATCCTGATCCAGCCAGGAGCAGTGAGCGCCGGACGGATCAGCAGGAATGTGGGAATGTCACCTTCCAGCGGGCAGGACAGGGGAGGTGTCACTGGAGCCTTCTCCTGGATTAAGTTTCAAGGCTTCTGATGAGGAAAAGCTGAACTTCACAGCCTGTGGCTGCTGCTGTGGAGCATTCCCAGAGTTTCCAGGAGAATTCCGACTGGCAGCAGCTCCCGAGCGGGGCAGGAGGCGCTGGAGGTGATGCCCAGGCATTGCCCCACTGCTGGTCCGTGCTGATGCCATCCCACTCAATTCCTGGGAATTTCACTCCTCGGAGGCACCTCCCCCCTGCTGGAGCTGATCTCAGCCCCCAGCAGCAGAATGAGCCCCCCAAGGTGTGATTTCCTGGGATACTGCCGGGAATTCTGCATTTCAAACAACCAGCACCACCCGGCAGGTGCCCGGTCTCAGGGGTGGGATTCCACGGGCAAGGAGAGGAACAAGGATGGAAAAGCGGGATGGAATCCAGGTGTGGGGCTGAGCAGCAGTGGGGCAGAGGGACAGCAGCATCCGTGAAACTTTCCATCGGGAAGAGGATTAACAGGGACACATGATGAGGAGCGTCGGTGTCTGAGCTCGGGGAGGTGCGGGTGTAAATCAGGAGCATTTACTGCCAGCTACGGGCACGGCCGGCCCAGCTCGGGTCTGTTCCCTGCGATCAGCCAGAAATTCCCAGGATTCCTCTTTAAGCTGAGCAGTGACATCCTGGTTACGCTAAAAATAAACATATAGGCCAGTGCCCGCGCTGTCACCTGCAGGAATGGCAGCCTGGCAGGCACCCGGCTACCACCGGCCTCTGGGAATGCCAAAGGCTGATCCCAACGGCGTGGCCGGCAGGAAAACCGGGATTGTGGACACGCAGCTTCCCCAGGGTGGGCACCGGTGGCACTGGAAGCGGGGATGGCACCGGCAGCAGGAACAGCACTGACACTCCCAGGCAGTGGGGATGGCACCAACACTGGGGACAGGGACAGCAGCAGGGATGGCACCCCTGGAGTGGCACCAGCAGCGGGGACATCACGGGCAGCAGGGACAGCATTGACACCCCCAGGGAAGGGATGGCACCGGCAGCAGGGACAGGGATGGCATCGGCACCCCCAGAGCTGGGATGGCACCAGCAGCGGGGACAGGGATGGCACCGGCAGTGGGGACAGGGATGGCACTGGCAGCGGGGACAGGGATGGCATCAGCACCCCCAGAGCTGGGATGGCACCGGCAGCGGGGACAGGGACGGCATCGGCACGCCCAGAGGCGGGA
>VWZW01004605.1:28860-53165 GCA_013397115.1 Edolisoma coerulescens
GGGGGCTCAGGGGGTCCAGGGCAACCCCCCCCGGCCGCGGCCGCTCGTCCCCGCTCCGCCGGTGGCTCCAACCACCGCCCCGGCGGCTCATGACATCACCGCGGAGGGGCCGCACCGCCGGGCGATGTGCGGATGAGGATGGCGATGAGGATGGCGCGGATGCGATGCTGCGCTCGGGGAGGGGATGGGGGGGCGGGGTTCTCAGCGGCTCAGAGCCCCCCGGGACGGCCCCCGGTGCGAGCCCGATGTTCCCCCGGTGCAGGCGGCTCCACCGTGGCCGCGCTCGGCATCCCCGCGGTGCCCGCAGCCGAACCCGCCCCGCGCCGGCGGCGGCGAGCGCCGGGAGAGGACAGACGGACGGAGCGGAGCCCGGATGGACAGATGGACGGCGCCGAGCCCGGAGGGATGGACAGATGGACAATCTCGCGGATTCCCGGGAGCTCAGGGCAGCCCTGCACGGCTGAGGGTGCGGAGAGACCTCCCCAGGGCCTCGGGGAGTCCCTGCCCCACAATCCCTGCCCTAAAAATGCCCCTGCGGAGCGCGCTGGGCACCCACAGAGGGGTGTCCTGCGCGTCCTGAGCCTCGCTGCCCTGCCAGGAGCATTCCTGCAATTCCTGCCCGGCATTGCCGTTGCCCCTGGACAAGAACTCCGCTGGAAACCCACAGGATGTCAGCAAGCACCGTCTCCAAACTCTCCATGAATCCCTCCTGCCCCACGGAGTGCTGGGGACCAGGAGAGCAGCTCCCTTTGCACGCACGCATCCCAAATCCCATCTATTGTATTATGTAACATGAACACAGCCCTCATCCGGCTCCCATTCCTACTCTGTTATCTTCCCATATTCCCACACCATGAGGGGAAAGGAGCTCGGGGTGCCCCTGCACCCCAACAGAGGGAATTTTTCCTCCAGTATTTCCAGACCCTCGGCACAATCCTTCCAATCTCCCAGAAAAAGCCTTTAAAGGCCCTTTTTTCCCAAAGGTTGGCATTCCCTGGAAGCAGCCCCCCAGGTTGTCGTGCTGGGGATACCCCATGTCCAACCGATCTGTGGTGGGGTCTGATTCCTGAAAAACCCCTGGATCAGGGAATCCAGCAGCTGTGGGGGAAGTGTCCAAGGCCAGGCTGGATGGAGTTTGGAACAACCTGGGATAGCGGGAGGTGTCCCTGCACATGGAACAGGATGGAATTTAAGGTCTGTTCCAACCCAAACCATTCTGTAATTCTGGAGCCAGGATTGCTGGGAATGTTCCCCTGGAGAAGGGAAGGCTCCAGGGAGAGCTCCGAGCCCCTGGCAGGGCCTGAAGGGGCTCCAGGAGAGCTGGAGAGGGACTGGGGACAAGGGCTGGAGGGCCAGGAGCCAGGGAATGGCTTCCCACTGGAAAAGTGGAGATTTAGATGGGATCTTGGGAAGGAATTCCTGGCTGGGAGGGTGGGGAGGGGCTGGGCTGGAATTCCCAGAGCAGCTGTGGCTGCCCCTGGATCCCTGGCAGTGTCCAAGGCCAGGCTGGACGGGGCTTGGAGCACCCTGGGATAGTGAAAGGAATCCATGGATGGGCTTTAAGGTCTCTTCCAACCCAACCCATTCCATGATCCGCTCTCCCCCAGCTCCCTCTGGCTGCTGGCAGGCGGTGGGGGCAGAGGAACATTCCCAAGGGACATTTTTGGGAGCTGTAATCGCTGTAATTACATCTCTTAACGAAGAAACCCCGAGCTCCACCAGCCTGAGCACCACAAAACCCCTTCAGGAGCCAGAGCTGCTGACACAGACCCAGCTTTTGGCGTCACCCAAATCCATCCCAACGCTCCAACAGAATCTCCCTCCCATTCCCACCCAAACCACGGGGAAAAGGAACTCCTCGTGAAGCACTTCCAGATGGAATCATCCCGGATCCGTGGCTCTAAGCCCCCGAACGATCCAAGAGCCGTGTCCATCTCCGGAGAAGCCACGTGCAGGCTCACATGGATTTAACTCTAAGATAATTACGGGTATTAGAGCTGCTCTAATGAACCAGCTCCTCTCCCTAAATCCAGAATATATCGACTCTTCCCACACACGGCATCCCATAAAGGCAGCAGCAGGGAGAAAACGCGATTTAACCGTGGCAAAGCCGTGTCGGATGCTTTGGGCTGTCCCTGAAACTCCTCAGAGATAGGGAAAGGAGGATTTTTATCCTAAATCCATGAGAAAGGAGAAGGAATTTGTGGCACCAGCACAGATGGGACAATTCCTGGCTCTTGGGGGGATTGGAGAGGAGATGCCAGGGTTAACTCCAGCTCTTTTCCGTGGAATCTCTGTTTGCAGCACCAGATGCTGCTCAGATCCCCACCCCAAAGGGTCACATCGAAATAAACCCCCTTGGGGACACAAAGAGCTGCCACAGGAGCGTCCCCCAGGCCGAGGAACAGTAGTGCCTGGAAAACCAGCTCCGGGTTCATCCAGGCCCTGCCACGGGACGCGCTTTGGGCAGCTGGGATGAGGTGGGGTTTTGGAGCTGATCGGATTATCCGTTCCTTTAAAGGATTAACGGGGCTTGGGGTGGCCCCTCTGCGTTCCACAGACCATCTGGGACCCGCTCCGGGCTGGAATGGGCCATCTGCTCCTGCATGGAGATCGGGATAACACCGGGATAACAGCCTGGACACCGACCTGGCTGCTCCTGCAGGAACGCCGGGATAACAGCAGGATAACAGCCTGGACACTGACCCAGCTGCTCCTGCATGGACACCAGGATAACACCAGGAAAACAGCCTGGACACTGACCTGGCTGCTCCTGCATGGACACCGGGATAACACTGGGATAACACCAGGATAACACCAGGATAACACTGGGATAACAGCCTGGACACTGACCCGGCTGCTCCTGTAGGAACACCAGGATAACACCGGGATAACACCGGGATAACACCGGGATAACAGCCTGGACACTGACCCAGCTGCTCCTGCATGGACACCGGGATAACACCAGGATAACACTGGGGTAACAGCCTGGACACTGACCCGGATGCTCCTGCAGGAACACCGGGATAACACCGGCATAACACCGGGATAACACCCTGGACACTGACCCTGCCACTCCTGCAGGAACACTGGGATAACACCAGGATAACACCGGGATAACACCAGGATAACACCCTGGACACTGACCCTGCCAATCCTGCAGGAACACCGGGATAACACCAGGATAACACCCTGGACACTGACGCCGCCAGCGACTGGGCACCCTGGGATGGGATCAGAGCAGGTGCCCAGCAGAGAGGGAGGGCACACCACGGGAATCCAGCCCTGGCACATGGAATGCTGCCGGGAGGATGAAAGGAACAGGGATGTCACTGGAGGGGGACAAAGCTGATCCGTCCGAGGGAAAATCCCAGGGATCAAACTGGCTGCAGGGGACAGGTGACCTGAGGTGGATTTAACAGCAGGGTCACAGCACCAGCACGTGCCACCTGTGGATGTGGCGCTTGGGGACACGGCCTTGGCAGTGCCAGGGGAACAGTTGGACTCAGTGGTCTCAGAGGGGATTTTCCAACCTAAATATTCCACAGTTCCGTGATTCCAGAGTGTGTCGGATCCCGGCAAGAGCCTGGCACCCTCAAGAGCCTGACACCAGCCCTTCCCTGCATCCCTGGGAGCCCCCTGCTCCCACCACAGCCCTGGGAGGTGACATCCGTGCCCCAGTGCCACCCAGTGCTGCAGCAGCAGAAGGGACTGGCCTGTCACCACCTGTCACCACCACAGACACATCGTCACGGGGACGAAGATGACACAACCTGTTTCATCCCAAAAATTACCTGGGAAACACCCTTTTCCGGCTCTTTAACCAAATTTGGGGGTCCTTCCCAGCCAGGCTGGCCCAGGACAGAGGCCAGGACCTCCTGGGGACAGCCTGGACCTCCTGCTCCAAGAGCAAGGACATCCCAACATGGTGTCACAGCTGAGGGACAGGACCCCCTGGGAACAGCACGGCCCCAAGGCCACGACGGCCACACCACTCCCAAATCCGTGGAAAACAGGGAAGGACCACAGCAGGGGGGAAAGGCCCATCTGGCAGCAGCTCTGGACACGATTAAAGTCTATATTTGACACAGGAGCTGCCGTAATCTCCGGAACGAGGATTTACCCGCTAATTACTCTCATTATCCAACTCCCCGCCCCCGGCCAGCACATCCCTGTGCTCTTGGGGGGCTCTTGGGGTCATTAATGGCTGAAAAAGCTGAATTCTGAGGGGACAGCAGAGCCTGGCACGGGGCTGTTGCTCAACGGGGACGTCCCTGAGTGAGGTGTGCCCGCACGGCCACGACGGGGGTCAGGACAGTGACAGAGCCACATCCCCAGGACAGGGACAGTCACAGACCCAGAATCCTTAGGAGAGTGACAGTCACAGATCCAGATCCCCCAGGACAGTGACAGTCACACCCCCAGACCCCCAGGACAGTCACAGATCCAGATCCTCGGGACAGTGACACACCAGGAACCTCAGGACAATGATTGTCACACCCCCATAATCCTCAGGACAGTGACAGTCACAAATCCATGACTGCCAGGACAGGGACAGTCACAGCCCCAGGAACCCAGGGCAGAGACAGTCGTAGATCCAGATCCCCAAGACAGTCACAAATCCAGGATCCTCAGGACAATGACTGTCACGCCCCCACGACTGCCAGGACAGTGACAGTCACAAATCCATGACTGCCAGGACAGGGACAGTCACAGCCCCAGGAACCCAGGGCAGAGACAGTCGTAGATCCAGATCCCCAAGACAGTCACAAATCCAGGATCCTCAGGACAATGACTGTCACGCCCCCACGACTGCCAGGACAGTGACAGTCACAAATCCATGATTGCCAGGACAGTGACAGTGACAGACCCATGATCCTCAGGAAAATGATTGTCACTACAATCCCTAGGACAGTGACAGATGCACGATCCTCAGGAGAGTGACTGTCACCCAACCAGGATCCCCAGGAAAGTGACAGTCACAGATCCAGATCCCCAGGACAGTCACAAATCCAGGATCCTCAGGATAGTGACAGATCCAGGATCCCCAGCACAGTGACAGTCACAGATCCATCATCCCCAGGACAGTCACAAATCCAGGATGCCCAGACCAGGGACAGTCACAGCCTCAGGTCCCCAGGACAGTGACAGTCACAAATCCATGATCCCCAGGACAGTGACAGTCACAGCCCCAGGTCCCCAGGGCAGTGACAAATCCAGGATCCCCAGGACAGTCACAAATCCAGGATCCCCAGGACAGTGACAGTCACAGCCCCGGGTCCCCAGGGCAGTGACAGATCCGTGATCCTGGGGAGAGTGACAGTCACAGCCCCATGTCCCCAGGGCAGTGACAGATCCACAATCCTCGGGACAGTGACAGTCACACCCCCGTGATCCTAATCCCCGCCGCAGCTCCGAGCAGACAGCGGGGACACAGCGGGGACACGGAGCGGCTGCGAACCCGCCAGAACAAGGACAGGGAAGGAAGAACCCAACATTCCAAAGGGGAATTTCATCCCACAGCAGAGCCCCTTGGAGCTGGCAGGACCGGGATGAGGGATCCACACGGACCCTGAAGGCTTGGGGACAGGCGGGACACGAGGAGGGGACACTGGGGACACGTGCTCCCGGCCTCTCTCCACAGGCTCTCGGCAGATTCCACATCACTCCTCACCTCTGCATTTCCCATGGACAAACAGAACTCTTTGGACCATTTTTCCACCCAAAAATGGGCACGGAAGCAGCTGGAAAGCAAAGCTGGACCAAAGGGATGCCGAGGACACACAGGTACCACCTCCCTCCCCTCTCTCATGTCTCCAGTGCCCCTCCTTGGCTTTTCTCCTGGCAAAACTCCCAAGGGGAAAACAAAAATTCCCCAAATTTCCTGCAGGGAATGATGATTTGGTGTCCCTGCCCGTGGCGTGGCGTGAGATGGGCGTTAATGTCCATCCCAACCCAAACCGTTCCGGCATTCTTTGTGGAGTTTCAGCTCCTCCTTGTCCCAAAAGATTTTTGGCTTCAATAATTGTCACAAACCAGGTGGATTTGGGTGTCCCCGAGAGGAGCCACAGCCCGGGGACAGGACAGGACAGGACAGCCCTGAGCAGGTGTCACTTGTCCCCGAGTCACCTGAGGGTTTAGGGTTTATAAAAATATCTGTGAGGAAACAGCCCCAGGTTATGCCAGGGGAGGTTCAGGTTGGATAACGGCAAAATTCCTTCACGGAAAAGGGTCGGAAAGCATTGGAAGAGGCTGCTCAGGGCACGAGGGGAATCCCCATTCCCGGGGGGGGTGGATTTCCCAACCCCTGCAGACGTGACACTGGGGGACACGAGATTTGGGAACTCGGAAGCTTTTCCCACCCAAACATTCCAACGATTCCACGTTGATGTGAGACCACATTCCACCCCGGAGCGACGGGAGCTCCCTGGCTGGGAGCACATGCAAGGACAGCCATGCAGCGCTGGGATGGAGCGGGATGGGGACAGTGAGGGTGACGATGGCCCCGGCATGCGGCCGCGCGCGGGGGGAAAGGGACAAACGGCACCTTTTTGGGCTTGGCTCCGCGCTGCGTGAGGAGGGAACAGAAGGAATGTTAGACAGAGCCCGTGGGTCCAGGGGAAATGCTCCCTGGGAACCCTCCCCTCCTTCCCCCACGGGCTGCAGGAAAAGGAAAATAGAATCAGGGAAATGGAAGGAAAAGAAGGAGAAAACAGCCCTGGAGTCATCCCCTCACTCTGGATCTGCTTCCTGCTCTCTCCCCCCCCCAGCATGGAGAATTTCGGGAGTCAGGACATGTCCAAAGGGGAATAAATCATTTCATGGTGCACAGACAGGATTGGGGGGCCAGGACGTCCCAGGATGCAGGAGGAAGAGGATGTGAGGGCACAGGGAATGGTTTCCCACTGCCAGAGGGCAGGGAGAGGTGGGATTTTGGGAAGGAATTCCTCCCTGGGAGGGTGGGGAGGACCTGGAATGGATTTCCCAGAGAAGCTGTGGCTGCCCCATCCCTGGAAGTGTCCAAGGCCAGGGCTTGGAGCAACCTGGGATAGTGGAAAATGTCCCTGGATGGGCTTCAAGGTCCCGCCCACCCCAAATCATTCCATGGTTCCGGGAATGTCCCGGCTGCACATGGAGCAGCACCTCCTGTCCTGACCCCTTCTCCACATCAGCAGCATCAAAAAATTCCAGGAGAATTTTTTCCAGGAACAATCCCCATTCCCTGATTTCAAGAACGCTGAGGTTTCCTGAATATTCTCTTTTGTCTTTCAATGAATTCCAGGGTGGAATTAAACCAGGGAGCACACGGAGCACAGGGCTCCAGCAGTGCCAGGGGTTGATGGATCACACCCCACACAGCAGGAAAAGCCAAAAAACCTTCCCAAATCCCTCTACAACAGGGCAGGGAATCCATTTCCACTGGCTGGAGCTCACATTCCCTGGGATCTGAGCCCGACAAACTCCCGGGTGCTGCTCCATCCCCATCCCAGCTGTCCCACAGCGGGGTGGGGAGCAGAATTCCCACTCCTGGGAATTATCCGGAATGGCAGCGCAGGAGGCTGGGCTTCAATGTGCCCCGAGCCAGCCCTGCAGGTGCCACTTGCCCAGAAGCGCCTTGTCCCAGCATTTCCTTTCCCACCGCTTCCCACATCCCAGCTGGGCCAGTTTATCCCCATGGAAAATCCAGTTCCTACCCCAAACCCCACAAACCCACCCGCCGTGTCCCCAGGATCACCCCGTTCCCGGGAATGGTGACCTGGACACTGCTGGGGGAACAGCTCAATGGGCTCAGAGGGTTTTTCCAGCCTCGGTATTCCATGATTCCTCAATACCCCACACCTGTATGGCCATTCCCGAGGACAGGAACCTGCTCCAGATTCCCATTCCATGGGAAATATCCCTCCCATTTGGATATAACACATCCCTGTCCATGTCCCAGGAGCCACTGGAGCTCCTGGATGAAGGCAGAGGTGTTCACTGCTTCCATGGAAGCCAGAGAGAGACACTTATCCCAAGGAATGCACTCTTCCCGTGGGATGGGAGGGTCCTTAGAGCTGCCCCTGGATCCCTGGAAGTGTCCCAGGCCTGGCTGGACGGGGCTTGGAGCAACCTGGGATAGTGGAAGGTGTCCCTGTCCACGGCAGGAACTGAAGGGGCTTTGAGGTCCCTTCCATGATTCCATGGGTTTGAAGGAAGCAGCCAGGGAATGCTGCAGAACTCGGATCCAAACGTGTGGCACAGCACCTGCCCTGGATAATCCCTCAGGAACCAACAGATTCCTGGCCAGGGGCTGAAAATGACATTTTTACACCTCGTTTCCCACGGGTTTTGGGAGGAATTCGCTTTTCCATGGGCATTTTATCCCATGGAAGTGTGTCCATGTGCTCTTCCCAGCGGGATGAAAACCTCCCAGAGGTGACAAAGTGCCGGGGTCACTCACCAGTTTGCTGGCCTTGGAGGCATCCAGGGAATCTGTGGAGAGAGCAGAAACGGAGCCGTGAGCCCGAAGGACACCCCTGTCCCCATCCCAGTGTCCCTGCTCCCCTAGGAGAATTTTGGGAAGTGGGAATGAAGCAGAGCCAGGATCTGGCAGGAAATGGTGGCAAAGTGGGGGGGTGTGGGTTTGGGGGAACAGGGAATTCCTTATGGGAGCTGCTGGCTGAGGAAGGCAAGCTCTTGGACACGCCTGGGAATCGGGGCAGTTCCACCGCTCTCCTTGGGATGAATCCCTGGAATTCAGGGATTCCCAAGGCACTGGCACAGGCTGCTCAGGGAGGGGTGGAGTCCCTATCCCTGGGGGGGGTTTAAACCCGTGTGGATGTGGCACTTGGGGACACAAAATCATGGAANCAGGGACACTTCCAGGGATCCAGGGGCAGCCACAGCTTTTCTGGGCAACCTATGCCAGGGCCTCCCCACCCTGACAGGCAGGAATTCCTTCCCAATATCCCACCCAAATCATCCCTTTTCCAGCGGGAAGCCCTTCCCTGTGCCCTGTCCATCCCTGGCGGGTGTGTCTGGATTCCCAGCCTCGCCCAGGCTGTGCCAGCCGGGAGGGGCCGGTGCCGGATCCGGATCCGTGGCAGAGCCATCCCTGCATCCCCCACTGCAGTCCTGCTGCAGCAGCTGCTGTTCCCATGGAAACCCTTGGCACACAGCCACATCCCAGCCCTGCATCCCTGACAGCATCGTCCCACACCTCCCCTGCAGCCCAGCTCCTCCTGCTCCGGGATCCCGGGATGGGGGAGCTGGGATCAGTGTCCGTCTGTCCCGACCCGGCATCCATCGTGTCCAGGGAAGGAGCTGGGAAGGGGCTGGAGCACCAGGAAGGGCTGAGGGAGCTGGGAATGGGGCTCAGCCTGGAGCAAAGGAGGCTCAGGGGGGACCTTGTGGCTCTGCACAACTCCCTGACAGGAGGGGGCAGCCGGAGGGGGGGGGATTTGGGATCTTATCCCAGGGAATAGGGACAGGAGGAGAGGGAACGGCCTCAGGCTGGGCCAGGTGGGATATTGGGAAAATTCCTTCCTGGAAGGGGCTGTCCAGCCCTGGCAGTGGTGGAATCCCCATCCCTGGGGGGATTTCCCAGCCATGGATGTGGCACTTGGGGACATGGATTCGGGGGTGTCCGTGGGCTTTTCCAACCTAAACGATTCCACGACTATTCCACGATTCCATGCCGACTCCAAAGCAGGGATCAAAGAAGGGTCCATTCCACTTTCCCAACTAATTTTACTTCCTGGGAGAGGGGAAATCCCATGCACACCCAGCACCCAGCACCCCCTCAGCCCACCCCCGATCCGTCAATCCCGATCCCACAAACGCTTCCCACGCAGAGCTCCCGGCTTGGCACACGGAGCCGACGGAGCAGCCAAGGCAGGAAGCTGGCAGAGCCCCTTCCGGCAGCTCCCGGGATCCCGCAGAGCGTGGGGAAAACATTCCCGACAAAGCAGAGCTCAGAGGGAGGCAGGGAAGCCGGGCCGGGCCCACAGCCAGGGATGGCGGGGCTGGGGGATGTGGGAAAGCGGGAAGGAACGCTCGGAGGAGAGCGGGAAGGGATCCCTGCTCCGGGGTGGGAATGGGGCACGGCACGGGGCTGGAGCTGGGGATGCTGCAATTCCATGGGGATGCTGTAATTCCACGGGGATGCTGGGAAAGGACCTTAACAGAGTGGTTCAGTGGGTCTGCATTCCCAATGGGAAATACTCCAGGATTTCGCCCTTCCTTACAGGAAGGATTTCCCACTTTTCCAGGAAGGATTCCCACCCCTCCAAGAGAGATTTCCCATCTCTCCAGGACGGATTTCCCATCTCTCAAGGAAGGATTCCCACTCCTCCAGGAGGAACTCCCCATCCCATTCACGAATAATTCCCAATCCCCTCCACTAAGGATTTCCACCTCTCCAGGAAGGATTTCCCACTTCTCTAGGAGGGATTTCCCAAACCTTTGGGAAGGATTTCCCACACCTTTGGGAAGGATTTCCCAAACCTTTGGGGAGGATTTCCCAAACCTTTGGGAAGGATTTCCCATCTCTCCAGGAGGGATTTCCCAAACGTTTGGGAAGNACCTTTGGGAAGGATTCCCCACACCTTTGGGAAGGATTTCCCACACCTTTGGGAAGGATTTCCCACCTCTCCAGGAGGGATTTCATACTCCTCCAGGAGGGATTCCCCATCACCTTCACGAATAATTTCCCATCCCTTCCAAGAGAGATTTCCCACCTCTCTGGGAAGGATTTCCCACACCTTTGGGAAGGATTTCCCATCCCTCCAGGAAGGATTTCCCAAACCTTTGGGAAGGATTTCCCACGCCTTTGGGAAGGATTTCCCATCCCTCCAGGAAGGATTTCCCAAACCTTTGGGAAGGATTTCCCATCTCTCCAGGAGGGATTTCCCAAACGTTTGGGAAGGATTTCCCACACCTTTGGGAAGGATTTCCCAGCCAGGCCTTACCTCTCTTAGGGACCTTCATGGCAGCAGATTCTGGGGTTTCCGGGGACGTCGTGTCCGCTCCATCCTCAAACACCTGGATCTGGGAGAAGCACAACGACCATCACTGCCCGAAATTCCCAAACAGGGAGAGCAGGGAACCCTCTGGCAGTGGGTTCAGCAGAGCAGATCCCACGGTTTTGGCAGGGATTTTTAATTTCATCATTCCAGCTTTGCCATCAACCACCTCTCTGTTCCCTAAAAACAGTCACACATTCCTTATTCCCATCGGGAATACGGAATATTCACACAGGCAATGAGGAAAGTCAAAGCTCTGGATGTGACAGCCCGGAACATCCGAACCAGATTCAGGGATTTCTCTCTGTGAATTATTTTTGGATGCATTTTTGCTGGATAAACACAGCAAATGAGGTTGGGAGGGATTCGATCCCTGAGAGAGAACCTCAGATCAGCACCTCCCAGATTTTTCCTGCAGGAATTTGCCTGATCCATCAGCACCTCCCACCTGGGAGCTCAGCTTAAAAATCAAAATAACCTGGGAAGCTGTCAGACAGGGATTCCATTTTGGGAAGACTCCCAGCACCAGGAATGATGAAAATCGAACTAAAAGCCACGAGGAGACCAAGGAAAAGATGACACCGAGGAAATCATGACACCTGCAGCCACCACAGGGTGGGAATTCCCAGTGGTCTGGGGGTTTCCCAGCGGGTACAGCCCAGGTGGGAATTCCAGAGGTGCTGGACAGGGTGGGGACAGGGACAGAGTGGGGCTGGATCTGGGGTGACACTGGGCAGTGCCACCACAGACTGGGCACGTCGTGGCCATGGAGTTCCTCTGCCAGGCAGCTCCAGGTGATGCCAAAATCAGGGATTTCCACACTCTGGAAAAGGAACAGCCACGCTTGGAATTGCCAGCCCAGATAGAATGAGGGAATCCTGGAATGGTTTGGGTGGGAAAGGACCTTAAATCCCAGCCAGTGCCACCCCGTGCTATGGCAGGGACACTTCCCGCTATCCCAGGTTGCTCCAAGCCCCATCCCAGCAAACCTTGGACACTTCCAGGGATGTGGGATGCATCCAGCCCCATCCAGAGCCTTGTGCCCAGCACCCTCTGCCCCTCCCTGCCCCGCCGAGGGGTGCCAGGGGTGGGGTCCCCACTCTGTGCCCGCCAGGGGGGAGCTGGGGGACACCGGGGATGCTCCCTGTGCCCCAGGGTGGCTCAGGATTGGCTCCGGAGCTGCTGGGACAGCCCTGAATCCCTGGCTTTGCTCTGGGACAGAGGATTTGGGGGATTTGGGGGCTGTTTGTCCATCCTGCTCCAGCTGTGTCCCGAACCATTCCCCAGCTCTGGAATTTGGGGCAGGGCTTGGGCATCACTCGCTGCACGGAGGCCGAGCTGACAACACAGGGGGATGGCTCCCACTGCCAGAGGTGGGATTTTGGGATGGAATTCCTGGCTGGGAGGGTGGGGAGGGGCTGGGCTGGAATTCCCAGAGCAGCTGTGGCTGCCCCTGGATCCCTGGCAGTGTCCAAGGCCAGGTTGGATGGGAATTGGAGCCACCAGGGATAGCGGGAGGTGTCCCTGCCTGGCAGGGGGTGGCACTGGGTGGGCTCTGAGCTCCCTCGTGGTCCTGCAGACCCAACTTTTTCCCTGCAAACTCCTCAAAGCCTCTCCCAGCTGGCAGGAGAGAGATGGACAACGGAGCTGCGTCCACGTGTCCGGTTCTAACGCGTGGGGAACTGGGAACGTGGTGGAATGACATCTGGGAAATCTCCGTGGTGATCCCAGGAGAGCAGCAGAGCTCCATCCCACAATTCCTACACTCCAACAGCATTTGGGTTGGATAAAACCAGGAAAAGCTTCCTGGCACGTTTGCCTCCAGCTCGGGCGGGGTCAGCTCTTTGGGTTTATCCCGTAATTTAAAGGATTTGGGATCATTTTCCCTCATTGAACTGGTGACAAAGGGACTGGAGTAGGGAATGCCTGGACTCATCTGAAAGGTCTTTTCCAACCTCAGTGATTCCTGGAGTTTCTCCTGGATGAACCATTGCTGCAGCCTCTGAGCATGTGTGATCCAAAGGCTCTTCCAATGGGACAGAGGACGTTGGGATGGATCCCAGAACCCAAATCCCCTCATTTTGTGCTCAGCTTCCCTCTGTCCCCCAATGCCAAGGTCCTGGCAACGAGGGGCCATGGGGTGGGACACAGCCCAGCCCCTTTGTGCCAGGGAGGGGACAGGAGCTGGACAGGGGCTCCGGTGTCACCTCTCTGCCCTCGGAAGGTGACACAGGGAATTCACCTGGAGGATATCTCTGGAGAGAGCTCCTGGTTCCTGGGGCAGCAAAGCTCAGCAGCTCCACCCACACCGTGTGTTTTATCGAAACCAAGACAATCTCCTTCCAGGTAAACAGGACTTAATTAAAATTCCCCGGCTCTGCTTCCAGGTAAACATCCAGGATCGATCCCAAACTCCACCTGCTGCAGGTAATAAATCCAGGGCAGCACCGGGCTGGGCACTTCATTGGGAAGCAGAAGGGAACAACTGGGAATTCACCGCGCTGTTTTCACCCGATCCATGTGCAAGCATCCCACAGTAACCCTGTGGGATGAGCAGGACCTCAAGGAGTCGTGCAGAGGGAGGCCTGGAGCCACCCCAGGTGAGGTTCGGGTTTGGAACGTGCTGTTCCCTGCCTTGTGGCAGATGGAGATTCCCAAAAATACTGGCTACTGGGAAAATTCCTCCTGGGAAGGGCTGCCCAGGGCAGTGGCGGAGTCCCCACTCCTGGAAGGATTTAAAACCTCAACAACCCCACCATTCCATGCTCCCATCATAAACACTACATCCACATTTACATCCCAGTGGACACAGGGATCTGGTTTTTCTCCCCCAGCCTGGGTGGGAAGCGCTGTTTCCCTGTAATTAAGGAACAAGCCACCATCCACGTGCTCCCGAGGATCCCGGGATCCCACCCACCTGCGACTGCCGCACGAAGATGCCGTGGTTCTCCTCGCAGGTGAAGTACTTCCTGCCCTGCACCGTGCCGTCGTTCTTGCCCTTGGCCTCGTCCAGGATGACCCCGACCCACTTGCCCGTGGCGAACAGGGTGGCCCCCACGTAGGCCACGGTGCCGCGGTGGCCCTTGCCGATGACCTCCACGCGGGAGCCCACCTTGAGGGGCTTGCTGCCGCCGTCCGAGCTCATCCTGGGCGTGCTGGAGGCCTGGGGAACGGGGAAAAGCACGGGATGAGAAGCTGGGACAGACAAAAAAATTGTGGATATTGGGATGTTTCATCCCCACTGGTTTATTTTGGGAGCCAGCCGAGGGCGATTCCTTCCGCTCCCGGATGGGAGCCACAAACCACGGCACAGCCGCCATCGATGGTTGCTCCGGCCTCACAAACCTGATTTATCCCTTTTTATAACATTTTTATGAGCCTTGAGGGGGGAAAAAAAACCCCAAGAGCAGCACAGTTGCTCAGCCTTAACCACCTCACGCTCCATCTTTTCCCGTTATGGCAGCGTTCCCATGGTTTTCCAGCCTGGGAATTCTGTGCCCGGGAGCACCCAGACTGTCCCAGCATCGTCCCAGCCCTTCACACTCTCGGGATCTGGTGGCCCCCAGGGTGTTCCTGGCACTGCCCCGTGCCTGGACTCCGGGGATCCCACCTTGGAATGTGGGTGGGAAAGTCCAGCAGCTTTCCAGGTGGGACTGTCAGGATCCAGGAGAGAGGAAACAGCCTCAGGTTGTGCCAAGGGAAGTTTAGATTGGATATTGGGAAAATTCCTCCTGGGAAGGGCTCTCCAGCACTGGCACAGGTGGAGCCCCCACCCCTGGAGGGACTGAAAACCTCAACAATTCCATGACTCCATGATCCCATCATAAACATTACATCCATATTTATATCTCAGTGGGCACCGGGACACTCCAAGCGTGACAGCCCGGGATGCACCTGGCTTCAGGTGTGGTTATCCAGGTGATCCATGCTCTTGGAACAGCAATGAGGTGATGGATGTGAGGAATTCCAGGGATACTGGAGACCCCTGGGATTATTGAAATCACAGGGAATTTGTTGGGATCCACCCCCAGCGCCTCCTGCTCTGCAATCAGCCTGAGTAGAACAGATTAATCATGGAATTCTGGAATGCTTCGGGTGGGAAGGGACCTTAAATTCCAACAATTCCACCCCAATCGTGGGCAGGGACATCTCCCACCATCCCAGATTGCTCCAAGCCCCAATGTCCAACCTGGCCTTGGACACTCCCAGGGATCCAGGGGCAGCCACAGCTTCTCTGGGCACCCTGTGCCAGGGCCTCCCCACCCTCACAGGGAACAATTCCTCCCCAATATCCCACCCTAATCTCCCCTTTTCCAGTGGGAAGGCATTCCCTGTGTCCCATCCCTCCATGCCCGTGTCCAAAGCCCCTCTCCAGATCTCCTGGAGCCCCCTCCTCAAACCCTGACACCTTCCAATCCCACTGCCTCTATCCCAGAGAGGACTTGGATGTTCCCTGTCCTGCTCAGCTCCATCTTCCCACTCATCCCAACCTCCCAGCAGTCCCAAAATGGGACCAGTTTGGCATTTCCCCCGCCCCACGTGTCACTGGTTCTGGTCACTGTGCAGAAATGTGGAGTTTTGATCGCTCTGGGCCTGGCTTGAGCCAAAGAATCTGTTCTTTATCCCAGGAAAACACGGGCACGGCAGGGAACGGCCGGGAAGGGCCTGCGGACAAACCTCAGCCACAGCTGGACACCACAGGGGGTTTGGGAGATCCAGGGAATTCTCAGCCTGTGAAAGAACCCGGGGGACTTTGGAAGCTCCTGGAATCCCAACAAACCACCCCCTTCCCTTGCACATCACTTCCCGAGGTGGGAATGCAGAGTGAACCCACCGGGTTTGGGGTTCTGGGACTAAAACCAGGGATGTTGTTTTCCCACAAGGCTGAATTCCAAACACAACCAAAATCATCTTGTATTCAACCCCAAAATCCATCACCCAACAAAGAAACCCAAGACCTCCAAGGCAAAATCGATGCTCCAGACCCAAATATCTCCCAAAGTTCTGCTTCCTTCCAGGGCTGCGGCAACATCCTGCAAGCACCTGGAAAATCGTGTCCCAGGTGCGACGGAAAACGAGAGCAGAGCTCCAAGGAAACCAGAAGCCCAAAGGAAAATCCCAAACCCCCAGTAAATGGAAAGGTTCCTGGAGCAGGAGTTTTTATCCCCCCAGATTCCTGTTTGGTACCTGCAGCCAGGTAAGATCTGTGGGATGTGACACATTCCAAGTCCTGGCAGTGGGAAGCCATTCCCTGGGTCCTGGCCCTCCAGCCCTTATCCCAAATCCCTCTCCAGCTCTCCTGGAGCCCCTTCAGGCCCTGCAAGGGGCTCTGAGCTCTCCCTGGAGCCTTCCCTTCTCCAGGGGAACATTCCCAGCTCTCCCAGCCTGTCCCTGACGGGCATTTGCCAAGCAGCACTAATTTCATGGAAACTTTTCCCAAATCTTTCCCACTTGGGAAAAGCAGGAGAGCCCAGAATGAATCTCTCCCACCACATCCCATCCCTCAGGAGCAGGAAATGGTCTCCACCTTCTGTTTCCAACCAATCAGAAATTGGTCTGTGAGACACCTGGAAGCTCCAACCCAATGGATAAACCCCCGACAGGAATTCCCATAAAACCAACGGGATTAATCCAGGTTTTACAAGAGGAACGACTGTCCCAGCTGGAAGCGGGTGGGATGGGCATTCCCAACCACTGTCCCAGCCAGGTGACTGTGGCTGGGGATCCGATGGCCATCCCAGGAGAGATGGACACACCTGTGGTCACTCCTGGCCACGGTGGCAATCCCTGTCCGGCTGCGGACGGAGGAAGGGGACAGACCCCACAAGCATGGGGACAGTCATCCTTGGGGACACCGGGGCACCACAGCCCGGCAGCAGCCGGTGACACGGCCTGGAATTTCCTCAGCTGCCCAGGCCAGCTCCTCATGGATCCCCTCTGCCACGCCGACATTCCCAGGGGAACACACTGGGGATATCTCATTCCACAGGGGAATACGGACAGCGAGGGAAGAGGATGGAGGAGCAGAACTGTGGGAAGAGAAAAGGGCTGGGGCCACTCATAGTGACAGCTCCGTCCAGAGTGGGAATAAACTCCTAAATCCCAGTAAATGAGAAATCCAGGGATTCACAGTGGAGGCAGTGGGGGCCAGCTGGGGAGATCCAGGGCACAGGGCAGGTGGTGGGAATGGGGCAGCCAGGGGAACAACTGGGAATGCTGAGCCTCTGGAGGAAGCCACCAGCCCAGCAGGAGCCTGTCCCATGCCAGGGACACCTGCTCCAGGTGAGGGACAAGGACATGGCCATGCTGCCACCACCACAGGAGACTCTGCTCCCCACAACTTCCCAAAATCCAGCGTTTTCCCATTTTCCCCCTTTTTTGAAGCATGATACACATCCGCAGACTGTCTGCTCTGCTGTGTGAAGATCCTGGTGCCAAGACACTGAAAACGGGATGAATTCCCGGCGATTTGGGTCATCCCCCTGCTCCATCCACGGGCTGCAGCGTTCCGCTCCATCCCGGCGGATCGCCCCGGGAATATTCAGTGCGTTCCTCCCCCGTGCAGGTGAGACTGACGGAGCCTCAAACTGTCACTCAAAGCTCAGATCAAAAGTTTCGGGACAACCCCGAGCAGCCAGCTCTGACAAGATCGAAATTCCAGACACGACCCACAAAGCTGGAAGAGAGAAAGGCTCGGGAAGAATTCTGGGTTTAAGCCTGGTCAGTGCCGAGTCGATGGCGCTGCTGCCACAAGATCCCTGTGGAAAGCAGGGATCGCCCCGGGATTGAGGGTGGCTGCTGTGGGTGACGCCAGGACGTGGCACTGGGATGGCCACAGTGGCACTGGATTCCACGGGACAAACTGGGAGGGTTTGGGTGTCTCTGGACACCGGCAGCAGTGACCCCAAAACCTGGCAAGGACGTGGCCCTGGAAAGGGCTGGCACAGCCGTGATCCCTGTGGTGCCCATTCCAAAATCCATGTGAGCCCAATGGGGATAATCTACCCACAGCGCCCTGCCTGCAGCGTCCAGCGCTGCCCTGGGACCCCCTGGCACCCCTGGGACCCCCAGTTCTGCCACTGCTCCTGCAGCCACATCTCCATCAGCCCTTGGAGCCGGCGTTTGGCTCCTTCCCTGCCCCCCTGGAGCCCCCAAATCCCCCCAGGCTGTTGTGACAGAGCCATCAGGACTCAAGTTGGAATTTTGCCCCCTTCCTCCTGCTCCCCATGGAAAACAGGGAGGTTTGGGGGGCTCCAGCCCCCACAGCCCCGCACAGGCACACACTCAGACCCTACTGGGGTGGGCAAAAAAGGCTCCAGGCCGGGAAGTTTTCCCAAGCTGCTCCCTCCGCAGCCAAATCCCTTCGGCCACAGCCCAAATCCCACCGGCTCCGGGTCTGGCGCATCCCACAGCGGGCAGGACACGGTGCCCACGGAGGGTCTGGGGGGTCCCACGGAGCGGTGGGAAGGGTCTGCCCTCCCGGAGTCGCTGCCGGGTTGGCACAGGCAGGCCCAAAGGCGCCGGGACACAATGTCACCGCGGCGGCGGCCACAGAGGGACACGGCGACAAGGAGAGGAACTCCCGGGCAAGGCCTGGCCCGGGGCCGGGGGGGCCGCTGGCACCGCACAGCCCAGGGCCAGCTGCAATACGGAAAAACCTGGAAGCGCTTGCCAGGCCCGCGGAAGCTCGGGATCGCTCCGTGCAGCCTGGAAAACCGGCCCGGAGGGAGGGGAACCCGCGGCAGGCAGGAAAACACGCCGGGATCTTTGTGCTGAGCAAGGCTGTGCCCGGAGCCCCGGGATGGGGCTGAGCCGGCGCGGCGGTTCGACCGCCGGGTGCTGCCGGGGTAATTAATCGCCGTAATGAATTGGGGTAATCACCAACACGGGCAGGTAACTCCGGCCCTGGTGTTTGGGAGCATCCACCTCCCCACCCGGCATTATTGTCAGCGAGGGAGGTGCCACATTCCAGGGATACGGGAGCACAATCGAGATTTCCCGACAAAACCCGGCTATTTTCGCTGCGACAGCGTCGCGATCTGTCGCGATAGGAGCCGGCAGAGCCAAGAGCTGTCGAGCCAGCCCTCCCCCAATTCCCCCCACCCCCTTACCCGGCCGGACGCGTGCCTCCTGCCCTGGGCCATGCTGCCGCGCTCCAGAGATTCCCGATTTGCAGCCAGCAGCTCTCCCAGCTCACGGCCGGCAGCATCCAGCGGCGCTTCCCAGCGTCCCGGCCGATCCCAGCATCCCCGTGCCCCGCCGCCGCTTCCCGCGAGGTTCTGCCGGGCGGTACGAGAGGGAGGGAAGCCCTTTTCTGGGCGAGGATGCTCCGAGGGAGGGATACAGAGAATTCCAGCGCTGCCGATGGAGCCACTCTGCGCCAGTGCCGCTCCAGACTTGTCACCGCGCCGGCGGCTCGCTGGGTCCTAACGCTCCCCGCAGGAGCCACCGGCACGGCCACACCGCGGCCACCGGCGCGGCGACACTCCGGGCCTCTCGTCCTGCTCGCCCCGAGGTGGGCACCGGGCAGGGACACCCCAAACCGTGCCCGCCGTGACGCCAGACAAGGCTCGTCCCGCCTGCTCATCCCTTCACGGCGAAATTTTGAGGAAAAACAACGCCCCGCAGGAGGGTTTGTCCTAAAGCTCCAGGTACAGGTGAGCAGCACCTGTGGGTGGATGGAGCCCGAGGGGTTAATTACGGGCGGCTTTAATGATCGCTAATTGTCCTGCGCCTGCATGTGACAGGTGACATCGCGTCCCATTGTGTGCCATTGTTCCCGGCTGAGCTGACAGATCCCAAATTAACGCCCTCACCGCTCTTCTGGGCACTGGTCCCGGTGCTAATCAGGCTAACGAGGGGATTTGGGAGCCACCAGGACCGGCCCCTGTCCAGCCCAGGACCCCAACACGTGGAACCGCCCCCAAACCACGGAATATCCCGGGTTGGAAGGGACCCCCCAGGATCACGGATCCAACTCCTTCCCTGCACAGGGCAATCCCAAAAATCCCACCCTGTCCCTGAGAGCGTCGTTCAAACACTCCTGGAGCTCTGGCGGCCTTAGGAATGTGCCCATTCCCTGGGGAGCTGTTCCAGTGCCCCAGCACCCTCTGGATGAGGAATCTTTTCCTGATTTATCCATCTAAACCTTCCCTGACACAGCTCCAGCTGTTCCCGTGGGTCACGGGGAGCAGAGATCGGGAGCTGCCCCTCTGGAGGAGCCCGATGAGTCTCCTCCAGGATGGAAAAATGACCCAACACCTCCTCCTGAGCTGGAATCTGGCTTCAGGAACCAGGAAGAGAGTGAGAAAACCATGGATACACCCCAAAAAACCAGACAAGTCACCGAGCACGGCACATCCAGGGAGAGGAAGGCCACAATGTCCCACGGGATGAAGCTGGTGGCCATCGCTGGTGTTCAGGGAAGGAGATTTAACAATGCACAACTGGGATAAACAACCCAAAACCCAGCTGGAAACTGGGAATTTCTCACTGGGACCACCAGGAACTCAACCAGAGCCACCCCAGGTACCTGCTGGTTATTGGAGCTCTAGCTGCTTCCCCTTTTCATGCTGGTTTTAAAGGAAATTTCACACACACAAAATCCACCCAAAATTCTCCAAGAAGCCACAAAGAGGACGAGCTCCCTCTCCTTCCCCTCAGCCCTGGCAGCTCCAGGGACAACCAGGACATTTGGTGGCAAAACCTGCAGTGTCCCAACAAAAACCAAGTGAAAACCACCCAAATCAGTGGATTCAGAGCAGGGGGGGGGGGGGTCCCAACAGCTGTGGGACAAAGAGACCCCCAAAATAAACACCCCCCTTCCCTCAGCTGGGATCCAAAGGGTCCTCTCCGGTATCTTCTCCATCCCTGGAAGTGTCCAAGGCCAGGGGGTGGAATTGTTGGGATTTAAGGTCTCTTCCCACCCAAACCATTCCATGATAGGTATTGAACCAGTTTAGAAGATTAAGAAAATCCGAATGATTTTATCCAGAGAAGGAAAAACCTCCTCTGGCACTGGAAGCTCACCGTGCTCCCCTGGGAGCAAATATCATCTGTGTCACCTATTTATACAATCATGGGATGGTTTGGGTGGGAAGGGACCTTAAATCCCAACAATTCCACCCCAATCATGGGCAGGGACACTTCCCACTATCCCAGGGTGCTCCAAGCCCCATCCAGCCTGGCCTTGGGCACTTGCAGGGATCCAAGGGCAGCCACAGCTTCTCTGGGCACCCTGTGCCAGATTCCCACCCTCCTAGGGAAGGATTTCTTCCTAATTCCTAAAATCTAAAGGATTGCTGCTCTTCCTGTCCGATCCTGGCTGATCCCAGAGCCAGGGAGCAGCCAGGAACGGGACAAGAGCCATGGACACAAACACTTGGAGGGTGCTCAGAAGGAGCGAGGGCAGGGATTGGGTTCCAAGGAAAAGCTGGAATGCCAAGAGGGAACTCAAATTACAGAAAGCTCCCTCTGAGCGCAAGGAAAACCGGGAAAGAGCCATGGAATTTCAGCAGGAATTCAGATGGGAGCAGGGAGTGTGGGACAGCACCCCCTCAGAGGATGGGAACTCCCCACTGCTCTTCCCACAGAGCTCTGGGAATAGCAGGACAGACCCAAAAGTGGGAAAATACCAGGGAATACCAGACAGGCTTCGCTCCCAGGTGGAGCAGAAGAGGAGTTGTTAATTGAAAAAGAAAATTACAAACGTCACACGGCTCCTTCTCCTCCTCCCTGGTCGGAGTTTTCCACGTTAAACTGAAGCATGAGGGAATTTTTTCCACACAAACACAATTCCATAGGATCACAGGAGGCTTTGGGTTGGGAGGGATCTCCAAGCCCACCCAGTGCCACCCCTGCCATGGGCAGGGACATCTTCCACTGTCCCAGGCTGCTCCAAGCCCCGTCCAACCTGGCCTGGAATATTTTTAGGGATGGGGCAGCTGCAGCTTCTCTGGGAATCGTGTGCTGAAAATCATGGAATAAAACCATGGAATCCTTCAGGTTGGAAAAGCCCTCTGAGCCCATTGAGCCCAACTGCTCCCCCAGCACTGCCAAGGCCACCACCGTCCATGTCCCCAAGTGCCACATCCGCAGGGCTGGTAAATCCCTCCAGGAATGGGGGCTCCCATTTGATTTTCCCAGTTTCCCATTGAATTTTCCCAGTTTCCAACCTAAATCCCTCTATGGATGGCGACTCCATCGCTATGAAAACCCAAATCCACTTTCCATCCCAAACCAGGCCCCGGTGATCCCAAAGGACAGCGAGTCCCAGGTTTTTGATGGATATCCCATTTCCAGGATATCCCATTTCCAGGATATCCCATTTCTCAACACAACAAAGCCACGGGCACCGCTCGCCATCTCCTGGTTTATTCACTACTTGGATTTGGGGGGAAAATGAACCCTTGAGGGAAAGAATCCTGGAATATCCAGAGCTGGAAGAGACCCACAAGGATCCTGAGCCCAAGACAAGAAGCTGAAGTGGGACAGGAGTTTTGTTAGTGCCAGAATCATGGGAATTTGGGAAGTTTTGGTAATTAAAGCCCTGTGGGATGATCCAGAGCCCTCTGGGAACACCCCAACCTCCAACGGGGCTTTGGCTGCTCCACCCTCACCAGAACCTATGGATTTGGGGCTAAACCTGCTCTGTACTGAGGGGAACAATCCCAATTTTCCCCCAAACTCGGGCACTACCACGTCAGGATGAACTGCTGCTCCAGCTGAAAAAATCCCCGGGATAAATAAACCTTCCTGGGCTTTCCAGGAATTCCAGCATCCCCTTTTCCAGGGAAATACACCCAATGTTGGATTAAACCTCCGAAATAAATTTCCTGGTGCACTGAGCAGGGAATGGGACTGGCAGAGGGGAAGCAGGACCCCATCCCAGCCCCTTCCCAGATATTTTGGGATTTATCAGGATCACCATGTACCAGAGGCACTGCCCTGAGCTCCCAATCCCTCTGTGGAGCCATGTACTGGGATGGGCACTGGGATGGACACTGGGATGGACACTGGGATGGGCACTGGGATGGACACTGGGATGGACACTGGGATGGAGCACCCTCCACACATCAGGGTCACACCTGGCCGGGGCTGGAGCAATCCTCACTCTCCTGGCAGGAAGCACCAGGTGTCACAGAGCTCCAGGGATTCCCAGTGCCACCCCCACCCCACTTCCAGGGATTCCCAGTGCCACCCACTCCACTTGCCAGGACGTGGATCCCCCCACCCCCCCAAAAACCACTCCAGCCATCGCTGGGCAGGATCCACGTGGATTTTCTGCTGCCCAAACTCTGTGTCTGATTCATCATCACCGAGAAAAGGAGTCCATAAATATCCCCTCTCAACCTCCAGGCTTTTCCCTGGGATCTGGGACAGACGCCAGCCCCCTGCCGAGCAGCTGGAACAGCCTCAGCTCGAGGAGCACGAGGAGGAGGAAGGTTAAAACCCCTCAGAAATTCCCACTGTTTATCCAGCAGGAGCAGAATTCCACCTTCTTGCATTTTGCTGTGTTTTTTTACGCACATCTCCCGGTGAAATTCCTCCCCAAAGCTGATTTTGGGGCTGGGAGGGAGCAGCTGAGTTTGTCAGGAAAGTGAGTTCAGGAGAGAAATCCTAAAGCAGCGTTTGGGGTTTGGTCTTTAATGTGTCAAAATAAATCCTGAGCGAGTTTGAGACTTTTTAAATTCCCCTCTAAGCCCTGAACAGTCCCAGGGGACCCCAAAAGTCATCCCGGGCTGTGAATCAGAATCCTGGAGTCGTGGAATGGTTTGGGGGTGGGAAGGGACCTTAAATCCCATCCAGTGTCACCCCATCCATGGGCAGGGACAACTTCCACTATCCCAACTGGATCCAAGTCCATCCAACCTGGCCTTGGACACTCCCAGGGATCCAGGGACAGCCACAGCTTCTCTGGGAATTCCATCCCCAGGAATTCCTTCCCAACATCGCACCCCAATCTCCCCTTTCCCAGTGGGAAGCCATTCCCTGTGTCCTGTCCCTCCATCCCTTGTCCAAAGTCCCCCTCTGCAGAGCTTGACCAGTTCCCCCTAAATCAGGGACATCCAGCACCCAAAATGTCCCAGCCAGGTGGCTCGGGAACAGCAGGAACCGGAGGGGGGCCACGGTGTCACCCAGGCCAGCGCTGCAGGGATCCCACCCCAACTTCCACGGAATTATGGAGTGCTTTAGGGTGAAAATTCCTCAGAGCCCATCGAGTCCAACCATTCCCGCAGCACTGCCCACGTCTCCGAGTGCCACCTCCCCAGACACGGGGATTCCACCCCTGCCAGAGCTGCA
>VWZW01004607.1:0-38026 GCA_013397115.1 Edolisoma coerulescens
AGCGGGTGTCCCTGCGTGCCGCCTGCCCGGGACGGGCAGCCGGGGAGGGGAGGCAGCCGCAGCCCCGCCGCTCGGAGGAGCCGAGCCCGGTCGTCTCGTCGCCTGCCCGGTGCCGCGGCCGAAAGGGTGACAGAAAGGACGGTGCGCAGGGCTCCGGTAAGTGCCGCTCCCGGGGCCGTGGGCTGTTCCCGGTGCATTCCCACACCAGCGGGAATGATGAGGCACCTTGTAGGACCCTGCCGTGGCTGCAGGACGGGGGGGCCTGTCCGGGGCGGCGGGAGCGCTGCGGGGGTCTCGCCTCGCCACCGCGCACCNCAGGGCTCCGCGGGCAGCACGGGGCCGGACCGGACTGGATGGGGTGGGCTGGGACGAGGCGGGGGGGGGGCTGTGGGCTGGGGGCGCCTCTCCCGCAGAGGGATGCCGTGACCCCGGGGACGGGGCGGTGCGATGGGTGTCCCGCAGGGGACAGCGATGCCGCTGCCGGCCGGGCTGCGGAGCCCGGCCCCGAACTCCTCCTCGGGGATGTCCCCGCGGCCCCGGCTCGTGTCCTCAGCACTGCCGACCCTCCTCCGGGCGGTGACCAGCCCCCTCCCAGGCCAGGCCTGACACGGAGTTCCCGTTGTAGGGTTTTTGCCCTCCTCAATTTCTTGTCTTCATGGTTTTCTTTTCATTCAAGTAAATTGGATCGACGTTTTACTTTGTGGTGGTTTGGGGGGATGGGAAAGGTGTTGGGATGAAAGCTCCAGGCACTCTTTGCCCAGAACTTGTGCTTCACAAAGTGGTAGTGGTTCCGTTCATTACTTGTATGCCTCAAAATTTGGCCAGAAACGACAACAGCTGAAAAGGAAAACCAGGTCTCAGTGATATGCAGCTGTCTCTGGAGACTGCCAATATGTACCCTGTAGTGCCATTTCTGATGACAGGAGTTATTTTATGTGTCCATCAAGAACTGGAGAGAGACCACCAGCAAGCTTTGATGGCTGCCAGTAATGGTAGTAAGGACTTTCCATCCCTACTGATTTAGCTGAGCCCCAGCTGGTGACAAGGATGAGCAGGGCTCTGTGCCATTTCCAGACTCCAAGCTATCCACTACGCTGGTCTTCCCTTGGTTTTACAGGTGTGTGGGTTTTTCTGTGGTACTTTAGTTTTAAAAATCCAAAGTACTTTTTAGATGGGGAATCTGACTGATACTTTTTTCCCAGGATGGCTCTGCACACAGCAGCATTATGATGAGGAGGAAAACATTTGTGATTCAACATCTTGATTAATGAAAATTTTCAAAAAAATTCAAAAATTTTGAAAAAGAAGAAGCTAACACACCACTGAGTGTGTAAATTGGCCAGTTTTGCTTTTCAGGGATTTATGCAAACACTTGTTTGTTTTATTACGTCTAATTTAAGGATGTACACCAAGCATTTTTCTTTGATCTATGACTTTCAAAACATTCAGCAAATGCCACAGGAAAAGTCAATGAATAGCACCTTTTCTCACTTGGTTTCATGTCTTACCACACATTCACACAACTTTGATGGGAAACTAACTGAACGTACATTTGCTCAAGAAAAGGTTACTTCGAAAGCTTTGAAGAACCTTTTAACAAACCTGTCCTGAATTTCAAGTAGTTGACAACACTTGAGATAGGTTGAATTTCTTTGGAGTTCAGGTTAGACTGTGACCCTTTCCCTGCACACACTTCCCTCTCTTAAACCATGGCCCAGCATTTACACTCCAGGCTGTGCCTACGTATCCTGGATGTAGATCAGGAAACAGGAAGAAGTTTGGAGTGTCTTCCTTTTTCAGATTTTGTTCAGTGTAATGTACTGTTCCAGAACTTTGTTGGCCTATGTGAACTGGGAAATAGCCCCTGCTTCATGTCATGAAGAGTATTTTACTGGTTTCTCACTTTTTGTGCTGTAGGGAATCGCTGGGACCTTGGCTAATGCAAAGCAGGAATTTGACACTGTTGGCTTATGTAGCAGATATTACAGATTTACTGAGTATGTCCTGTCATTTTCACAGGCCTGTGTCTCTCCATGGAAAGGACTTTCCAGAGAAACAAATCAAGAAAAAACAACTGGCTTAATTTCCCTCCACCCAGCATCAGTTTTTCCCAGCTGTACATAGGGACCATGGAGCAGCATGAAGGGCTGTGTGGGACAGAGGCTCCCCCAGCTGCTGGTGCTCCCACTGACAGTAAGTATCCAGCACCAAACTGGAGCACACCAGAGGTTTACAACCATGTGGACTCTGGAGAAAAATCTTATTAAATCCAGCACCCAGCCCTTTTTTGGTACTGTGTTTAATTTCCTCTTTCTCATTCTCTTTTTCTGTTGCTGATCCATTGCTGTGTGTTTCTTCCATCTCTCCTACTCTTTCTTCTCTGTTTTTCTGTTCCAGTCTTTCCCCTGCATCCTTCCCTCTTCTGGTATGTCCTAGTTTTGGCTGGGATAAAGTTAATTTTCTTCCTAGTAGCTGGTACGTTGCTGTGTTTTGGATTTAGGATGAGAAGAATGTTGATTGCACAGTTCCAGTTCTTGCTGAGCAGTGCTTGCACTAAGTTGAGGACTCTTCAGCTCCTCCCCCCACCCCACCAGTGAGGCTGGGAAGCACAAGAAGCTGGGAGAAGACACAGCAGGGACAGCTGATCCCAACTGGACAAAGGGACATTCCGTATGAGGTGACACACGGTCAGAATATAAACTGGGGGGAAGCTGGCCAGGGGCTGCTGCTTGGGAACTGGCTGGACACTGGTCAGGGGTGGTGGGAAGTTGCGTTGGGCATCACTTGTTTTGTGTGTTCCACTTCTTTTATCCTTATTATTATGACTCCGTCCTTTTCTGCTCTGTTAAACTGCCTGTATCTGAAGCCATGAACTGTACTGTTTTTCCCCGTTCCCTGCCCCACCCCGCTGCAGTCTGCGAGCGGCTCTGCGGTGCTGAGCTGCCTGCCGGGTTAAACCACGACAGTGTTTACCTACCTTGGGCTGGGCCTCTCCCGCAGCCTCTGCCAGGCCGCTGGTTCCTGCTGCACTAAATCAGTCCTCCCAGAGTCAATGGCTCCTCTCAGTCACTCACAGGAGGTGCAAATCCAGTGGGGCAAATTAAGCATAGCAATGGACAGGCAGAGCAGCCAAGCAGCCAGGAGGCTTCGGCAGCTAAAATTCAAGTGGGTTCAGAAGTTTTTCCTTGCTTTGATTTGCTCAGAGTTTATGCTGAATTCTTTTGAGTATGGCATTTCCTATTTGTTTTCTTCCTCTTCCCTACTGCCCTCCCTTCAGCTATGCTCATGCTTGTCAGTTTTTGTACAGTCTGTGCCTTGCTTGTGGTTTCTAATATGTGGGGGGTTTGCTTTGCAGTATTTGTGCACTGAGAGACACTGTGCTTTGTAAGTGTGCTGCATTTTCCTCTGGCAGCTGTCAAGGTGTCATGGAGGTTCTCATTGTGTGGAAGTGCAAGGGGGACTTGCAAGCCTCCTCATCCAGCAGGGAAACAGAGAAAGAAAATTTGATGTCATATTCAGTTGTGCTTATTGCTGCTTCGGTGTGTGAGCTGCACGGCTGTACTTGCAGCTTACATGGATACAGGACACCTTACGTGGACATAAGGGACACAGCAGTGCGGCAGAGGCAGGAAGATCCCTGCTGACAGTCACGGTCGGCAGGCTCCTGCTGAACCCCTGAGGAGCAGTGTGTCTGTACTGCATGGCTTCCTCACACCGGGCTGGATGCAGAAACGTGCAGCAGTTACAGCCAGCTCCTGCTTAGTTCCTCCAATCAGAGACTCAAAATGCCTTTGTCATGGTCATTCAAGGATCTGACATTAACTTTATTTCAGCACCAGTGACTACCATTACCTCAGTGAGATGGGTGAATTATTTACACATGTTCACCTACTCTCATGCAGGTGTATTTCAACACTAGGCTACATCCAGAAGATGCAGTTTGCATCGAGCACATCCCTATAGCTGAAGTTTGCAATGGTAAGACTATTGTGGGCTGTGTCTCTCCATGCCACAAAATAAAAACAATCAGGGGGTCCTAGCTAGCACCTGGCTGCACATGGATTTCTTAGTTATGTCTGTTGTTTTCATCCCATGCAGTCATGAAGCTTGCAGAAGGTAGCGATATAGCCTGTAATCTCTTTATAAATTCCAGAAAAGAATTCACAGCTGTGCCTCATGACTGTTACGAAGGAGGCTGAGGTGTCAGGGGCATACACAGGTTCTTTCCCAGCATCTGCTAAGAGGAAGATCTCAGACAGAGATCTCACCGCAGAGAATTAATCATCCCAAGTGACCTCAGTAGAAACATCTTAACTTTAAACTTTGGTCTTCAGAGTGCAGGATTTCCCAGTGCAGCAATGCATATGCACTGACGTCTTCTAAGACAAAATAACCAAGCTCAGAAGAAAGTTGCTCATGATGGCAAGGAGTTACTGGAGCCAGCTGAACCTGAGATTGCAGTCAATTGGGCTGTGCCTGAGAAATCCTTGATCAAAGCACACTTCCAGGCTGTGATCCATAATGGTTGTCAGCTGCTGTCTGCCTTAGTCTACAGCTTAGCTGCACCTCAGAGACAACCAGCTCCTGCTTGTGTCTGTGTTGTAGGACTGTCTGCCCAGAACATGCTCTCCTTGGCCGGTTCAGGTTTGTTTGTTTTCTTTTTCTATATTTGAAATATATTGCAAACTCTTCTTTTCCTGCAGGTGCTTTGTTTCATTATAATTAATAATCACAGCTACATTTCCTTAAGGTTAGTTTGGGTTAAAGGTATAGGAACCCTTTGCCTTCCTGCTGATGCTTTCCCTCCCTGCTGTTTATGACCTGATGGAATAGTTTGCTGTCACTGATCTGTGGACATTCAAAGGAGTTGCCTAACCTTTGATTTTAATAACAGGTTTTTATAGCTGTTTTCTTGAAAAAATAAAAGAGTATTGATTAATTATTCTTTTCTTTGCACGCAAATGGGAGGAGAGGCCTGCTCTGGCAGGATGCTGAACATGCTCTGCCACAAAGTGCCTTCTGTCACTTACTGCGCTTTCCAGGCTAGCTGCTGGAAATGTCACAGGATTCATTTCAGAATCCCCTGAGGTGCCTGTTGGCTTTGTCCAAAATCATTACTCGTTCTCTGCTACGTACTTGTTCTCTGTTACTAAAACACAGTGAGGCCTTAGCTGTGTTTGCTGCATTACTGCTCATTTCTGTTCTGCTCCATCTGGACTCCTACCCTTCGCCCACCAGGATGTTGTGTGAGCACCTTGCAGTGGCAGCTAGCTGTGTTCTTCTCTTGGGCATGCTTATTTCATGAGCTAAGTGATGCAGGGAAGCCAGCCACAACCTCCTCCAGGGATACTCCACTGCTGGAAATGAGTTGCTTCTGCCTCTTGCTTCTAGTCTGTGATAGTGCAGTGGAAAAATCAATAGCAGACAGATAATTAGACATGATGTCATCCTTGCAGATAGGGAGGACTTTCAGGCAGCCAGCAGATCATGTATGTGCCTTAAGAATGCTCATGGAGATGGAGTTATGATCCAAGAATGTGCAAATAGCTGCCCATCCCAGTGTCACATGCCTGTGATCAGGAAGAAATGCTAAACCATCTCTCCACTTGATTAGCATCCAAACACGAAAGATTTGTCTTGTTATGGGGAGCTGGTTGGGGTGATTTTTCTAGGTGAGCAAAGAAGAAACTACATGAATGGAATCCTTTGCTTACCTTCTCTCTGCTGGGGACTAAAATAAAACTGGAGGGAGCCAGCTGGTGAGAGCTGGTGGGCTGCTCTGAGGAAGGGTCCGCACATGGGCTCCATCCAGCAGCTGTGCGCAGAGCCCTCAGGAAGAAGGACACCTCTTTGAGCCAACCAGGAAGCCTGTCGACTGCCCACTGTTTTCCCAGGGATCGATGTCCTCAGGAAGTAAAAGGTTAGCCGAGGCTATCAGCAGACTACTTTGGTGCAGAGGCTTTTTTATGATTGCATTAACATCACTTTTCCTATTGTTGTACATAAATTATGGCTCCTAGTATCAGTGTTGAGATGACAGCAGAAACTCTTCTGCATGGAGCAAGCATTAAAAGCTAGCTGATACATTAATTGTAAAAGAAAATTAGTGCTGGCCACCATCTACTTACTTTCAGAGAAGTTTGCTTTTGTATTTTAGTTCTTTTAACACTTTGCATCCATCTCTATTCCTTTGTACATAGTCATCTATGTGTTTGCCACTCTCCCCTCTCACTGCCTAACCTGGAGCCTGCTTCTGAAACCCCCCATGAGCTCAGATTTCAGAGTTACAGGATAATTTAGGATCAGAGCAGAAAAATGGTGGATAGGATGGGTCTTTCAGGTGAGCAGTGTGTGATAACATGATAACATTTGTAACTGGTTGTGAGAGGAGAGCCTCTGGTTTCACGGATGTACCCATGCAGCCTTGAACAGTGCCATGTCAAAATAAAAATCATTGATTAAAAGTGTGCCTTGCTTGTGCTGCTAAAAACACTTCTAGATTATACACACTGAAAACAGTAAATATTTAATGTACAGGTTTACTTTTCCTGGTTTATAGAGAGCTCAGTGGGCCTGACAGAGCAGCTAGACAGATGTGTTTATAGCGCGCTCCCCGGGCAGGCACAATGCTGCAGTGTTTGGCCTGCGAGCTCTGCAGGGGCATGCTTAAAAAAATTAAAGTGTTCCATTTACATTGGGGGGAAAAAAATCCTGAGAATGTTTCTATTAATATTAGCTGGTGTAAAATCCCAAATCCTACATTTCAGGCCTTACATACTTCAAAAATAGAGGACTGGATGGTGGGAGTGTGGGGTAGGAAGTGTTTCCTTGCTTATGTAGCCAGGGAAAGGGACAGTCATGGTGGCAGCTCTTCTGGCAGGAGAAGGTGGTTGTTGCTGAAATGGCCCTGATGGAGGTGGGGTGTGAAATGAAGAGCTCAGGACTGAGCAGAGCAGGGCAGCAAACCCTGTGCGTGGGGACGCAGGCCAGCATGCAGTGCTTGTGGTTTTCCACGGACAAGGAGCTGGTGCTCAGGACCACGGCTGAGATCCTGGGTGTTTATCAGGAGACACATTTCTAAAAGGTGAGAGGAACCAGATGCTGGGGGGAGGAACAAAATGTGCAGAGCCCTCTCCACCCGATAAGATGGGCACACATGAGATGCTGACAGGAATGGTCAGGAACCCACTTCCACATTCAGGGAGATTTTTTTATACGTTAGTTTTGACATTGGTTGAGGTCTTTTCTGAGGACTAGCTTCTCTTTAATTACACTGACATTAAGGCTGATATATTTGGTCAAAATTAATGGCATCAATTAATTAGCACACATTAATTAACTGAAACAACTGACATTTGGGGTTTTGGAAAGTTCCCAAGGAATGGGTGGCTGCATCTGCCTCTCTCCGATTTCTTCAGAAGTTATCCTTGGTTGAGAAGTGAGTTTATTTCAATAATCTGATTAAATAGTTGGCAGCTCTTGAAGAAAAAAACACCTTAACTTTTAAAAGGGGATCTTGGGCTGATTAACATCTCAGAAGAGTTTTTTGTCGAAGGAAAGTAGAATTACGAAGCAGAAGCTGGTCTTAGGGCTAGCTGAGCATTTTATGATTAAATATATATATGTATGTATAAAAAAATTGAATGGTCATCTCAGGTGCATGTGAAGGCCAGGAGTCCTGGTGAGATGGTTTTGCTTTCTCCCCAGCTTCACCTGCCAAGGACATCTTTCCTGACTGCAGGTGACCTGCCATCCTGGTGACCCTCAGGGACGGGGCCATCCCATGGGTACCTGTTCAGTGCAGGACAGCATCATCCTGGTGAAAGCAGCTCAGCACCTCTTCCTGGGATGTTCCAGCACAGGGGTGAGGGTGTGCCTTTACCTTCGAGCCCTGGCTGCAGCTCCCTTGCCTGCCAGCTCCTTTTGGGCCAAGGACGATGCACAGACCGCCCCATTGCCCAGGGAGCATCAGGACAGGAGGGAGGGTGCCAAGAGAAGGGGGCCCCCATGCCGAGCACTGACACTGCCACAGCAGCACTTGGGGCCCCTGCCCATCCAGGAGAAGGGGTGGAGCAGCACAACCTTTTCTTTGCAAGCTGAACCACAGCCCATTTTTCATTATGGCCCTCTTGCACCTCTTTGCTGTGCATCAGTTGTGAGCACTGACTCCAGCAAACCCGTCCTGCATCCAGACTGAGACTCGCTGGTTCCAGCAGTCCCTGCTGGCCTGAGGCACCCTGCTGGCTGCTCCCTGGAGCCACATTCCCTGCATTTATGACCCCCCCACATCCCTTGGTGCGGGGGTGGCACACAGGCCTGCAGTAAAGCAGAGGCTCCAGCCTGGCCCCCCAGGGTTAGCAAACAGCACATCAACCCCCTGTGCGACCTGGCAAGGCCTGGTGACTCTCGATGGGTTGTACGGATACTCCTGCCCAAGTATCACTCGTTTAGGAGGCTACACAGTTGATGCACAGTCAGCTCCTGAAGGGCAGCTGGCACGGTGACAGTAGCCTTAGAAAATGAACTAATTGTCAGCTCCAGTCTGGATGTCACCATCATTTTAATGCGAATGGACTTTTTCCTCAGCCAGCCTCCTGTCTGAATGGGGAGCACAGAAACATCCCAATATTTATGGGATTTTAACTAGATTAGTTACAAACCTATAAAGCAAAGAAAGAGACAGTTCATCCAGTATTGGGGAGGGGAGTGTTAAAAATGCCACCTCAGATAAAATATTATGGGAGTTGAGTAACTGTAAATAAGAACTTCGCCTATGAAATAGCTTCTTATGTGAGCTTGGGATGAGGGCCAAGAGAATGTCTAGGGCTCAAGGAAATTTATTAGCCCAGATCAACGGGATTTCTGGGACTCAGGAGATGGGATGGCAAAGAATTTGCCTGTTGGAGTCTGTACTTCTCCATTCATGCCTGCTGCAAGAGTTTCACTGATAAAATTTTCAAGATGGTTCATTTGCATTTTTTTAAATTTTGTTGCTTCTCATTAGCAGCTGCAGTTCTGACTTGGAACTCGGGACAGCTGGGTTCAAGCTCTGGGTTTCCAGAGTCTGCCAGCATGGTCTTGGACAAGTTATTAATCTCCCTGAGCTTCAATGTCTCTCTGTAGAGAGGAGATAAATGTTATTTCCTGACTCCTGGGGGTCAGGAGGGTGTGCTAAGGACAAGGTACCTGAAGCAGAAGTGAGAATACTACTGGTGCTTTCGAATGATAGGAGCATATGCAGAGCAGATACAATGCACAGGTTGACCCCTCTCAAGAGGAGGAATGGTATTTTTGTGGGGAGACATGGGTCTTCCTTTTGATCCCAATCTTTTTAGTCAATGTCATGGTTTTCTCTAGTCAGGCACCTTTGTTTTGTACCCTCTGCCAGAGCAAGCTGGCTGTCCTGATAGGGTCAATGGTGTCCTGATAATATCAGGGTCATCTTGCTATGGATTTATTTTTAAAAAGGGCACATGTACATCAATAGCACACGGTTTGGGAACCCACCACCTTTTATCCCCTCATTTTTCATCTCTGTTTCCCATTTACATCCTTCTGCTATTCTTTGCCTGTATCCAGCTTTCTGTCTGGGTTCTAGATGTGTCTTCCCTTCTGTCTTCTCTTTGGTATTTCTGCTTCCACCTCCACCCTCACTTTCATATTTTGTGTGTGTTTTATTTTTCTTATCTTCTACTTGAAACCCATCCTTAGCCTCTCCTATATATTTCCCTTTCCCTCTCTCTAGAGCCAAGAGCTTTTCAGTACACAGCATCCCTCTCCCTTCTGACTCATTGCCCACTGACAGTGGAAAAATTTCATCATGAAAGTGATGAAAAAATCTCCCAGTTTAGAGTGCAGGGTAGGTTAGGATGACCTCGCTCCGCCTGTCAAGTGAAGAGCCACAGAGTCTAATCCCTCAGCCAATGCTGATTTGCCAGAGTACCTCGCATTCAGTGGTTCTTTGCTGCCACACCAGTATAAGCACCTCCAAGTGTTGTGGGGATGCTGCTCCGTGCCCCGGATCCCCCCACTCCCGGACGGTGGCTGTTGGTAATGTGCTTAGCCAAAGTGTGGGAAAACTCTCAGACTTGAACTTCGCTCTGTATTTCCATGCCATGTGAAACTCATTGAGTATTTGTCCGGCCCTTCACATGGCTGCTGCTCCTGGACTGCACTGACATATGTGAAATCTATTTGGTCCCATTTTTAATATGCTGCTTGCAGTATAAATACAAAAGCAGGCAGTGCTTCTGAAGAGAAATAAATGTAATTATGGTGGTGGTTGTTGTTATAAATAGTGCAAAGGATTTAGAAGCTATTTAGTCTTTTGGGCAGGATCCACAAGTGTTCTGTGTATTGTAACCTTAAAGCTCTTGTATTTAGCTATCGAAGTCTTCCCAGTTGTGATTGGTCCGGTTCACTCATTACTGTTCAACTCCAGTGCAGGGTGAGGATGCTCTGCTCTTCACAGGAGCAGGGCTTGGCCTCCAAGCCTTGGTGCTCTAGATCACGTCTGACCTGTACATGCACATAGTACCTTAATCATGCATTTGCATGTGCAACCGGTCTATTTGCATAAAGAGCCGTGGTATTTCCACACAGGAATTTTTGAGGTTGGTTCCCAAAATCAGTGCTGCATTTTTCCTCTGCTGGAGTGAAATGCAAATATTTATTTATTGACAGAGCTGGAGCTGATCGTTTTCCCTGTCCAGGTCTGAGATGTCTGTTCTGTCAGATGAAAACAAGTAGTATTCTGGTTTATTTTTAAAATACATTTGTTCATAACTGCATTTAAAACAATTAGTGTCTGCGCCCTGCCAGTCCCAGTAGAGTGCTATATATATATTTGTGTGTGTATGTATATCAAAAGGGGCTGAACGCCCAGAAATTCTCTTGGCAGCCCTGCTGTCTGGTTAGAAAAGGAAGTGAGCTACAAAATTTGAACATTCAGTTCTGAGACTTGAAAGCTTTCTGGATTTTATTACTGACTCAACAGGGTTTTCATTATGTATGTGGCCAAGAGGAGAGGTTTACGCAAGAGGAACATATTGTAGTTGAATATGTTTGTAATTTTACACATTGTTAAATAATTGAGATAACTAGATGTCTCCTAAATGGACAAAATAAATTAGGTGTTAGTGGCAGTGTCACTGTGCACAGACAAGTCAATATGAAAGAGTGGCCAGCCCCATCTGAAAGCTGATTTCCATGCAGAGGGGACCTGATTCAATTGCTGAGTGATGTTTTGCTGTTGATATGAAGGAGAACCATCTTTCCCTCAGCTTGACTGGAAGCCTCTTGCTGACTCTCAGTCTATCCTACTTGAGACGATAGCATCTTCAGCTTGCTCTTTTTTTTACTTTTTAGTAACCCAGTGCTATTCAAACAGCAGGTTGAGGCTATGTTTCTTCTGCTCTCATTTTCATGTTAGTTTTAGGAAGAAAAATATTGTGGGAAGCAGATTATCACGCAAAGAGAGAAGGTGTGGGATGCATGGAGTGAGCTGTAAATATAGACCAAGGCTGTGTCCTGCTGTCCTGGTCATCTCTTGCAGCAGGGGATGTGCTGTTGGATCACACCCTGTGGCCAGTCAGCTCTGCCACAAACCAGCTTGACAGCAAAGTGAATTCCTGTCCCACAGACAACACAGTTCCAGCTAATTTTGCACTTGTTCATGTGATGGGTATTTATTCTTTATTGTCTTTAAAAGGTGTTTATTTTTAACCTTCTGCGATCTCTGGTGCCGTACAGTCTTAGTGCATGTGTTCTACTGCCAGTGGGAAAAGCTATCTATATGTGCCTCTGCATTTTACACGTGGGAAGCCGAGCCACAGGGAATACAGAAGATCACTGGATAATTCAGGCTGGAATTCTGAACCCAGTGTGAATCTCTCTCGTTGCTGTTTATGCCTAGAGTATCTCTTGAGTGCACCACTGTGATCAGTCTTATGGATAACTTATGGATAACACTCCAGAGGTGCCAGGGCCACTCTGGGGGCCTTTGCCTCTCCATGGTGACAAGCAGCCTTCCCTCAGCCCAGCCACGGTTGCTGCTGGCTCCTGCCCGGTGTGCGTGCGGGGAGCCGTGCCCGCATCGCTCCCCAGCCCCGCTGCAGCCGCTGCTCCTCTCCGGCGGGCACCGGGACGCTGTGCTCTGCCTTCGCCCTGCTCCTGCCTTTGACAGCAAGCTCCATGGCCACTAGAACGTGCCTGACCTCATCTTCGGGCTATTTTAAAAACCATATAGCTTTGGGCACGTGACACCTCTAACATTGTAAATAGAGCTGGGTAACCTTTTGTTTCTGCATCTGATCTGTTCCGTTTATTTTGTCATGTATCTTCTCGGTGAAACATTAGTCTCTCTGCCCTTGCAAGAGATGAATGTGAAGCAGTGTTTAGTGCAGCAACAATGAGTCTGTAGCACGGAACCATGTGCAGGTCAGCAAAGCTCAGTGTTTCCTTGCTGGCACTACATAATTAGTTTCACTGAGGGTGAGCACCATATGCAGAACAGATCCACTTTTAATGTGGGAAATGCAGTGTGTGCCTGCCCAGCTGTGTGTACCAAACAGATGACTTTACCAGCCTTTTTCCACTCACCCCTGTGTTGCCGTGCTGGGTGACCTGTGGCAGGACTTAGCAGTGGTTGGGATGCTCACTGACCCTCACACCCACAGCAGGAGGTGGAACAGCAGGGACTGCACTGCGGAGCTTTCTGGGGATGCAGGGGGAGCTTGGGAAGGGAACAGTGCTGATGTCCAGGGAGGTAACTGGGAGCCATCATCATGACTCCCTCCCTCTCCCTCACTGCCCTGAGTGCTCAGGGGTGTGTAGTACATGCCCAGCATCTCCTGGCCCTGAGAAAGTTTTCATTTGTGGCTTCTAGACTCAAGGATGTGGGCTGCTCCTGCTTTATATTTACTGTTTATGTAAGGTTGTTATGCTGGCTTTCTTACTATAGACATTTTTGTTAGTCACTTCTGCCTGCTGGTTTGCCCTCTATTTTTGAGTCCACTGGATCTTTTTCAGCCAACCACGCAATGAAAGTATTTGTTTCCAAGAGATTAAGCCAGAGGCAGAGCCCAGGAAGGGAAGATGAGGAGCTGGGGGAAGAGGGTGTTGTCAATGCCCTGGGAGAGCTGATGGCCTGAGCCCAGTTCCAGTTAGAGACTGGAGGAGGAATCCAAGGTGGAAATGCAGAGGGAGAGGCTGTGAACACCCTGACCACAGAGAGTGTCTCCTTGGTGCTCATATGGTCTTCAGACACTGGAAAGTCCAACCGCAAGACACAAATCCATAGGAAATGAAGTCTCATTAGTTCTACTGCCCACAACTTGCTCATGGCTCCACCAGTGCTTCCAGGTGTTTGGTTTGGTAGAAGGGCTACTGGAAAATGGGCACATGTCTTCTCTGAGTCACCCTACCTTTCCACCTCCCCAGGGTCAGGGTGTTCCACAGGCCAGGGTGCTGCTAGAGAAGGTGATGTCCAGCTGTCCATCATCATACAGGCATCCAGCCTGCATCTGGTACACTGGCACACTGCAAACCTTCCAGATCTTCATGTTTTTGCCAGAGATTTTACTAACCAGAAAAATGTGGCATTATAAGAAGGCTGTACCAGCTCATTATTCATATCCTTTCCCTGGCAAGAAAGAGCCAGAAAGCATGTTTTAATTGTAGCCCATGGTCAGATGGTGTGGCGAGTGCTGGAAGGCTGGGATGGTCTGGCAGAAAAATAATTTCCCCTTTTAAAACCACTGAGCAGTCCTTGTTCCTCCACACTCCAGCTGGCTAGCTTGGCCGCGCCACCTGGGCACGGAGACATGGCTGGATCCATCCCCAATGCCTTCCAGCACCCCTGGGTGAGCCTTCGCTGCTGCAGTTGAGGGAAGGCTCTGCCTTGCTTTTGGCTGCCGGAGAAGAGAGACTGGGGCAGGAGTTCAAAGGTGTGCTTTCCTCTTCCCTCGCTGGCAGCTTCGCAGCTCATTTGTGATGCAGAGAAACTGTGGGGGATGTTAATGCCAGGCGGGAGGGTGAGCATCCGCCTGGGAATAGAGGCAGCAGGGTTCGGCAGGGAAGAGGGCCCGGGGTGCCGCGGGTGGTGATGCTGCCTCTTGGGGTTGGGCTCCTGTTGGGACATTCCCTGCCACTCAGTCCTGCTATCCTCAGGGGAGTGATGGGAGGTAGTAGTGCAGCACCTGGGAGATGCTGTGAGGCAAAAAAAAAAGAAAAAAAAATAGCCCTCCAGGAGTATTGCTTGGGAAAATTTACCTGAGTGCTTGGGCAACCACTGTTCTGTCCGTGCTAGCAGCAGCTCCGAGTTTGTGGAGCTGAAAGCACTGCCAAGCTTCTTCCTCCTGCTTGTGTAAAGCTGCACTTCCACCTCCCGTCTCCCCCCTCCAGAAACACAACAGCTCTGTGACACAGAGTTTTCCAAATGTGATACATTTCTCTAAAATTGCTTTCAAATGTTCCTAACAAGAAACCGTGCTGCTCATTTTGCCCGTGGTCCCACACGGCCGCCAGCAGCGTGGGTGCACAGCAAGGAGGTGGGCAGAGGGAGCTGCCAGGCAGCACAAACACAGCATCCCCAAAAGGTAGGTTATGGCTGGGGAGGTGCCACCAGTGCCCTCCTTGCACTGCCCGAGCTGGCCTCGCCTGCTGGCCACCCCGCTGCTGGTCTGAGTGCTGTGCCCAGCTGGAGCAGGCAGCCAGCAGCTCATGGCCAGCTGCAGCCCAGAACTGACACATCTGGGCAGGGCGTGTGAGCCGCTCCTGGGGGCGAACCCATGCACAACCTGGGCTGAGCCAGCTCACCCCTGCTTGCAGGAGGGCTCTCTGGTGGGAGGGCTTAGGACGCAGGCAGGCAAAGACGACTGCAGTGGCTCCGCAGAGCTCGGGAATTCGAGTGAAATGCTAATGGCATCCTCTGATGCTCCAGCCCTGTGACCTTTCCTTCTGCCTCTGTAAATAGGCTCCTTCCTAAACAGGAGGAGAAGGCAGTGTTTTACTATCAAATCTAGTCCATTAAAAACAAAATGATGGAGAGATTTACCTCCTCTGAGCCCACCTGTCAGTGTTTGTAGTTTTACTATCATATTTTCCAACATCTTCCCAGTGTTTTTCTCTCTTCTGTTGCTGTACACAGAGGCAGAGGAAACTTGCCTGTACAGAGGAAAAAGTGAACCAGGTTTTCTTAGATGTTCTAATAACAGCCTGAAAAAGCTTTACACGTTGATCCCATGCCATTTTAGTCATCTGAGGCCTTATTTACAAATATAGCTTGCTTAAAAAAACCCAAAGCAAAAGCACTGTAGGCCTTCTGTAAGTACAGATCGTGTGGCTGCTTGAACAAAAAATGTCCAAAGAAAATTTTAAGTAAGTTTAAAAAAAAAAATTGTTTGTCTGTTTTTAAAAACCCTTGAACATGAATGTAGTCTTAAGGAGAATATGGTACCATTTAAAAATGCTAAATAATTGTTACAGTACTAGTACCCTTTGTGGGTCTCCTGGTCTTGTTTCATGACCGTAAATATTTGAACCCTTTGATGCATTAGTGCTTTACAGCAAAGCTATTAGCCTGGAAGGGCTGCAGCCACCTGGAGCCCCACAGGACAGTCTGATAGTTCACAGGCAGGGACTTTAGGAAGTGAGATTTTTAAAATTTTTTTATTGCAAATGAGGATGATTGGAGGTTGGATGAGAAGGATGCACAGAAGGCAGTGGTGCCAGCAGGGCACTGTGGAGCTGCCTGTCTTTGGCAGGCCCTCGCAGGTGTCTCCAGCTGTCCTCATGAACTGCATGTCGAATTTCTCATTTAGTTTGCCTGTTTGAAGGCAAAAATTAGAACAGTTTCACTGGAGAGGACTGAGGAGGTGGATTCGGATAGCCACAGTGGTGCAGCAGGGAGGGTTAAGCAGCCTCAGAGGGATTTGGAGCAGTGCTAAGACTGCTCTAAATTTTTCAAGCTATTAACAAATTGTATCAGTTGTCATCCTGGAGTGCACTGGGATCCAGCCAAAATCTTCTTGCGTCCACTGAGTTGCTGGCAGGTTCTCTGCTTGGTGATGGCACATGATCACACGCAGCAGAGCATCACCCCAGTGTGGGCCAGAGACACAGATCATCTGTTTTGGTCTGCCCCAAAACTCCCTGGTGCAGAGGATGACACAGGTGTTTTTTGGAACAGTTTCATTTCAGTTAGAGGAAACAAAAAAGGTCAGAAGGCAAGAAGGTGAGGTGATTACACCATGTGTATAATCAGCTGTCACACTGAAAAGAGCGAACATGAGACTCTGGGTTCATCTGGAACAGAGAGCAGCAGAGTTATATGCAAATGTTTTATTTCATCAGGAAAATTAGCATCTAATCTGTGTGGAAAATAGTAAACTTTGTTTCCACAGAAGTCCTGCTTTTTAAATTTTTCTGTTTGCCATAATACACATTGTGTTAGTTAAAGAGAAGTACTTAAGTCAAAGCAAATGTGACGCAGAAGATTCAGGGTGCCATTTGATAAACAATGGGCTGCAAGCTGTCAAGGAAAAAAGAAAGAGACAAGTCTGGCACATGCTGAAGCCATTCCTTTCTGTGCAGGAAGAAGAGTAACAATTTCTTTCCCATAGAGCTGACCTCTTTCCCAGTCTGCATTGCTCTGAGTTCAATACTGGCCAGCAGCATCAGGGCGTGCGCCTGTAGGGATGCCTTTTGCAAGGAAAGGTAACTCCAGTGGGACACTGCCAGGCTCTCCATGGCCCTGTGGCTGATACAGGGGGTTAGGAGCAATATTGGCTGCATTTTGATACAGGGTTAATTAGTTTTCTGTGCCAAAAAGCAGAAGGCAGGTTCTGAAACACACTGAATGGTTTTCTGTTGGGGCCGGGTCTACTCACAGTGCCTGGTTTGGTCAAAGGTTGTTTATGTGCCTCAGATGCCTAAAATGATTTGTTTTACAGCATTACCAATTACTGACTCAAGATGGTGATACAAACAGTGCAAAGTTTGGGTCTCATCTTTCTCGTGTTGGCTGACAAGTTACTCTTAAAATAGCAATTATCTAACGGGGAAAATCCCACAGATCTAGGCAGGAGGATTGTAAAAATAGCCGCCATTACTGGTAAAAGTCCCAAAGTAGTTTTTGAACCATGCTGTGGCTAAGGACTGTGAACATGTACCTGTTATCAAAAAAAAGGAGTGAAAGGCTGGCAAGAATTCCTTTGTAGTCTGCCTGGCATCAGTGAGTACCTGCAGGTCAGCAGAAGATGTATTTATAGTTTTAACCACATGAAGCGAGAAAGCCTTATGCTTGCCCTGTATTTTTCCATCAAAGAGGTGAAGTAATTCAGAGTTTGTGAATAGATCACTGTTCTTGGACCTTCCTTTTTGACCCTGAGTCCCTTTATATAACAGTCTTCTGTTCCTCCTGTGGGTATGTTTTTTTGCCGGGAAAGTTATTTTTGGAGTGATGGTTTATAATTGATATTGAAGTATGCAGTAAGGCTTTTATATATATTCTCTGTGCTCACACTTGTTTTATGTAATCACCAGCAAAATTCAACCCACTTGCTTTCAATTTTCTTCTCATGTTTACATCTGCTTTTCTTTCCTTCCCATTATTAAGTTTTTTCAAACACATTGTTGGACATCAAGGATTCAGTTCAAAGTCCAGAGCTGCAATTATGTCTGTTCTGTTGGTGCACAAATGTTGCTGCCTTAGTAAATTAATTGTCACATGATGCCATCTACCTGGGCTTTTTGTCTGGGGGAAAGCTAATGAGCTATTTTAATGTGTTTATATGCACTCAAAAAGACAAGAGAATGAATCAGTGCATGTTCAGGACCTATTCTGCTTCCCCCTTAAACACCAGAAGGGAGGGTAGAGTGGGGAAAGAGAATTTTTTCTACTCAGTCTGGGGAAACCTAAATATGTCCGTCTTACAAATAAAGACCAGAAATTCCAGTCTTAAAATCCTCATGTACAGAAACAGCTGAAATTTTCCTGGACAGTGACTTCACAGCACAAGGCCACACCAGTTGTACATAAGAGTGCTCTGGCCATCTGCATTTTGAGATACTGTCAAAATGCCGGAATGAAAATATATTCCAGCAGAAGGATGGAGACTGGAAGCTTTTGCCAGGAGGGTGCTATTGAACAGAGGCGTGTTTTCTTTGCTTCATTTCTCCACTTCTCTGGAAAAATGTAACAAGCACGGCTAATTTTTCTGAGGGAACAGATACAAGGTCTTCTTGCAAAGGTTCTTTTTTACTGTAAACTGTATCCAGATTGGGATGCTTGCCAGTATTATTATGCTCCTAAAATCTTGCTCAGCCATACCATTGTGTTGGCCTTGCCTTTTGGAAGTACTGAGTATGTAGGTTTCCCAAATTCAATATGGGCTTCAGAAGCCTTAAAAATCTGTAAAATTCTTGAGGCTTAAATGCCTTAAGATCTGAGCCTGGAAACTAAATGTATGGAAGGGTCCACCTTGTTTGTAGTCAGAGGAATGCCTCTTTTGAACAAAATCAGGTTCAATAACACACATTTGAAAAAGTCCTGGAAGTTATGATGTCGGTGACTTGTCTTGGGGGGTCAGTAATGCTGGGCCTCATACTGGTTTTCTTTAAGGAATATTTTTACCCTTGTTTTGTTTCCCACTTCAAAAGCTTTTTTTGTGAATGAGATAATCTGTTATTTTCAAAACTACAGCTAGGTACTTTTTAGACTGTTGATTCCCAGATCTGAACAGATACTCTCCAACAGGTGGTAAAGTAATTTTGTCTCTAATGTGTATATAGATCATTACAGACTGCATCCCAGAGCAGGTGTTCATGGATGGGGATGACCATTTTCCATCTGTTTGTTTTATTCCCTGTCTTATTTGTCACTATTAAATGATTACTGTAGTGACAGAACTCCCCAAGTATGCATTACTAAATTTCTATTTCAGCCTGGAAGCAAGATGATAGCCCTGTGGCATGCACACTGCCAAGGGAAGACAAATATGAACAAAGTGGGGCTTTCAGTTCCCATATCTTTGCTTTTCTTTAAGCCTTACAGTTTTTTTAGTAATGAGCCTCTGCCAATGCTGGCTCAGCTGCAAAGCCATCAAGGGCAGAGGCAGAGCTGAACAGGAAGCAGGGCAGGAGAGGGGTGGTCAGGAGAGCTCTGCAGGTGATGCTGTGCCCAGGGACTGGGCAGGGGGACAGATGGACACAAGCTGTGCCCAGGTGTGGGAGCTGCCTCCCGTGTGGCTGAGGCTCTCCCTGGCCAGCGTGCCATGCTGCAAGGAGCAGCCAGCTCTGAGCCTGTGCTGAGGGAAGGGAGAGACTGGGAACCTTGTCCTAGGCCCAGGTGAAGGCAGTGGGCACGAGCTCAGGGGGCTGGTTAAGTTCAGCCTAACATGTTAAGCTGGACTGATCAAGCAAAATTATATTACCCAGCACTACTTATTTCTTTGTTACCAGTACTGTCAGTTAACAGCATAAACTTAATTTACAAAGTGTATTTTTATTCCACTGCTCTGTTCCATTTGTCTATAAATATTCCACAGTCTTAAATAAATGCCATCATAAACGGAAGCACTTCTCTAAAAACATGGCATTATTAGGGACCAATCCTGACCCCTTGTCCCTAAAAGCATCTGTTGCTCCCAGAGTGTGGGTAAGAAGCAAGTTACCAAACGTGCATCAGATTTAAAGAGCAAGCGTTCAGTTTGCAGTGACATCTCACTGAAATGGCAGAGCTATGGGTTATAACAAGTCTAGGCAGGCTAGTGCCCGGCTGGCAAAGTGCTCCAGGAGCCGTGGGCCAGCTCAGCATCAGGGCCATGAGATCAAAGAGCACAGGGGTTGGCACCAGCTGCTCTTATTTTTAGGGTCCTGAGTCAGTGTAGCCTCGCACGATAAGGGCTGGTTGGTTTGCCATTGACAGCTGTGGGTTCCTGGTGGAAGAGCTGGCTGCTTCCCATGGAGAGGGGCTGCTCCCCCTGGGCAGGGGCTGTCCTGCCAGGGCTGCAGCTTGTTTTGTGTCCAGAGTAAAGCAGCTAAGAGAAGCTCTCCTGCATCCCAGTACACCTCTGGTGCTTGGATTGCTGGCGCTGGTTTTACAGAAGGGTGGGAACTGTTGGCTTTTGACACCCATCTACAACTCCCTGATGTATTTTTCCTTTCAGATGTGTATTTTTCATAAGTCTTAGATTTTTAGAAATGGTAGCATAAAGTTTGATTTCTATTCAGCAACCTTTGTGACCCTCTTCCCTGCTCCATTGAGCTTGAAAGCCAGTTGGCTTTCCCCACGGTGGATGCATGGGGCAGCAGGAGGGCTCTGGACCTGGGGGCCAGCAGCAGGAGCAGCCATCCCCTGCTGGCAGCCAGCAGACACCTCTGCCAGGACAGCAGGGAAAGGAAGGAGCTGTGTGCCCTGGCACGGCATGCATTAGAAATGAATGGCACTGAGGGAAAATTCCCTGGGAAAGGTGTTTGCACAAAACACCTAGAAGCCTTTCACACATTTTTTGAGGTGGGGACAGGAAGGCATTGGGGAAAAAACTGTGGGTTGGAAATGTATTTCCAACTATTTTTAAAGTAAACAAATTCCTTTTGAAGTTATGGGTTTGTTGCATAAATTGTGCATTTGACAGAGTAAGTGGTGGGATGTTATGGTAATTACTAATGTCCCTTGATATTTGGTTAACCACTATATATAATCCCAAATGCAGTAGCCTTTCCAGGGAGAATTTAGATCTACCCTTTGGGCAGGATTAACTGTTACTCTCTTGTTTCAGCAACTTTTCAATTATTTGATTCTAGCACAAGGAGTTTTCCATTTTCAGAGGAAAAAGGTGTCCTTTTGACATCTGACTTTTAAAAACGAGTTCCATCCTGTTCCTGTGTGTGGTGAACTGTAAGATGACTGCCTGGGTACTGGGCAGGAGGGATGGGAAAACTGCCCCAACTCAAGACCCCCAGCTCTGTTGCAGAAATGGATTTGACTTCTTTCCTCCCTAGTTCCAGACACAGAAAATGCGTTACTGCAATGCTGAGCTCTGTGTTTCAGGTCAGATTTTTGCCGAGATGTTAACACTTGAGAAGATACCCATCCCTAACCTGCTTCTCCTAATGGCAACCACAACAGACCCACCCTGTCTCCACAGTTTTTCTTCCGCCTGTTATTTTATTCTCATCCTCCTTCTCAGTTTTTCCTAGGAAAGTCTCCCTTGAGTCAGCACCAGGGTGTGTAGGCTCAAGGCAGAAAGGTGATTTGCTCTTCTTAAGCTCAGTTTTCTCTGTGGGAAATGACATATCCTTGGGCTATCACCCTTGCTTTGCAAATTTGAAATATTGCTTGAAGATACAACCATATACACTTAGGTGATTGTCTAAATCAGAATTTTTCTTTGGTGTATTAAAACACAGAGAGAGACCTATGCTTTCAGGGGGGTTTCTAGTCTGGGTCACTTGCCTAGGACGGGTTTCTAAATGATACCAGTTTCTCTCTGCTCAGCTTTAGAGCATGCTTTTATAAATTTTATTTGTATCCAGTTGTTGCTATTCATTTTCAGCCCATTTGCTGCCTGGTTGGGATACTCGTCTTCCTCTTCATTACTGGGGCAATAAATGTCTCTCAACACACAGGTCACAGCTACCCCATGGCGTGACTTGTGTGGACTCTGAGCTCTCTTCCTGCATGGGCTCACTCATCTTCCATCCACAGCCACTTCTTCCCTTGTTTTCCATCTTCATGACAGCTTGTCTCATAAATTCACTCAGGCTTCACTGGCACATCTCCCCACTACTGCTCTAATACCAGAGGAGAAAACATATCTGTGATGCCTTGATTTTCAGGACATTAACTGCAAATAAAATAGCACATTGCAGCCACTTGCCAAGAGAAATCCTTATAAGCAAGTTAAAATAAGATCTTACTCATTGGAGAACAATTTGAAGCTTAAGAAAATGTCATCTGTAAGGCTTTGCACTCTTCTGTATAAAATAAACCTGGGTCTAGTTTCAAAAAAATTACTTTAAATACAAATTAAATACATATTTCACTAGGGATAGACCTTTTCATAATCTGCAGAGGCTACAGGCTCAAACCTTAACAAGTTCAAATGTAGAAACTATGACAATAGCTTTGATGTCTTTTTGGGTGTAGAAACAGGGAAACAGTATGGTGTGAGGAATTTTAGCATTTAGATATCTGCAATAGAAATCCAGTAGCCCAAGTATTCTAAAGTGTGCCTAATTTCTTGTTTCATTTTCCATCTTCAAATGCTCACTTGAAGGCTTCCAGCATTGGCTTTTTAAATTGGTCTAAAAGGCAGTCAGCTGAAATGATACATAATTCTAATCACACTCTGCAAAATAAACTGGTCATAGGAATAGCGTCACTCCTAAGCAGCACGAGTAAACATTTATCAAACACTGTAAAAAAATATTGCCAAATCAATTCATTTTCATATTATTTGGAAATAGAAACAGTCTTCCCTTTCATAAATGGGCAGTGCCCGGAAATTTGCTAGGTGTTTTCAGAGAAATTCTCTTATTGGAGATGGCACAAGTTTCCTGGACAGAGAGCTTAATACTGCAAATTTAAGCATGACCAAGAGCTGAGTTTTTCTGACAGAAGAGGGGATGAAGAGCCTGGTGATGGGGACCATGGTGGCCACTAACTGATATGGGCAGCTGGGAATAAGTGTTTGGCTCCTCCTCAGCCTGCCCCTGTGTTCAGGAACCTGCCCTGACCCCCTAGCTTGCTCCTTTGGCACCCCAGCAGGCAAGCACCCAGGGAAAGAGTTGTCACATTGCAATGTGACATAAAGCTGAAGCAAATAAGTGGGCATTACTGTGTTTGCATTGTGAGCAGGCTGGCGAGAGGGAGTTTGAGGAGGGATTTAAAAGACGAGATGTGATAAACTGAGCAGAATTAGCAAAACATTTCTTTATGGAGTGGTGGTACAGAAGAAAGAGAAGAGAACACCAGTCTGGGTGAGCCTGGAAGGAGCACCAGGCATGTGTGTAATATCAGAGATGGTATTAGAGTCTGATGAGGCCACGGCTGGGTTTTCAAAGGAGAAGCAAGAAGTAGACCTGAAGATGGTAAAAGCATTTATACTGAGGCCAGAGGGACCTAGGGCAGCTCCCACTGACCTTGGGCTTACTCTGAGAAGCCCAAACCTGATGAAGGTTGGATGAATCACAAGGAGCTGTGGCTTTGAGGGATCCTAGAGTTGGCCAATTTGAAAAGAAACTTTACAAGCCAGTGGGGTGGCCCAGAGCCAGGGTGGCAGAAGGGGTGCCATTCTGCAGGCATGACCAGGTCAGTAGAGTTGTAGACTTCTCAGTAGAGTTGTAGAGAAATATTGGAGCCTAGACACATTTTGGGAGGACAAAAAGAGCAAGGAAATGGAGAAGTGGAAGTTACCCAAATCAGAGAGCTTGAATGGAAGGGAGGTGGTGAGACTACTGGCATGAATGGAAGAGAAGAAGGGGCTGAGGAGGCAGGTGAGCCAGAGTGCAGTACAAGGCACAGCTGCTTCCCACTACTCCTTGCATGAGCTTGGAGGACTTTGGTGTCTGTCTGTCATCCCACAGCCTTTCATCAACTCCAATCCCAGTCACAAATTTTAAAATATATTATGGCTCTTGTATAAAAGTAACTCCATGCTACTCTTTCTATATATTTCTAACTCATTTTCATAAAAATAGCAGGTTTAAGTGAGTAGTGGCATTTAGGCACATGTGTAAGGGAGTTGGTCTCCACCAAACAGATGTACACAAAACCCAGCTGCGAAGGTGCTGTGACATTTAGAACAGACATCAGTGCTATTTAACAGGAGACAATCCCATGCACACCCAGCCAGCATGCTCACAGCCCTTTCCCAAAGTATGCTGGATGCTCAAATGTTATGATTATTCAACAGAAAATAATGCAACAATTTCTAAGCAGGTCTTGATCCTGGGTTGAGTGAAGGAAGTTAATTTGCATTTAAATATCCTTAAGCCCCTGAAAGAGTTTGAGTTTTTCATTATCTTTGGAAAATAGCTTGTGCTTCTTTTCTAGGTCTCAAATGTTATTCTCTTATTTGCAACCAGCCCTTGTCATTTCTCTGCAAGTCTTCTCATCCATGAGCTGGTCCTTTGTGTGCCACTTCTTTCCTAAGCTGGCCACCTGTAGACAGAAGTCCACAAATTCTCAAATTCAGCTGTGTCAGCCATTTCTGTAAACTTCTTCCCCAAGCTATGGTATGTGAAAAATGTCGTGGGTTTTCCTAGACCTTTCCAAGACCACCTTCACTTGAAAACGTTTTCTTGTTTTGGTACTGCTTGTTGTAGACTGCAGAGCAACAGCTTATGGGTGGGGTGTTTATCCTGGTGGGTCCTTTGTGATACCTCACTTAAAACTGCTGCTTGCATTTGCCAGGATGATTCTGTGTTAACAGGTTTTTGTTATGAAAAGCATAGCTGACCTTTAAAGTCCAAAGGCCATATTTATGAATGACTCAGCCCGCTCTCAGTGTGGCTGAAGATTACAGTACGCCAACAAAAGCCAGAGCATACTTCTCCCATGTAACTTTTTGAGAAAGCAGTATTTGCCTCTGGCATTCACCAAGGGAGCTTTCCCTTTGTGTGCAAAGGGAAAATTGGGCAGGCTACAATAAAAGGCATTGTTTGTCCCAGCATGCAAAGAATGATGATCCAAGAACTGAAATAATAGAAAAGTGTCGGGAGGGAATTTATTTCACAAACATGTCAAGATAGCTTCAGGCTTACTCAAGTTTTGATTCAAGCTTCTCATTCTTCTTAAATTCTTTCCAGGCCAAAATGGATTAAATAGTTGCTAATCTTCAATCATTCAGCATTTCCCTGGGATCAGGGTTTGAGGATGGCATTGGCGTTCCGACATTTCAGCCTCCGGTTCCTTAATGACAGTAAACCCCAGGGAATCTCAGAGTATGTACTCTTGCACTATGATTAGGGTCTCTCTCCTCAAATTCCATTGTGAAGGTCTCTGCAGGAAGGGCCTTCTTGCTCTGTGTCCTGGAGAGTATCTGTCACAACAGCCAGCAAGTATGATCAATATTGCACCCAAAATGTTCGTTAGAGGTTATAAGCTATCGTTTTTTATGGAGCTGCTTTCCAGACCCAAATATTGCCTGACAGCAGTGCTTACAAATCATTGCAAATAGGAGAAGAAAACTGGTCTTGCTGTGACATATCTAGACAGATGCTGCCAGCCCTAGACTTTAAAAAAAGAAAAATAAAGAATTAAAAATTGTGTTCTTTGGCATGCTGTCCTATTGGGATGTTGTCCAGTTGAACTGACAACAAAACAAGAATAGTAATAATAAAACATTCCTATATAGACATTATTAATTCTTTTTCCTAAACCTCTTTTTTTTAAAAAAAAAATAAAGTCTCCTAAAATGTTCAGAACATGTCTTTTTCCCCCCCTCTTCCTCCTCATCCCTGCTGGAAAATCCCTAGGAGCTAATGTCAGTTAAGAATTTGCAGTAGCAGCTAAATGTAAAAACTATATAATTTGTGTCCTGTGGCCCTATCAAATATAACTACAAACCATGTTCACAGCACTGCAAATTACACAGCACTTCACCAGTGTGAGGTGGCACTTTGCCTATTGTGATACAAGATCCCACACGTAGAACTGACTGGCAGCTTTTATAAAATAGCAGGGCATCCCTTTGGTGCCTAACTGATGAAGGACAGATGGTCTTGTTCTCTTTCAAGGAGGATTCCCATCAGGCTTTATTTGCAATGGTTTCTGAGCATGTGAGTTATTTGTATTAAAAGAGAATTAGTATGGCATTTATTGGTGAACTATAACATATTGAGATGAAGTGAAATTTTTAACTACTTTTTGCATCAACAATAGTACCAGCTGCTCAGTATTTTTTCTTTCTCTGATAGTGGAGAACATTTTCATTAGCTCTAAGGTGCCCCTGTGCTTCTCTGGCAGTATAAATTCATTTATGCCTGCCTTTAAGGCCTCTGCCCTTCCAGAGCAGTGCACCAGAGGCTGAGAATAAATGACAACCAAAATGCTATTAAAAGGACCAAAAAAAAAGCATAACACAAGCTAATACTTTTTAATGTTCACAGTGCTCTTTTTAACCTTCCTCTTCCTTAGACGTAAATTAAAAGGTTATGGATGGCTCAAGGGGACTGATGGATTCCCTCTGGCCCTTTCTTTTCTCCCTTGATGTTTCCCGTAACTTATTTGTTACATGGTGAATATTGTTGAACCCTGTTCAGGTAGTCTTATTTAATATAATCTAACCATTTTGCGCATAAACAAAGTGATTTATACCACAGAATGTTTTGGGCAATGTGGTCTGGAGCTGTTGGGCTGACTGGAATGCTATATTACCTTTGGGTTTTGAGTTTTTTAGACCCCTTGCTCTTGGATCCATGGGTACTAAATAGGTTTTCCCAATTTAATTCATAATAAAATGTTAATCATTATGATAAAATAAGAGGCCTAAGATGTAGTGGCTCTTTTTGTTAGCATATTTTGCACAGCTTCACTAATTGCATTAGATTCAGACCTGATTTATTGAAAACTTCTAGAAAAAATGCATATTTTGGTCAAGGATAATTAGGAGGAATTCCTGGAAACTGTTTGCACTGCTCAAACTCAGCTGTCCACTAGCTACTTTTATTTATACAGCTCCAAAAACATGCCAGGAAAATGAAAGTAATTATGAAATTCTATGAGAAATTTTTGCTATATTGTTCCTTATAAAGGAAGTAAAATCTGCTCTTTCGTCAGAAGCCAGACCTGCCTCAGTTGACAAAGGATGGATGAACACTGTAATTACAAAATACATGAAAGATTTGGCTTCATTTCCAAGAGAATCAGACAAGTCCATCAAAATGAAACCAGTCTCCGCTGCCTTTTGCAGGCCCTCTGAGCTGTACGCAGCCAGTGCCGTGCCTGCCTGGGCAGCCGGTCACCTGCTCGTGCAGGTAAGCGCCCACAGGCAGCACCCATGGGTGCCCTGCGTGCACAGCCCGTGCACAGTGTGTCAGCACTGCACCTCGGACACAGCCCAAACGTGGCCAGCCATGCAGGTCCTGCGTGGGCAGGGCGATGGCTGGGAAGGGTGTGGGGAAGCTCAATGTGAGCAGAAGAAACAAATGGCTAATGAACGAGTAGTCAGGAGGGCAGTGACGAATGGGAAGTGCCCTGAGTAAGGGAGGGTGGGCTGGAAAATTCAATGGGAGGTGAAAAACACTGAAAATGGGGTGGATGAGGGAAAACACTGCCTGGAAGGGCCTTGTGAAAAATCCCTGTGTGGCACAGGGGCTGGTGGCCACTACAGAGCATCTGTAGGGCTTTGGGAGGATGGCTCACTGGTGGGGCCGGGTGCAAGCAAGGATCTGTTGGGGGGTTTTATGTTAAAATATACATCAGTGCTAGCAACAGCAGGAGGTCTGACTGTAATGAGCTTAATGAATGTTGTACAAGGGATATTTCAGGTAGAAGGAGAAATGTGGGATTTCTTGTTTGTGTAATTAGGACACTTGGCAGCTGGGTAAGCTTTAATTGCCATCCAAAGCTCCTGACCTTGCCAAAGAATGAAGACTGTGAAGAGAGCTATTGATTTCCATCTGGACAAACAATTCACTTTTTAGTGCTCATCAGCCTGATGTGTATCTTCATTCCCTGTCACTGCTATGTGCAAGCTAAAGCTGCTTTCATCGGCAGATTTCAGGTGGGATTTCAGCTGAATATGTGGTTAGAATTGCAAGGCGTTAATGGTAAAAACTGACTCACTTACAGCATTGGCAGTGCACAATGTGCTGTTAGTTTTGAAAAATCTCCACCTATCTAGGTCCTTCTATAAAATGTCTCATTGCTGTGATGTCCAGTTGCCTCCCAAAAATAAAATTGGCACACAAAGAGCCACCTTCTCTCTGCTCAACAGGAGAAAGTTAATATTGATTTTATGTGATGCATGTTTGTTTATAAATGTGGTGTTACTGAGCAGAGGATTAGATCAAAGAAGTAGATTTAGCATTTCACTTTGAAGACACAGATGTCCATAGTCAACATGATCACTTTTGGAGGAGGCTTCCAAATTTCATGGGCTAAATGCCACATTTTTTTCCTGTCCTTGAGTTTCATTGTTCCAGGGGCATGTAGCTGGTGAAGATTGTGATCTTGAAAGAGAGACACAAAGAGAAAACTATTATGAAGGGACAAAGGTAGTAATGTCACTAGGAAAAAATAAATGGGATATTTTGGAAGGAAAGTTTGAGGAGAGAGAGAGGAGGTAGATTTTTGCAAAGCGATCAAAAAGCCCACGCTTGCTGCAGTTTACAATATGCAAATAGCATCATTAGGCACAAACATTTTTATACAACTACTCAATCTCACATTGTGCATGTAATGGAGACTTGTGTGCCTGTGCAGGGTAGATGTGTGCACAGCTTCTTCTGATTTACCAGGAGAGAGCACCTTGAGCATGAAGACAGGCTGAGAGAATTGAGGTTATTCAGCCTGCAGAAGAAAAGGCCCTGGGGAGACCTCACTGTGGCCTTCCAGAGCTTAAAGGGGGCTTAGAAAAAAGAGACAGAGCATCTTTTTACACAGGCAAGATAGAGGGCAAGAAGGAATAGTTTTAAGCTAAAAAAAGGAGCGATTTAGATTAGATGTTTGGAAGAAATTCTTTACTGAAGGATGGTGAGTCCCTGGAACTGGTTGTGCAGGGCAGTTGTGGATGCCCCATCCTTGGAAGTGTTTAAAGTTGGATGGAGCTTTGAGTAGGTGTCCCTGCTGAGGGCAGGGGAGTTGGAACTAGAGGATTTTTAAGGTCTCTTCCAGCTGTGGACCTTCTAGGTCCCTTTCTATGAATCTGTGGAATGTCTAACATGGATTAATATGGTAATTGACTAGTCATATCTTGATTTTTTTTTTTTTCCTTTCTTTAAGAAAGATTTAACTTGATGTGTAGGGGAAAAAAATCCAATTCAAACAGGCCCTGTTGGAAAGAGTGATTTATTTCCTGTTGACTTTAGTAACTAATCCTGTTAAAGTAGCCTGTAGTGGAAAGCAAGCCTTATATGTGAACAAGAGAACAGAGAAAAAAATGGTGAGTTTTAGATTCATATTTGCCAAACTTAAAATAGGAAAATGATGTATTTTCTGTTGGTTGGTTGGATCTTGAATTATGTCTTGCATATTAGAATATTGTAGAATCATGATGTTACTTTTGTGTGTGTTTATATATCTCCCTTTCTAATCAGGCGACAATACACACATCAGAAGTGATCTGGTACCTCATATTGCTGTTAAAATACAACAGTTATTGACATATCCCCTTTGCTATTCAGAGTTGGGTTATAGTCTCATTTTATACACAGCAGTTCTACTGTTGGTTACAAAATGCTTCCCACATGACACTGTCTTATCATCTTCACTGTTTCTGGAGAAATTTTGAGAAATGACTCATGGTATGGTATGTCCTACTTAGGATACGTCAGATATTTCTTTTTCCAAGGTGCTTCCCCAAGCCTTTGACTTTCAGGTCCTGAAAGAAGCCTACTCAGAAGTGGAAGCACCTGAAACGATTAATTATCTTTAAAAATGTGTCTTTCTCCTGTGAAAAATGGATGAAAGAGTACTTTCTTGTGCTGTTAAAAAGCTGTTTTATATTATTTGTAACTGAAAAGAATAAGTAACTATATAGTTCCATTCCTGCTGTTAATGCATCTGTTAAAGTGAGCAGATAATTATATTTTAGATCTATCTATCCATACTCTAAAACCATGATCATAATCATTAAATAATTATATTTTATCTAGATGCACAATAAAATTTCTTCCATCCCCACTTATTAACATATGGTATTTCTTCCCTGATCCTGAAAGGAATAAGAATATGAGCATTTTGAGGCACTAGTCTATATGTATTTATAGCAGTAAGGAGTAGAACTGCCAAAATGCATGAAATTTTCTGTTACAGCTTTCAGAGAAATCAGTGAGAGGTCTCTGCTTTCAGTGCTGATTTTGTCTTTGCAGTTATATTGTAAAAGGCATAACTGGTCCTCTTAATTTGATTTCACAAATACATTTCAAACAGAACTGAATTTATGTGGTCAGCAAAGTTACTGGAAGACATATTCACTATTCTCCTAGCAGTTTATTGAGACAACACTCATTCCTTTCCACTAACAGGAACCACAACAGTGGTTGGCAGCATTTGTATGTCTACCTAAAATTAAAGCAGTTGGATTTCCACAAAATATGAAGTTGCTATCAAATGTAGAAGGACAGAGAAATCTAAATATCAACATATCAGACAGAAGTGTAAGTGTCGGTGCAGAACACCTGCAGCACATAGCAAACAGTAATTTACAGGTCATCACAAGTCCTCAGGATTTCAGGGGGAAAACAAGACTCATAGCTATCAATTTCTGACAGCACAAGAAAAGGTGATTGAGATCTTTTACTGGTGTAAGTAGACATAGGTCCCTGGAGCTGAATACAGGCATATTTCCATGGAACTAAGAGGAAGGAGCTGATTTTGGGTAGAATTCTTCCTAACCAAATGAAAGGATAGGAGGGTTTGTATTATGTATAGAAGATTGCTGTTGATTTTAACAGCAGTAAATCAGTTTAATCTACCTTTTTCTCTTTGTGGTTTGAATATGCTGAGGTGGAAATCTTCATTTTGAGTTGTGCTGATGGGTGGGAGAATTCAGATGGACCCTGTGAAACCTGAGCACTGGGCTAACAGCAACTTCATGAAGGTCAACAAGGAGAACCGCAAAGATTCGAAATGGGTAGATCTGCACACAACAGGAATTAACCAGGACCCCTGCAGAAAAGGATTTGAGGGTTATTGTGGGCTCCAGGTTCAAAACTTGCAAATATGCAAATAGTGTATTGGGCTGCACCAGGATATTATGGCCAGTAAACTGAGAGAAATTATTATCCCCCTCTACTTGATAGTGGTGAGGTCATATCTGGAATACTGTGTCCAGTATATGTCCAGTATCTGCCCGTGAAGACAGAGATTGAGAAACTGGAGATTGCCCTGCAGAAGACTACCATGATAATTAGGGGTCTGAAACATGTGGCATGGAAAGAGATTTAGGGAGCTAGGCTTCTTTGGTTGGGAAATGAGAAGGCTAAAAAAAGGAACTGGAAGCAACCTATGAAAGATAGTTAATAACACAATGGAGACAAATTCTTGTCAACAGGTATAGAGGGTAAATCAGGCAGAAGTTGTGCCTTGAGAGGTTCAAACTGGACATCATGAAAAAAGCTTTTGCACTGCAAGGATACATGATTCTAATACCAAATACACAGAGACAGGCTCTGGTCTTTTAACTGACGTTTGGAAAACAGACCTTAAAGCCCATAGATGCTTCAGCTCAGCATCCCCTCAGAATTGAATGTTAGGTGGTATCAAGAGTACAGGTTTATCTTCTGAAGGCAGTGCCCTGCAGGTTTATCTGCTGCAGGCAGCGTCCTCTGTGCTGCTTCCAATCTCTGTCATGTGCAGTGGCACTACTTGTCAGTGAAATTGTGGGGAGTAGCTTTGCCCTTTTCTGAACTGCACCTCAAGTGCACCATTTCTCCATTCTATTTCAGCTGGTGAGTTTGAGGTATCCAGAAACCTCTTGGTTAAGTGATACGGAACAGCAGTTCAAATGAAACAAGCTGATCATTGATCACTCATGGCCTCTTCAAGCTTTCCAACTGGTGTCACTCCCTGTATACTCCCTGCTTCCTATGGAAGCACCTACCCATTGTGCCCCCATGGTGGGGCAAACACCTATTAAACATTCCCCTTTGAAGAAGACGAGATCATTTCATGCCTGTTCTGTGACAAATTACAGCAAGAGTTATTGCCACCTGGATACACTAATGCTGTAGCTGATCCGTGTAGCCTTCGTCGTTGTATAACTTCTTAACTCTGACAATTAGGACAGCACATTAATAAACTTGGTAGAAAAGCCTATTGGAAATCTTTAACTTTCTTAGCTTGAGTTGTGATGTATTAAACTGCTTTTTTGTCTCTAGCACGAATCTCAGTGCTAAGGAAGCTGGCAAAAGAACTCCTTGCTCTTTGCAGGAGCACAAAGAAAACCGCAAAGTTGTTGGCTCATGTCCATACACATACATATATAAATGTGTATATATATATATGCACACGTATATTCTGTTTCATGTGGATATAAAAGCTAATTCCACTCCAACAAGTTCCATGTAAATACAAAGCTTCATAGTTGCATTTGCAAGTTACTGACCAAGTCAACATAAAAAATGTACAAAGCCTGTATGAATCAAGGCAAAAGATGCCTAACTGATAAGAAAGGCAGTGAATTAATTCTCAGGCAGCTGGCTCCTGGAAGGAATGAGAAATACAAACCACGAAAAGCAAAAGGTGCTACAGCCAAATGTCACTGGCTCTTACTGCTGAGCTTGCGAGGGCTTTTCAGGCAATGCGAGGGAAGGACAGCCTGCCACACCCGCGGGGTGCTGCCAGCTGGTCCACTGGCTCTACAGCAGGGAAATGGAGGCTTCAGATAAACATTAAAAGGCAATTCAAGTTGCATTGCAAAGGGCTTGGGTCCTTTCAAAAATATTAACTTGCATCCATCAGCATTTCTAAGCTTTTGCTTTTTTAGGCAATCAAGACATGGTTTTGATGGTAGATATGAAGGGAAGGAAAGAACACAGCACATGCATTTTTCCCCTTGTATCAATGCAGCCCAGTTTAGCAGCCATTTACCAAAGGCTTTATCCCACCCTTCCCTCAGGAAGCCCCACAGTGGGCACCTACAGCACCTCACAGCAGCTGGTTTTGGATTCATGAGACCCATTGAACAGTAGCTGCATAAGTGTGAACGGCATGAACCATTCCCCCTTCTACTGCTAGAGCTAATGCTTTCTTGCCAAGCTTATAAAATGGCATACTTTATTAAAAATGCTGTCTAATAGCAGGAATAGTTTTATTGTTGTTTTGCAGTCACAACAAGAACCATTTGCAAGGCACTTATCCTAGTTCTTTCTCCTCCTTCTCTTAGCTGGAGTAGCATTCCTGGCATATTTCTGAGAAGTCTTTCCATCAGGGACACAAACGGTGCATTTCTATCATTTTCTGTAAGACATATGTTAACTTGTGTAATTCAGCATAAATTTCCACAGACTACTAATCTCATTTTTTCATCATGGTCGTACCTGTGGTGCCTAACCCATGCTTTTAAAATAAAACTCAATGAGTGACTTTTCTCCTGCATAGAAAGAAGGGTAAAAGTGGCCATAAGGCATGGTGAAGGTGGGGAGATAGGAGCACAGAGAATAAACAGTCAGGATCCCACAGCTCTTGCCTCAGTGATCTGTTTGCTCAGCCAAGTAAATCCAGAAGTCTATTCTGGTTGTACACAATAACTGCAAGCTATTGTAACAAAACACGTGGGAAGACTACAAATGTGAGGAATGCCCTGTGCCTCTGTGTGTTGTCCAGGCTGCTTGGTGCCATGTGTCACAGCAACAATGCTCCCAAGCTGAATTGTAAAGAATCACCCTTTGACAGCTTTGTCTCCCAACAACTGCACAGCTGTCAGTTCATGGGAATTCCTCCTTGTCTGCAGGATGCAAAATGCCAGCTGAGGAAACGCCCAGATCACTATCCCATAGCAGACAAAACAAATACTGTGTTTCCCCTGAACCAGCTATATATAGAATTTATCTGACCGTGGTAAGACTCTGAGATAGTATGGGTTCAACTCAGGCAAGGGAAAATGCTGCTCCCCAAAAGGATTTCTCTACAGGCTGGCAGATGCACTGTTGATTTATGCCATCCAGAAGAAGCTGGTCTCTTCTTCCAGAAGTGATCTGTTATGTAAAGAATAGATGGCGAACAAAATCTGTTCAGCATTTGGAAAATGTAAAAGCACTTGGGAGGTTGTCCATGCAGTGGGGTGAAGTGAAGTGACTTGTTGCCTGCCCAATGTCTTCAGCTCCTCTAAATGAGGAGCCCAGACACTTAATTATTTCGTAGAAATACTGCCTCACTGAGTCACTGTGGTTTTTTACTTTACAGTAGAAGAGCAGAAAGAGAAAATTTCTGACAACTATCTGCATGAAAACCCCTTTGAGTTGCTGTTTGTGTCCCTAAGGCATGATTAAAGCAACATTCTCTTCTATGGCTGTGAGTAAGGCCTGATCATATACCTCTTCTAAGAGAATGATCCATTGATCATAACGGGAGCTTTTCCAGCAGATTAGTGTTAATAATGGCATTTGGCTGTGCAGTAGCCACACAGTTTTCTGTCGAGCTGAAGAAATCACTTAAACTTGTATTCCTTTTCAAAAGTGAAATTCAGTGTCTCTCCATCTTTCTGGTCCATATTCCCTTTGTCATAGTGGGATGTGCTGGTGACTGAATGGTTCAGTTGCTGTCTTGTCCCGGCTTCTCACTCTCTGGAGTTTCAAGTAGCATTTCATTAATAGTGTGAGAGACGTCCATTAAGATTTTAGGGACAGTGGTGATGTCCCAGCATTTGCAAGTGATGGGAAATGTTTTCCAACTTTGCAGCTGCCTATCATGCCTGAGCAATTGCCTGTGTGGTATGCATTCGTACTCAGCAGTGATCCAAATTCTCCTTTGTCACAGTCACACAAACTGTTCAACAGCAGTGGCCATCTCTGACCTTCAGTGACCCATGTAAAGGTTGTGCATTTGCTGCTGGGTATGTTAGACTCATCATTACATAGCTGTTTTCACTAAAACAATAGTATCCAGTGTAAAAATAATAACTGAACCACAGGACTGGAAGGGACCTCTCCTTATCCATCCTTCTTTCCCATCTCTGGCTTTCTGCTTCTGGCAGATGTTTCTTCTTAAAAACATCTGGTATAGAGGTTGCATGTTTTTACCAGGCAATCTTTTTCTCTGCTCTTTATTGTTAGAAACTTTCCTGTACTTTTCCTTGATACAATTTAGTCTGTTCCTTGCCTTCTACCTTGTGGAAATTACTGCCTTCATCTTTGTGGTAATTTTTTACATAGCTGCAGACTGTTCTCAAGTTGTGGCTGTGAAAAAAACTTAGAATTTTATTGATACGCTACTCTTTTTTTTTTGTCAAATGGATAAAATTTCACTCTGGGTATCAATATTTTTCTGTCATAACTTTTAAATCATGTCTCCTGTTTCAGTATCTATTCCTTTCTCCAAAAGCGAATGCACTGTTCACAAATGTACCCTCAAGTACATTTTGCAAAGCAATTTTCTTCTTCCTGTCACTGCCAGCAGATGACTCTGTGCAGTGTCAGTCGCAAAACACCTGGATTTGCATCCTTCTCTGTATGAAGCATTTTGTCCTTTCCAAATACAGCTTTTTGTGATACTGCTTAAGCGGTCTGCAGTCCATATTCTGTTAGGAGCATAGTTTTCATTGTTCTGCATGACTTCCATAGTGTGACAGCTTTTTTCTTTGCTGGGGGGCAGCTTTGCTCTTTTATACTAGTCTCTCCAGCAGGACATAATTACAGGAAAATACTTGATATTCAACAAGGTAGACGATATTTAAATACTATGTTGATGCCTGTAGCTGACCTGTTTTGCATTACTGCATATGATGAATTTTAACATGATTCCCATAAGACTATGTGAACACATTCTATTTTGTAACGTTAATTTGTGAGTAAACTGATATTTTGATAATCTTATTATAAATATGCACAATATTGCTCTGAGTGCATCTGTTCCTAGATTGTTAATGATGCCTTTCTATTTACCAGAAATAATAGAACAATAATCACAATCAGAAAACAGATCTTAATTTGTATTTAAACTGCACAGTTTTATACATTTATGGGAATACAGATGACTTTTTTACTGTAGTCATTAGTTCCAAAACCTTGTTTAAACAGCTAATGATATGTACTTCCAACACACAATTGTGTGCCTAGCACGCACTGTCTCATTCTCATAGCATTGTGCCTCACAAAGAGATTCTCCTTCCTCCAGCCTTGTCTCCCATAAAGGTATTGAGAAGCTGTCAGAAATGAATCCTGACCAGCTCCCAGGGAGCAGCCGTGGCCACCTGAGCTGGGCTGGTGATTATGCCTCTGGGGGAAGCCTCACTGTCCTAGTGAGTATGTGATGTGTGCACGAGATCACAGTGTAGCATCACCTCATATCCTGTAATTTCAGAGAGATCTAAAACTTGGCATCACTTAAAAGTTCATAAGGTGATTGTGGATTGTCGCTGTGGTACCGCTAGCCGTGTGCAAGAACCAGGCTGAATCGGGTGAGGCGGAATTCTGATTTTATGATTTAATTCTAAAACTTATATAGACTTTTGAAAGTTCCTCCGGATTGGGTCAATCCAAAACCTCCCCCTAGGCCGATAGGCCAGGTTGAAGTGTCCATCTTTCCAGAGACAGTTTCAATAACATCCAAACCTTATCTTTGTTTATAGAACACAGGGAGAAGAAGAGACAAATTCCCACGGGAAAGAGTCTGTGCTGTCACAGTGGATGTCAGAGAAATCTGTATTGACTATAACTTTCCAATCCATTGGCTGCAGGAAAGCTATTTTCAATACCTTTTCTGATAGGAATCCTGGCAAGTTTTAAAATTACTGGATAGTAGCACTTTTTCTTCTGGCTAAAAGTAATGCTAACTAAAAGAAAACCAAACTGTGCCAATGGCTGTATCCCAAATATGTAATAAGTTCAAATACACTTTAACCATGGTGGAAGGATTATACGTTATACCAGAGACAGTATAATACTACTTGTAGTGGTTTCTCAAGAATTTGAAATGTCCTACATGATAGCAACTCAATTAGCTGTCCATTTGTTTAAGCAGAGTAATATTTGCACATTATTCAGCGAATGACAGTTATTCAAACAACAGCGCCTATGCACATTAAGTAAAAGCAGCCTTTACAGAATATTTGGAGAACGTGTGGAAAATGCAGATGAAAATCTAGTGATCTGCCATTTTAGAAACACACTTTGGTATTTCCTTCGTGCTATTCATTAACCGTATTCCCAAATGCTGAACATCTGCAGATATCTGCAACAGCATGGCCAAGGCAGCTGCTTGGGTTTTGTCTGAGTTCTGAAGGGGGAACACAGAGCTGTGTGCTAGTGGGGTTCCCTCCATGACCAGAGAGACACTTGAAAAAGCCTTGCCAGAAAAAGCAGAGCTGGAAGGAAAATTCGTATTCCTTCTCTCTTCCTGTTTGCTCTGGTGAGAACAGACCTTGGAGATACTCGGGAGGCGTGGGAGACTGCAGGCCCCTGAAGAAGACTGGTGCTGTGGATGTTACCGATGGCTCAAGGTCTGGCACAATGCCTCATTTGCCTAGTGCCTGGGAGAGAGAGATGTGCTCTGGCAAGGGCTGGCCCTCCTTCAGGACAACCTCCAGTCAGGGTAAAACCTGGGAAAATAAAACCGGGGGAAATGTTTGTTTTAGGGGAAAGTGTAGAAAATCCTCATTGTTTCAGTCCCTGAGGCGGAGGTGGAGCAGAACACCGGTGTCCCTCCTACCCCACGGAGGTGGAAACCTTGAAGAGCGTAACGGAGCGGGAGCAGGTGGACACGCTCTACCAGTGAAAGCCATGACAAGAGATTCGGCTGGGCTTATTTCCTTAGGATCTGTATTTGGAACTGCCCTTGTCATGGGGTATTCTTCCTTTGGTCACCCAAATGAATGGTCACCCAAAAGATGAACCAGCCAGCCTTCAGCTGTGCCATCAGGGACGGAGTAGGCAGCGGCAAAGGGCTCGCAGGTGGCCAAACCAACGCACCCTCGAGCAGGAGGGTCATCAACCTTCCCGCTGCCCACCCCAGCTGGAATGGATGTAAGAATGTGACTGGATGCGGGGGTTAAAACGCTGTCAGCGTAGTTGTGCCTTTGCACAGAACTACTGGACCCGGGCTGCGCAGCCCCGCCGCCCCTCAGGCCACGCCGCGGGGCCGCCGGGCCCGCCCGCACAGGTAAGCGGCGCCGCGCGGGGGGCGGCCAATGGCGCGGCC
>VWZW01004607.1:38223-99719 GCA_013397115.1 Edolisoma coerulescens
GGGAGCGCTCCCCGCGCAGGTGAGCCCGGGGTGGCCGCGCCGTCGGGCGTGTCCCCGGGCCCGCCCCAGCCCCCGGCGGGAGCGGCGGAGCGGGGCGGCGGGGATCGCGCTCCGAGCCGCAGCCCTGCTCGGCGGGACCGGCCCCGCGCAGCGGCTCCAGCCCGGCATCCTGCCGCCGGCAGCCGAGCCCGCTGTGCGGCGGAGCCCCGCTGTGCTGGGCTTACTGGAGAGCGGTGCTCTGCTCCTGGAGACGAGTGGATGGACAGTGTAAACTGTGACTCATCCATTCTGGGGCTTGCGGGCTCTCGCTCCGTGTCAGCTTGCCCAGCCCGTCCGGCGGGATGGGTCGCTGGCGGATTGTGCGGGTTCGTGACCACGGTGCAGCCCTGCTCAGTCCACAAACGCCGTTTTCAGTACACGTTCAACCCGAGCTCAGCCCCAGGCAGTGCATCGCTGGTACCTGCCGTAATTGTATCTACTGGCCTGTGCACAAGTGCTGGTGTATGTTTTGGTGTACTTCGTGTCAGCCTTAATGCCCTTGAACCCGATGTCGCCTTCCCTGTGCAACCACTGCAGGCCCACTGCAGGCCCCTGAAGAAATTGGGGGACGTAGGCCATCTCATAGGAGAGAGGTGTGAAGGATGCACACCCACAGGAGCCTTACTTTAGATCTTAGTACTTTTTTTAATGTCCTCAGCCCATTCATAAACTAGTTCATCAGGCAGTGCATGCTTTGAAGTGCCACCCAGTTACCTCCTCAATGAGCAGTGGCAGCCTGCCTTCTTGTAAGCATCTTTTAACACAACCCTCCTCATGTCTCTTTCAGCTCCCATCTTTGCTACCGTAGCGCATCCTGAGATCCACAGGTGCGTGCTGTTGTGCCTGTGGGACAGCTCTAATACAGCAGTAGCTCCCCTTGGCCATTGAGAGCAATAGCTGAGTTGCTCCACTTGGTTTTGGTGTTTTTTACATAGTGCCTTTCTCTTATCAATTGCAAAGTTTTCTTGAATTCTGCCCAACGATGTAACATCTGAGATACTGTATACATCTGGTACACATGCACTTCTTGTGCAGAACCATGTGTATTTACTCTTTGTAACACACCTGAATGCTCTTTAAGGTGACAACACCAGAGTAAAGTGTTTACCACATGCTACTCTCAGAAGCAGCTGTTTCTCAGCCATAATCCAAGTGAGTTTTCACTGGTCCTTCCCATGACACACTGGTATGTAGCTATGTGAGTCCTGCTGCCATTTGTACCATTTCCCCATCAGGAGAATGGATTTACTTCTTTCCATGAGTAACTTGTCCAGGCAGAGTCATTAGCAAGAGGAGAGAAAGAGCTTTCAGGCATAATTTGAACATTATTAGTGTTCTTGAATGATGGAGCAATCCCTCCCTTGAGTTTTCTGTGAAGTAAAAAAGAAAAAATAATTGAACCAATATCCTTTTAAAGTTGTAACAATGCAGTGTAGTGCTTGTCTGAGCATTTGACTCTTATTTACAACAATTTTTCCTCCTGGTAACATCATTACAGCAGTGTCTTGTGGAAAGGGGGAGAAGGTGCTCATTTCTGCAGTATGCTACCTGCCTGTTCCTGGTCCCTCTCCCCTCCAAGGCATCCTCGCCTTCCCGGTGTGGTGACTGTCAGTTGTGTTTAACTGGTGTGTCTGTGTTGAGTAGTTAGTGACCAGGATGTCATATTGAAAACAGTGAAATGGCAAAGGCTTTAGAGAGCAGGAATGTACACATGCCTACCCAGAGCTCTGCATGCCATGGCAGAGGGCTTGGTGTGTGCCTTGGACATCTTGGCAAACATCTATGATAACGTCACTTTCGTAGAGCCCCCCAGAAAGAGCTGCATCTCGTAGCTGCATGAGAGGCTATTTCCTATTGTACCCAAAGCTTCTCTGCTCTTACTGCCTCCAGCTTTGGCTCTGGAGGTACCAAACACAGGTGCTCAGGAAGTCCAGGCACTGAGGTATGTGGCCACCCTGTGCTGAGGGAGCCCAGCACCTGCTCCTGACCCTCCTGCTAATCCTAGTGAGTGTCTATTAGCAGCCTCCCAAGATACTTTTCTGAGGTTTATCCAGTCTCTGAATTCCCCCTCGAGATATTTACTGGAGTCGGGTGGCAAGTGATGTTGCTGCAGGGTCTGTCCTACCATCTGCCCTGTCAGATGCCTTTATCAGTGACCTGGAGGAGATTGAGGCATCTTTACTGAGCTGTGAATGGCCCCAAACTGGGGCAAGGGTGAGAAGTGATACCACTGAGGTCTAGGCTGTGCAGAGGGACCTCACCAGGCTGAAGAAAGGGCCTGACCCATGGAGACCTCATGATTGAACAGGGACAAGTGCAAAGTGCTGCCTCAGGAAAGGAACCAATCAGTTGGCTTGGTCAGCCTGTTGTGGAAGTGAACCAAGGCTGTTGTAGTGCACTGTCACTTGTCCTGGGTGACAGGGAAAGAGGGTGGATGCAGTCTACGTAAGCACCAGTTTCTCAAACTGCAATCTCTTATTCTTTTTATGTAACGTAAGTGCAAACCCATGAATATTTTAGCAGTACAGTTGGCGTATGCTTGGCTTAACCCAGTAAAGCCCAGCTCCTGATCATGCACTCCTGACCTGAGCCTCCCTAAAAGGCAGGACTCAGCTGGACTTGTCTTACTGGTCTCTTAACTGTTGGATGTATTTTTGTACAGAGCAAGCAGGAGCAGTGGAGGAAGGAAAGGATGAGGGAAACAGGGTTGTAGGGTACCATTTCTGCAAATAATTAACAGAGGGAGGGTTTGTGTCCAGGAAATCTGCCAGGCTCTGAAGCCTGGTCAAACCAGTGAAACTTGAAGAGCACAGGGGGTTGCTGAGGTGCGTCCCAAAGACAACAACCTGGTTGCATACAGAGCTGGAGCAGTGCTGTTTCAGGTGTGTTGTGCCTCGTGATAAACTGTCTGCCAGACGCATGAACTGAGCAGTACTGTCTTCATCTCCTCTGTTTCATGCTACTGAGAACCTATAATGCAGTATTTAAGAGGGATACAGCTTTTTCTTTCACTGACTAGACTCCTTATTAAGAAGGCTTGTCACCAGTTACGGTAACACTATGCAGTAGGCAAATTTCTGCAGTAGTTCGTAATAGCATTGATTGAGCTTTCAGGCTTTATAGATATTATTGCTTATCCCCCCAGCAGCATTGGATTCTTTACTGATTGTCTGTCTGGAACAAAACAAAATAAAATCTAGGGTTATGTCTGTTCTTGCTCCAAGTTATTGTAAGGAGAAAAAAAGAATTGAATTAAATTTGGTCATGTTCAGGCAGTGCTGGGAAAGAGCCCAGTGTTTTTTTAGTAAAGTAAAAAACTTAGTCATGCGTTTAATGATTTGTTTGCAAGTCAGACTTATTTCAAGGCATTATGTTTCTGTGTTATCAGCCTCTGAACTTATTTTAAAATTCATGGTTTCTGTGGAGTTTTGAATTTTGCGGAAAGGTAAAGTCTTTTGAAGTAAGCCAGGGGTAGATTGCTAATATGTCTAAGCTGGTGTTTTGTTTAGCTGTGTGCAGTCACCAGTGCACTTGATGCTTAAGTTGAGTAAGTCCAGTGGAAATGTTGTGATCACTGATCAGGTTGCCAGTTCCAGCACCTTTTGTTCCAGCAGTATGTTCTCAATTGTTTATTCCTCCAGTATAAACTCTCAACGTCACCTTCTGAATACAGCAGGGTTAGTTGCTGTGAAGAGCCCTCATCAGCACATTGCTCTTGCTGCCTAAGTTGTCTTAATGTGCTTGGGATAGCACAAAACAGCATTTCCACCATTTCTATGCTTATGCAGACAGATGGAAACCCAAAAGCTCAGCAAAATGCACCCACAGTGACCTGGCCTCTTCTCAGCTGCCACATGGGGACTGGAGAATTAGCTGGTGCTGGGGAAACTGCAGGAGCTGTTGCAGAAGAGCTCAGTGTGTTTCCTTCCTTGGTTAAGAGGAGACTTCTCCCCAAGACTTTTGTTATTCCCTACTCCCCCAAGACACACTGGGAACACTTGTGACTGCATTCATGTGGTGTAGAATAGCTGGTCTTTCAGCAGTGAGGGATAGGATGAGCAGCAAAGGACTGTGTTTGTCAAATCCTGTCCCCCCAACAAGAATTGGAGAAACCACCTAATTGCTTTTTCAGCATGTCTGGGTATCTCTTCCCAAATCTACTTGCTGTGTGGCAAGATTTTGTCCACATTAGTGCTTCTGCAGAGTTCCCAGCTGTGGTAGGCCAGGTAACCTGCTCCTCAATGCTGAGCACCCTCAGCTGCCACCCCTTCCCACCCTGTACAGCTTCTGCAGGGCTGTGTAGCTGTGTATGAACCATAGCAACACTGGCCTGTTTTGTCCTAGCTGCAGCTTACTGCTTGCAGGGATAATTTTCAGGCCAGTAGGTGGAGGTTTCTAAAAAAAACAAAAGGCAAAAAGAGTTTACTAAGTTATTTATGTGTTGTATACACTGAGGTAATACTGCATGGCTGCTGCTAAATGCAAGACACTTTTTCCACTCTCTCTGTAGATACAGATGGTCCTGCAGGTTAATGATGTCTATTCCAAAGTAATAGAAAAGCCAGGCTCAGGAGAAAGAGATTTAAGGCTTTGCTGGCTCCTGAACTCAATTAGATTATGGGGGTTTTATTTTATAGCATATACCAGTACAAGTGAGCTTGTATTTAGAATCATAGAATCCTTTAGGTTTGAAAAGACCTTTAAGATTGTAGAGTCCAACTGTTAAGCCAGCACTGCTAGTACACCACTAAACCATGTCGCTAAGTGCCCCATCTGTGCATCCTTCACATACCTCCTGGGATGGTTATTCAACTACTTCCCAGGCAGCCCAAAGCTTGACAACCCTTTCAGTGAAGAAATTTTCCCTAATACCCAATCTAAACCTCCCCTGGTGCAAGCTGAGGGCCTTTCCCCTTGTCCTACTACTTGTGATCTGGGAGAAGAGACGAGTTCCCACCTCACTGTAACCTCCTTTCAGGTATTTGTAGAGAGTGATGAGGTCCCCTCTGAGCCTTCTTTCCCTCAGGCTGAGCCCCCCCAGCTCCCTCAGCCGCTCCTCATAGGACATATGCTCCAGACCCTTCTCCAGCTCCACTGTCCTTCTCTGGACTCACTCCACCTCAGTGTCTTTCTTGTCATGAGGGAACCAGAACTGGACACAGCATTCGAAGTGTGGCCTCACCAGTGCTGAGCACAGGGGGACAATCACTGCCCTGCTCCCCCTGGCCACACTATTGCTGATCCAGGCCAGGATGGCATCGGCCTTCTTGGCCACCTGGGCACAGCTGGCTCGTGTTCATGTTCAGATGCTGTCAGCCAGCATCCCCAGGTCCTTCTTTGCTGGGCAGCTTTCCAGCCACTCTGCCCCAAGGCTGTTGTGCTGCATGGGGTTGTTGTGACCCAATTGGTTTGTTGTGACCCAGATGCAGGATCCAGCACTTGGTATTGTTGAACCTCATAGAAGAGGCCTTGGCTCATTGGTCCAGCCTGTCCAGATCCCTCTGGAGAGCCTTCCTACCCACAAGCACTTCAGTACTGTCTCCCAAGGGACTCTGTCAACCAGCCCCTTAAACAGGCCAATTTCTCCAATAATCAAAATCTTATTTTATGATTGCTATGCTCAAGGTGGCCTTCAGCCACCAGATCACTCACCAGTCCTTCTCTCAAGGAGCAATCACCACATCCAGAGGGACCTAACACATCAGTAACCCTTTGCTGCCACATGGATCTCCATCCCCTACTTCCACTGAGACAGCAAATGGAAGGACCTCACTAGCACACTATAGGTGTGCTGCCCCCAGGCTTATCTCTAGTTAGCCTGGTTTTTATCTCTTTTTCTCTTCAAATCTAGTTTAAAGCTCTTTCAATGAGCCCTGCTAACTCCTTTGCAAGGAGAGAGGCAAGTGTCTCCAGCAGGCCTACTGTTGTGTAAACTTACCCATTATCAAAACCCAGAAATTCTGCTGGTGACACCAGGCTCGGAGCCAGGTATTGATCTGCTGGCTCTCTCGTTTCTTCACTCATCACTCCCAGCAGTTACAAAGGTAGAGGGGGATACTACTTGTGCTCCCGATCCCTTAACTAGTTGTCCCAAGGCCCTGAAGTCTGTTGGTTGCCCTCAGACTTCTTGTTGGGACTTCATTGCTGCACACCTGAAAAATCAATAATGGATAATAATCTGAGGGCTGTATCAGGGGAGGAAGCTTTCTCTTCCATCTTTAACCAGGGCCCCAGGGGGGCAGCAGGCTTCCCTAAGAAGTGNCTCGTTTCTTCACTCATCACTCCCAGCAGTTACAAAGGTAGAGGGGGATACTACTTGTGCTCCCGATCCCTTAACTAGTTGTCCCAAGGCCCTGAAGTCTGTTGGTTGCCCTCAGACTTCTTGTTGGGACTTCATTGCTGCACACCTGAAAAATCAATAATGGATAATAATCTGAGGGCTGTATCAGGGGAGGAAGCTTTCTCTTCCATCTTTAACCAGGGCCCCAGGGGGGCAGCAGGCTTCCCTAAGAAGTGGATCTGCTCTGCATAGGGGGCCTTCTGTTCCCTTCAGAAGGGAGTCTCTTCTGTCAATGACCTGGGTTTTTTTCTTGATGGAGGCAGTTTTGATGCTGGGCACAAGCTGACTGAACCTCGGCGACACCTCCAAGCCAGATGAACCAAGCAGAGGAATTCCTGTACCTGGGCACCCCTCCCACAGGGATGCTCAGTGCTGCTGGCCAGCACTGGGCAAAGAGCAGGGCACTCCCTGTAGCCCAGCTCGGGGTGACAGTGTACTCCCACCGAGCTCTGTCTGGGCAGCTGTCAGTCATGTGGGTGCAGAGCTTAGCAAGGCTGTGGCTTTCTGCTGGGTGGGTACCACCCTGGTTGAGCTGGCACTGGCAGGGATCTGTCTCCTTTCCATGGAGGATTAGCACTGGCTGGTCACAAGAGAAGCAAGAGATTAAATGTTTTATTACCATTTTAAATAATTCATGGTTCTTGAAACTGTCACACAAATTGTGTCGGTCTTTTATGTTTTCACTGACCCCTTTGCACGTCCTTATTGTGCTTTACCCTTGATGACCCAGACCAGCTTTGGTGTTCTGCCTAGAAAACTTATGACAGAAAGCAGAGAGGTTACCACAGTGTAATTGCTTGGTACTTAAAACAGCAGGTAAGTAAACATGGGCAAACACTTTACATGAAGGCTGACAAAAATTAGAGATGGCACTAGGTACCTTTCCACCCTCTTGTTAGATTGGGTTTTTTAATACCTTTCCCATTCTATACTGAGCCAAATACATACTCCTCTAGCCTATCTTTTTCATCATGTTCTCAGTCTAACCTCACAATTAGAGTGAAAGCGTGCAAGATATTGTCAGCATTTTATTTTCCGTCATACTGGAAACAAGTTGGGAAGTACCAGCCAGTCTTTGGATATGATGTATACCTGAGTTTTAATATGGGATTTGGTTGTTGTTTGAGCCTATAATTGGCAAACCCAAATGTAATGATCTTCTACAAAGTTAGTGTAACTTGGAGACTTTCTCCAGGATGATGGGTGATGCCCATCATGGGTTACAGGAGGCAATGAAGTAACTCTTTATCAGAATCTGCTTCAGCATTTTCTTTTATCATATCAATAGCTTTAATTTTCAGCAGTTTTTGTATTAACGTATAAATTAACTGAAAAGCATGCAGTAGAGGAGATAAGTTTCTTAAACAGTATTGAGAAGTTTAAAAAAACCCAATCACTTAGGCAGCATCAGGTAGACCTTTATCAGGAGCCAATGTAATTATCAGTATATATAAGAATGGGTGTTTTAGCCTCCTAAAGCAGACTATTTGAAAAATCATCTGCTTCACTGTTTAAGTGATGCCTTTTGGTTTGGGCAGGTGGTTCTTTGGTCTTAAAGTTCATTGCTGATGTAGCTTTGACCCTACATTAATAAGGCTAATACTCTGGGTGGACCAGCTATGCCAAGTACTGTATTTTTTCATTTTCAATTTTGCTTCTGTGATCCTCAACTTAATGAAAATGTTAGGAAGTAGCTTCTAGTCAGATCAATATAAGTGGACTGTATTCATTATAATTGGCTTCTATCTATAGAACTGTAAAACAATCTTTAAGGACAGTCTAGGAGCAGCTTGGGTTTCATGCTTTTCTAGTAGAAGCCATATTTAGACCTTGTTATTGATGTCGGGATTCTCAGGAATATCCCAGTTGCTGACCGGAAGATTAAAAAAAGGCAGAACCCAAATTAAATGCCTGTTTTTTAATCTCTTGTGGACACTTTATTATTGTGCAAGCCTAATGTCAGCTTCTGTACTTTGTTAATCGGTGTTCCTTTGGCTGTGATAAATAGCCCTTGGTGAGGTTATGGTTCAGTGCAAATGCTAAGTGGTTAAAGGTTCCAAATAACCACAAGCATTTCCACCAAGTAAAAAGACCCTTTGCTGCTGCACTGACTTATACATATGGCTTAGAGCTACCCTGTTCGTTCCCCAAGAAATTTCTGCCTGGACTTTCAAATTGAACCTAAATAGTTGTTGTTTTGTAGTTTTTTGTTTGTTTATTCTGGGGTTTTTTTGGAACAGCCTTACTTAAAAGCATTGCAAAAACTAGTTTACCACAGTCACTTCTGGAATTTTGGTTTTGAGATTCAAAGGTGGGTTCATAGCATCCCCAGTGTAGTGTGTCTGATTGGTTGTGCCCTTAAACTTGTTGTCTCCAATTGTTCCTCTTGGTGAGGTGACCAGGGCATGCAACTCTTCAGCAAGCACGGCTGATCTTAGCGCTGACATTTTTTATTAAAATAAACGCATGCAGGCTTTAATTTCTAGCACTGCTACTGGTTATTCCGAAGTGGTTCTGGAGCAGGTACTCTGCCTCTGCTGCAGGCTCAGCATGACTCTGCTGAGGATGCTGTGGGAAGTGGCTGTATAGCAAGTTTTAACTTGCAATACTCCATTCATGCTGAATATTTTGTGAGCTTAGCAGCTCAGTCTGGGAAAGCAGTGTCTGTGCTTGTGTTATTCGGTTTTCCAAGGATTTCTTGTCATTGTCAAAAGCCTCCCAGTAAATAGTGCTGGATCAAAAATGTAGACCTGATTATTAAATGCTGACCTGAAGCAAAAGTTACATATACAAAACAGTCTTCATTAATCATAAGTTACACCAGGACACACACACATCTGTTTAGAAGTTATTGTTTATGGCAGGCTTGCCAACCAGAAGTTGTGACTACAGAAAATATGTTCCTACTAAGAAAGAAATTATTGTCAGTAATTACTGATCATTCATCCCTTTGAAAAATAAACCATTCTGCTTTTTTTTTCTGTGTTTATTATAGAAGCATATCTCCAATCAAATTTATGGTGTAAGCTTCACTCTTGGTGTCAGATCTGGTCAGTCACAGTTCTAGGGTGAAGATAAGTTATGCACCCACAGCGTCAGGTGACAATATCATTTATTGCTGCCCCTTTTATAGCAGTATTAGGGATTCTTCTTTCAGAAAAAAAAAAAATAAGTGAAATGTTATATGGCTGAGATGTACCTGAGTCAGGTCTTGCATTCATCCAAGGCCAGTGATCACCTACAGCCCACTGTAATGTGCCATTTTTCTGTCACTTGGAGTCAAAACTAAAACCAAGCAAGTATATAAAAATCAGCTCGTTCAAGACTTGCAGAACTCATTTTCATGTCAGTAGAGATTCAGTATTTGGCATCATCTTTAAAGAATGATTGTGATAATTTGTTTTGGGAGGGTTCATTATGTATGTTAATAGTAAAGGATCTGGCTATCCACGCCTGTCTCCGGATGCCAACTGAAGTTCTCTGGCAAGATGAAATCATCTCAGCTCAGTCCCAGCTGGCCACTGAAGCAAACCAAAACAAAACTGCTACATAATTGGATGCTGTTGACAGTGTTGTGATTGATTTTGCATTTCTCGTAGCTTTTTCTGAGGCTTTTAATGTAAGAGCTGTCAGGAAGCTGAATCCTGTATCTCAGGGTGATTTTGCAGGATAAGAATCCTGCTTATGCATATGTCTCTGCGTTTCGGCGTGGTTGATGTCCTTTGAGGGGCAGGCCAGAAGCCATGGAGATGGTCATCTCCATGCAAACCCAGGCTAGAAAGACAAGTGTTTTAGAGATAGAGCTGGTTTTTGGCCTGCTCTCCAGAAATAGCAAGCTATGTTTTTAAAAATAATTTAAATGTTTAGTAGTAAACTGAAGACCATGCCTCTGTGTAGAAGCAGAGAGATTTAGCAGTCCTAGAGGAGTTAATTTGGCAAACAGTACAAACACTTTGGAGCATTTCACCTACCCAAGTACCGAGTGTGCCTGTCATCACTGTGCTTAAAATAGTGAAAGTGATGAATCTCATATTCTTCTGACATTTTACAGAGGAGAGGTGGCATGGCTATTGCTAGTCACTAGGTATTCACTGGAGTTTAATGCACTAGTTCATGTCTTTGAACCTGTTGAAAGCCTCTGATGGAAATACTTCTTTAGCAAGAGCTGGAGGGAGCAGTGCTCTTGGGAGGCAAATACAAACTGATAGAAACAGCAGATACTGATGGAGGATGATATGAATGGGATACATGTATTTTCCAGTAGAAAGGTCTGATTGAGGTCTTCTATGAAGTTTGCCAGGTTTTTTTGCAAGGTGGTTTGGGGTGACTCCTGTAACCAGTGTATTCAGAAACTTCTAACTATGGTGCTTTCTTGGAGTAGAGGGTGTTAGAGAAGAAGGTGGCACAGGGTTATCATACACCCTTTCCCACATTCCTCCTGGCTGCAGCAGCTTGAAATGTGTGCAGAGAACAGCTGGTTTTAGTGTAGGTTTCTAGAAGAAATCAGGCAGACACTGCTCTGCGGTTGGCCTTACTGATATTTGTCCAATAATTCTTGATCCCTTTGGTCTGAACTGGTTGTGAGGAAGGAAACTGAAAGTTAGCCCCACCACCACCAGTGCAGGAAAAGTCAAGGCAGAAGTCAGTGTAGGAGAGACATGCTGTCAAAGAAAGGGGTGGGGAGGGACCTGACTGTCTGCATGGGACAGCCCTTGTCAGCACTTTATGATCATATGGGGTGCCACGACTTCATTGATGCTGGCAAGTCCAGCTGCGAAAATCCAATCCATATGAAATGGAGCTTCTGTACTGCCATACAGAAATCTCTTTTTTTATGACCCTTAAAGCAAATGTTTCTGTTAAACATCCTCTTATTCTGGAATGTGATCTTACTGTCACACAATGAACCAACCACTTTGCCTTGAGCACAGAGCTCTGGCTTAGGACAGTCCCTTCTAGATGAGCACTGTATGCCTCCAGTATTGCTGAAAGGCCATTTTCTTGACTTGGCTCAAACTGATCATTCATCTGGACCTGAAATGCTGTGTGAGGTTCTGGTTACCCATTTTGGAAATACAGAGTAAGCAGAAAAGGTGTGTGGATGGATGTGAAGACCATGCTGCAGTGTAGGACTGTTCCTGGATGAAGCAACACTAATTAGATAAATGCCTTCAGATCAAAGTTGTTTTGGGTAGGGGAGGAGAGAAATAGGAGAGTTCTACGATATCTTACATGGTACAGAGCAAATGAACTGGGACTGATAGTATGAAGATCCAGAGAACATCCAGAGAAGTACCCAGGCAGCAAATTCCAGCAGAAGGAAGTACTTTGTCATGCAGTGCACAACTGAACTGTCCGAGTGCTTGCCAGGATGTTGCGGGGTTGTGGGGGGGCAAAAGTACAGCTGGATGTCAACTATGAAAGAGAGATCCATCAATAGCTGTTTTAACTCTTTGATCCAGATGCAACAGCTGGCTTTGGAAATATGTGCACTGCCTCTTACAGTAAGCTGGAGAAAATATACTGGAGACAGCGGCACTTTATACTTGTCCTCTTTGTTATTCTTTCCTTAAGCTGCCAGTGCCGGCCGCTGTTGGAGTCAGGCTGCCGGGATATACAGGTCTCTGTGACCCACTTAAGCTGTTCATGTATTATGAATAAGCTGTAATACTGATAGCTGTTTAGCAGACTCATAATGAGTCACTTGCTGTGATCCTGAAGGTCATGAGTTGTTCCAAGCACTGGCTGTTTGGGAGGCAGATGCCCTGTCTTAACCTTGCACAGATCTTGCGGGTGTTTTCCTCCCACCTGGCAAGGGAAAACTTGTGTTCAGGCTTAATCAGAGTGTCCAGTGGCATGAGATGGGCCATCACTAGCACCAGCAATGGGTGCTCTGAGGTCAGATGTTGATTTATTTTTTCTTACCTGCCTCAGGATATCCATCCTACAACAGATAGTAGAAAATGGAACGATTCCACCATGAAGACAGTCAGAGATATTTTATGTCAACAGTCTAAAAGAATTCTGCAGCCCCCTTAGCCCTTAGCAAGTCAGATTAACCCTAAGAAACAGTGCACACTTTGTAAAGTAGAGATTTCTCATTGGGAAATGTTGTTTCTAGATTTTCCACATCAGCTGTGAAAACATACTGCCATCCAAGCTTTGCAAAACGATTCTTAGAAAGGCCCAGCAGTGAATACTTGGCAAATAGAGGTTTAATATATTGAGAGTCAGGCTTAAAGGCTTAATGTTATGGAAGAGAGTGTCTCTAGAAGAGCCTTTGCAGAAAGCTGCCAGGGGAGAACAGTCTCCTGTGGACTTTGGGTTCTGTTTTGCTGTGGGACAGCTGATGGCAGCTGATAATCTGCCAATTTGTGCTGTGGAAACGATTGTCAGGTTTTTCCTGAATAGCATGATATAGATTAAATGAGCCTGAAAACACCAGCATTGATAATAGGAAATAGGTATTTATTTTCTGGGTGCAAGGAGCTATTCGGAAAAGGTGCCACTCTTTTCTGACCTTATGCTCTGGCTTCACAGATAACCCAATCACAAAAAATTTTAGACTAGAACTGCTGGTCTTTTTATGCCTGCAAATGGCAGTAGTGGGGCCGTTTCTAGGTGGGTTTGACGAATGGCAGGCTGCCAGGAGTGGCATCCATCTTGTATCTGAGATAATGCCGTGGGCAGCCTGAAAGCCATTTCTGACAGGAGAGCATCAAACCAGCTGTGCATTGTGCAGGGCTGACTGGAGAGGTTTTGCAGGAGCAGGACTAGAGCTGGTGTGGCCAGGGTTGGATGGTGAGCATTTTTCTGTGTTTCCAAAGTGTTCACGGACATCAGCCTGTTGTGTGGAAGCCTGGTGTAGACCAATGACATCAGTGATGCTCTAATATCAGACTGGGATCGTGAGAGCCTTGGTCCTGTAGGTGTTACAGGGCAGGGAAGATGGGCTCTTGTGTTGCATCTCTGCTTTGGTGCCTGTCACTTGGCTCCAGTAACCTTCCCAATAGTTTTGCCTGACCCAGTAGCTGGAGCTGTGGCTCCCCTGCAGCCCACATTGCTGTGGCTCTGTTTCCTGGCCGTTCAGGTTGACTGGAGAGTAGCAAAAGTAAATGCAGGGGAAGGTGAAACAAAGAAAGGGGACTGCTATCCAGGCTCTGAACTAACGTGGTGGGATTTGTAGTACTGGTGGGAAAATACTCCCATGACTGTCCCCTCTGCTAGCTGCAACAATGTCCTGTCCCTCCTGGCTTGCTGTTTCATGTCCTGACTTTGATATTTCCTGAGCATGACTTTACCCTTCTCCTTTCTCCATCCTTAGGGGAACTTTGGCACAGATGTCAGCAGCCACCAGAAACCACCAAAAGCTTTTGTGCAGTAAAAATGTGCTCTGTCCACGCTTCATCTTAAGGACTAAAGGCACTGCTTATAATTCTGCACCAGGCTTCTCTGAATTTAACCTAGTTTTCACTTTGCTTAGTTTCCTTACCCTCTCTACAAGGTTGCTGCACACAAACCAGAAGCCTAATGGGAGCTTCAAAAGGTCTGCCAGCCCTCTAACATGCAGCAGTAATCCTAAAATTTCTTAAGAGATGGGTTTGCATTTCTCTGGAGGGAATGTAAACCAAGAGCTGCTAATAATACAGTGTGTAAGGTCTTATTCAGATTTATATAAACCCTGAAATGGTGTCTAAAAATAGTGCCTTGTTTTGCATTCTTGAAAGCAGATTCTCCACACACTTATATCTGCCATGAAGTGATGTGCTGGTAACAAACTGGACTTCCCAGGAGTTGTATGAAAAGTACTGAAAATCCATTTTAATTTTATTAGTCCTACAAAATACACATGAACATATTAAATATGATAACACTTGGAATGGACTGCAGCTGTGGTACTAGCAGGAGGCATAGGGTATGGGAAGCATCCTAGAGAGGTGTCCATCAGAGAAGTGCAAGCATTGATTGCCTGATCTGGAGTAGGAAGGAGTGTGGGGGAGCTGGATTTAGTGAATGCTTTCAGACCAGGACAGAGTGAAAGAATAAAAACAGGCAGTTGGTGCGTGTTCTATGTGTTATGTTAGGTTTCAAGAGAAGGGACTTTTTCTTTTAAGGGTAAGGCTTGTGCTTATGACGCAAGTGTGTAAGTAGATGGGGCTCAATCCTGTAAGGTGCCAGTGCTTAATGTAGAGCTTGTAATCAGTCTTATTAGTTTAAGGAGTATTAAACTCCTTCCTCCCCTGTGTCTGCTTACTTACCATCTCTCTGATCTGGTCTCATGGTCATGTTTTTCACTAGTGGAAAGTCTGAGGTAATGTAACATTTGAGATATGGGTGTAGCTTTAAAGTGTTTCTTAGCCTTAAGTATTGACTAGGTGATTTTGGGCTGTAGTGTGGTGCCTGTGCAAGTGTGTGGTTAATAGCACAACAGAGCTCGCATCCACAGTAGTCTTAAATAGAGCATGTAGCAATATGAAATATATCCTGCAATGAGTTTTAAGAACAAGCTAAATCCACGTGGAGTGTGGATCTTTAAAGAACACATAATCTTTGCCCCTTGCTTTTTGCATGCTCTCCAGGGCTGGGAAAGCTGTCGCTTCATTGTTGATACATAAAGCATCTGACATGTCTCCTATATGGGCTGACTGCTCTAGTAATAAGATTTTCTGTAGGTTTGCCCCTTTATAACTGGTAGAAAATGGATGCACTCATTTAGCTTTTTGGGAAGGTACTCCAGAGGAGCTGAGGATGAGGAGGTGACAGCTGTCAGCCTCAGCTTTCCTTGCCTTGCATACCCTGTCTGGTGCAAGGCAGTAACAGACACAGGCATAAGTGATAACTCCTGTCGATGAGATCATCAACACAATGGTTTTAAAGTGTTTTAGCATGCCTGAATAACGGCTCACACCGTGGTACGTGTCCTCTGACCCATGGCCAGAGCCCTGAATGGCAAGTACAGGCTCAGCACCTCTGAAAGTCAGGCTTTTTCCTCCTGAGCCCTATGCAGAATTCAGGAGCCCAAACCAGCTATAGGCTCTCATATTGGGAAGTTTGGATTTCTGTTTCTAAAATCATCCTAAAAAAGTGAGCTTCCTATATGCTAAGAGTGGCATTTTCATTTTTCTCAAAAAGTGCTCTTGCCCCCACGTCCCCTGCTTTTGCTGCTGTAAAAAAGCTAAGCATGAGGCAGAGGAGCATGCCCTCACCTGCTGGAGGTAGGAAAGGTGTTGGAAAGTATTTTGACTGCTGCTTGTATCAGCACAGTCTGTAAGAAGCTGCATTTTCAGTGAAAAACTGGAAGAATGTCTGAGGATCACCCCTCTTGAAAGGAGCCAGGACCTTCCACAGTGTCCATTGTGGTCTTTACCTCATGCCAGCGGCAAGGGCATACATCCAGGCTCTATCTACTACAAGGTGAGATCTGGGATGAGAAGAACGGATTTGAGTGCACCTGGACGTGACCCAAATTCTGAATTTTCAGCAAGGCTTTTTCCCAAGCTGATCTGTCAGTGGGAATTATATTGGTCCAGCAGTGATGCCTTGAAAAATGCTCTCTGAAGTACAGGTGTGAGCTGTAGCAGCCTACAAGTGTCTGAAGTATTTAGTGTGAGACATTAGTCACACTGAGGAATGGCCTTGTCCAGCTGTACTGCAGGCTTGCATGGTAATTCGATGGAAGAGACCAGAAAATATGGAAACTCTGGCTGCCTTAGTTCATCGTGAGTCGCACTTTGAGGAACATGCATGACAGCTCTGTAGATCTTGCCTGAGGCTCCTATATAGTTTTCCCCAGCTAGGTCATCTTTATTGAAATGCTTACTGGAAGTATCCCAGGACCCGTGGAAAACCTAATTCAGTGTACTTGGAGGGTCAGTCATTTGTTCTTTCCATAGTATTTGCTTCTCTGGAGCACATTGCTCCACCACCCTGCTGTGGTGGTGTCCCAAGCTGTTTTCTGGGAAGCAAATTTTTTGGTCATACCTTCACCACTGTAGTTTCCAAATTCAGTTAATCTCAGTGGAAGCAGTCTTTGAGCATGGAAGCCAACCAGACACCCACGGCAGCAGAGGGAAGAGCTATTTTAAAATTCTAAAAATTAAAAAGTGTTTTTTTCACTTGCATTCCTGGGTCTTGGCCTGAACAAGGAGTAGAGGTGCCAAAATACTGCGAGTGTCTGTTGTTGCAGTATGTCTGGCTGAACCAGAAGCAGGAAATTCTTGTGAGAGCCTGTCTCATCAGATTGCCAGCCAGCTCTGAGCCTTGCTGGTTGTGAGTTGGTGAGGTGGGAATGTGGTTGAGAGAAATATTTGAAGGTAGGTAAAATGGTTCATTGGAAGTGATAGCACAGTACGTGTGTGAAGTATGGTGGTGGTTTTCTGTTTTCAACATAAAAGCAAGAAGTGAATATATGAAGCAAACTTGCATCACCCTCCTTCTTCCAGTGGAGGAGGAAATAGGGAAAACTCCCTGTGCGGGTTGAGTGCTTCTCTGCCAGAACTGTTCTGCCTCTGTGCTCTGCCTTTGGGTCTCTCTCTGGCTTGAAGGGGGCCAAATCCAGCCCCTTAGTTCGTAACTTCCTTCTTAAAATTTGCAGGTCAGGAATTTTTTCTTACCTTAGGCTAGACTCTGCTCTAAAACTTTCCATGTTGTTGTGTGCAGAGCTGCCTTGGCAGGAGCAGGGATGCAGACGCTGCAGTAAGAGCCCCAGAGGTTAACTGCCCTGACCAGGAGACTTGTTCCACCTTGGCTCCATTTCAAGACTGTTTAAAAGACCATAGCCAGTCTGTGCTGCCGATTTCAGCATTACTGCTCCTAGTGGAGCTGTAACAGTGGGAGACTTTAAAGAAAAAGGACATAATGGAAACTGATTAGAAAAGTGAAGAAAGTCTTGGGATACAATAAAGCATTGCTTAAAGAAAGGCGGGAGGGTGGGTAAGGTGAGCCCTTAAAAGGCATGTATTCGATCACAGCAGGGCAGGAAATAGCTTTAGGAGAATTTTTTCTTTGGTCCATTCATAACCTGGTTTGTACCTCATTAACTTTCTGTTAGTGGTTTTTTTCTTCTGAAATCCAGCGTAGCTTATTTCCACTGAAGTCAATGTGAAGAGTCATTCAGCACCGAGCACATGAATCCTTTCGTGCAGATTAAACAAGAGAAGCTCCCAGTGTTGCTTTCATCCTAAAGGGATGAGAAGCACATTGAGGATGTGCTGATGATGCGTGCTTTATTTACTCTGTTTCCGTGGAGCTACAGTAAGCTTACCAGAGGTGTCTTTTCCAGGGTGCTTGCACCATTTTTCTGTGATATACTGGATGATCAAATGACAACCCCTGTGAAACCAGTTGCACTCTTGCCTGTGGTTGCATTTAGCCTGTTAGATTGTTAGAACTTCCTGGTTTATGAAGGAATTGCCATAAAAGCTGCATGGCTTAAAGTGTGCCTGATAGAAAAGTGTCCAAGATCTTAAACACTTTCAGCCATTCCCTGCTTACCTAACAAGTGCTGCGTTTATGAACTGTTGTTCTGCAGTGCTAAAATTTGATTCCAGGTAGCTGAAACTATGCTTCATTATATTCTTTAAGAAAGACAGCTGGGGTTTTGTCTTGCTGATGAAGCCTAATTTGAATGACTTTCCTCATCAAGCCCATTTAATTAAAGATTCATTACATTCTGTATAGTGTAACAGTGAAACACAGAATTGTCCTCTGGGCAGCCAGCTGCCAAAAGGGAGGGATTAGCTGTGGCTGAGATAGGGTAAGAAGCTGGGGGATTAAAATGCAGCAAAGAAGATGCAGGTTTGAAGCTGGGGCAGAATGGGAGGGACAGTGAAGTGTCACTGTGTGTGTCTGGGACCCTGGACAGAGGGTTAGATGTGCATCTATGGGATGCGCTTACCCTGCCTTTGCATAAAGAGTAGACCTCTCGCTGTCTGCTGCTTTCTAAGAAGGTTTATTGTAGACAAAAGAAAGAGGATGGACTCTTGCAGCCTTTTGCAAAGCCTGTATGGTTTGCAGTCCAGAAGATGGAGAATAGAAATCCGTAAAATGATCCTCTGAGTTTGCGACAGGAGCACTGGTTGTATACCAGCTGCTTGGCTTAGTTTTTGTCCCAGTATCACAACTGTATTTGTGGATGGGGAGAAGAATGGTTTGTCAAGTAGCTGTTCAGCAACAAACACTTCCAAAGACACTGAAAACCTTTTGTGACAGGATCCTTGGTGGCAGTTGGCTCTGCACTGGGGAAATGCTTCATACAGTTCCCCTGGATGGTGCAGCGGTACCACTGGAGCATCCATACATGCAAAGTTGTAGGTCCATCTGCTGCCCCAAGGCAGCAATGAACAGTTTGTTGGCAGAGGGGGGTGGGTTAGGGATTTTTTTTTTGCTTGAAAAGAAGGTTGGATGGTTCTTATTTGTATTTGAAAAGAGGAACAACTAACTTGGAGAAGAGCATTTCTGTATAGATCTCATGAGCCTGGAAAAAATTCAAGGCTGCAATTAAAAAGGTTGTTTGTACTCTTTCTGAAGTGCCTGTTCATCTTGTTTGATCTGATCAAGAGGGAAAATCTTATATTAACAAACAAACCATCAGAAAACCTACCATTGCCGGTCAGAGCTGCCATTCTGTAAGGAGCCCACTGAAAACCAGCACTTATTTCTTCTGATCCCAATTCTTTCTGTCTGTTGAGGTTTTTTGTTTAGTTAAGTAGCCTTCGATACTCTGAGCAACAGAACAGTGGGCACAGGTTGTTCTCTAATGTGAGTTTTGTGGTTCTCACTTGGTTCCTTAGCATTTGAAGGTGCTTTGGTTCTCTGCCTGCATGAGCCACCAGTTGGTGGCCAGGCTTCCCCCTGCCAGCTCTCCTTAAGCAGAGCTGTGCACCTGTAGCTTCCCTTGATTGAGTCAGCAGGGCAGGGATGCACCATTTTCTATCTGTCCTCCCAAAATAATGACTCCTAAGCTGCAGAGCTGGGGAGGAATCATTAATTTCTGTAAGAGCACTTGAAAGCTGTTGTTTTATGCGCCAAGTGTTTGTTGATGTGACACTAGAGTTCAGCTGCAACTGGGAGTGGAGAGACAGTTATATTTTGGTTCTGTAATCTGAGCCTTCCACAGCCGGTTTCTCTGGCTGAGATGAGGGAGTTCACAGGTTCTTCAGGAGCCTTAGGATCTCTTGGGTTCTGGTAGGTGACAGTGTGCAGGGAGCTCCATGTTACTTTTAATGCTGTAACAGTCAGTATTTGGGGTCTGATTTGGTGTAGCACAAACCCTCAGTAATTTGGATTAGAGGGCAGAGCATGAGTTTGTCCAAAGACAGCACCACTTTTTTCAAGGAAAGTTCATGTAGCATTTCATAATCAACACTGAAAATCCTGTGTTGGAAAGGCTAACCTGTCATACATTTTTTCTGAGATGTTCTTTATTTTTTTTTTTTAACCGGGTGCATGGACACTACCAGTGTCCCAGGCACAAGTGCTGCTCCAAGTGCCACTCCATGGAAGAGTGGGCAGTTAGAAAATTAGGTATCTGAAACTTTACAGGGCATGATCAGAACATAGAGATTTCAGTTAGAGGTAAAGGAAACACAAAAATAGTGTTTTTCTCTTGGAGGCTCTGGCACAGTACGGTGACAATGACATGTAGAGCATCTCTGCTAGCATGGGGTTACATCAGTTGTGCCCTGTCTTGGGCAGTTCCTTACAGACTGTCTGTTGTTTGCAATGGGAAATTGCTGTTCCAGGTAATATTGAAAATTATATGTCATCTCTTAGCTTGTGGAAGTTCACTTATCATTCCCATCCCCAACTGAAAGGATCTCGTACGTCCGTATATGTGTGTAGATGTTTATATGTGTACTCAGTGTGCGTAACTGTGTGTATGGATGGCCCTTGTCATTGTGAGTGATACTGCAGGGAACTGCTCGTACGTGCTAATGTCTGCTGGCAATTAAGCCTGTCTTTCAGAAATATTTTTGCTCTTGATCTTAGGCAGGTCTTAAACCTGGGACTCAGAGGTAGGAAGAGGAGTGTGCTAAACGATGACTGTAGCTAATTCTCAGAAATAGCATGGTGTTCTTTCTGCCCACCTTTCTCTTTCATCCTTCTCCCTGACTCTGTTCCAGGACGTCTTGTGGAAAAAGGAAAAGTTGTTTCCGTTAGAACTGGCTGTTTTTCTTCTTTCCGGAGATGTTTTTTCACCCCTCTCCTCTCAAGTTAAATGGGAAAACAAAGTATGCCGTATTTCTGCTGCAGAGTTAAATATTGATGAAGATTAAGATGCATTAAAAGACTGAGGAAATTCATGGCTCAGGAGTAAAAATAAGCAAAACTCAGAAAATTGGAAAAATTTTCAAGTGCATGAATAGCTCTTTATCTTTCCACCTTCCAGCATTACTTCCAATAAAATGTTTCAGCATCTTGATGCAACCATTCCAGTTTCACTGAGCTGGGGACAAGAAAGTGCTGTACAGTAACAGTTATGGGGGGAAAATGTTCTGTGCTGTGTTGGTCTTGGACTTCCTCAGAGTATTTTTGTTCCAGATGTTAAACTGCAGTTTTTTTCAGAAGCCTTGTTAAGTTGCCAGAGCATTAGATTTTTTTGAAGGATTTTCCGAACCCCAGCTGATTATCACAACACACAAGAATCCAAACTTGGGCTTGGCTTTCCTGTGCTGCAGCAGCTGCAGAAAATCTGTGCAAAAGCGCAGGTTTACAGCGCCATCATCGAATGCCCTTATAGGGTAAAACAGGGAGTGAGGGAATTCTGCTCTGCTGCCTCGTACAATGCAGGATTTACGTCAGCCATTGAGTAACATCGAGTTCCCCAAAGCACAGATACCCTCACACACACGCTGGGGCCAAGGTGGTAGCAGAGCTCCCAAAAGAGCTACAGCAGAGCAACTCGGGGATGGAAAAAATTATATCCCATCTGCCTCTATCCAGGCAAAGAATAATAGTCTGCCCGGAGCAGAGGCAAAATCAGTCCCCAGTGTACTTTGTTCCTAGATAAAATAGCACTTTTCCTAGCTGAGGGGACGTGATGGTGCTGGTAGTACATGGCATAGATCACACGTTGCTGCTTGATTGAAGTCAAAATGCCACTTGTGACTCCCTCCCTGACCAAGGTGCCTGTGCCCCAGCTCCCCCTGGCCCTGTTGCTCACATTCTTTTCAGCCCTTTGATCTAATCCTTAGGGAAATGGATGGAAAAATCTCCTAAGCTCTGTTTTGTCTAGTCAGTGTTGTCAATAGGAAACTTCTCTTTACAGAAGCAATAAATGGATAAGCACCTTTACTTTGTACCTGCTTCTCTCCTTACCTGCCTAAGTTTTGTCTTTGTGTATCTACAGAAACTCTCAGCTATGGTATTTTTGCACTTAACGTGTCTTCCCAAAACTTGCAGTACCTCCCCTGCTGCCTTCATTTTGCTCTAAAGGGTCGTCAGCCCATATGAGCAGAAACCTGTAACTATCCTAGTATTAAAGACAGCATGGAGCTCAATGTGTTCAAATTCCTTTCCCTAACCACAGTCCTCTTTTTAGAGGTGAATTCTGCCAACCAACTTGGGTGACACACTCTTCTGCGCCAAAGAAAGCTACTTCCTTAGCCAAGCATATCTGCTGTACCTGGAAAAGGGCTGCTTGAGGCTGCCGGAAAAAGGCTCCTGCCTTCCCTGGGACAGATCCCCGGTCTGCTGGTGACTGGGGCAACACAGGGCTGCCAGGGCACATTGCCGAAGTGGTAAACAGATTTAGCACCCAGCAGTGTTTCACTGTCTTGGGTCTGTGCCCGATCTGTGAGGACCGTGGCATTCTTTCCTGGGAGCGATGTGGGGTCAGAGCACTTGTGTGGTGCCTGGGTGGAGGTACTGGTGGGCCTCCCACTGAATGACACCAGGTTGTCCCCTGCCTCAAGAGAGAACCATAGAACAAGACCTACTGAAAAAAAGGGCAAAGAAAAGTGGCTAAGAAGTCTGTATTTTGAAATGGGATTTTGTTTGGTGTGTGCCAAGAGAGTGGCAGCTTGAGGCAGTTGAAGTAGGAAGATCAGCAGTGTCAGCTCTCTTCTGCTGTCAGTATTGATGTCTCAGGGAAGGGATGATGAAAAATAGAGTCCAAAATATGAGATACGAGCAGATGCAATGGCTAAATCACTGTAAAACAGACTGAAAAGCTTTTCAGGTCACCAGAGCAGAAGTTTGTGCCAGAGATCCAAAGGACCCTTTACTGTAATGGCATTAAGATGAGACTGGGATGCTAGAGGAGGGCTGTCCCCATCTCCTGGGACCAGGCACTGTTACTCACAAGGGGTTTCACTCTGGTGTGCCACAGGAAAAGCTCTGCTCATGATTCATGCTTGTAGCTGAAAGGGAAGAGTCAGTGACTTATCCTGTGTCACTCTGTGCCCTCTCTGTGTGGGCCTAATCCTAGCAGAGCTTTTCCGGTTTTGTTTATTTTTTCAATAGTATTTCATAAAGGATTCACTTGAGTCTCGTTTTGTGTAGGAAGATAGCCACATGGAGAGCATAGAAGAAACTCTTCCAGAGGAAAATCTGAAGCTTGGAGTGAAAACTGGTCAAAGAAGGCAGAAATTTGGCTGTAGAAGTACAAACAATCTTGTCTGTGCTGTGGCAGCCTGATCCTCAACTGGGCTTTGGAGAGTGATAGAGAGGATGGCAATGAGTCAGGATAGATATTTGCACTCTGTCGAGGTCCTTCCTGTTATTCCCCTCTGACTCAGGGATTGCACAGAGATCTCTAAATATTTTACATGCCAGTGGCCCCTGCAGCAGTAGGCGTGAGATTAAGCCCATTTTTTAATCAATGTGACTCTGGACAGACTACCCCCACTAGCATCCTCCAGACTCTTCCTATTTCAGAGCCACGGAAACAGAAGTCATCCCTTATTTACACGAACTGATGGATTTGAACAGTTCTTCTTGAAAGGTACAATTATCCTAATTAAGTGAAAATAACCACCGAAAATTCTCGATTATCTTAAAATCGAGATGTTGCAGTTCAATTGTATTTCCAGACTCGGGCAAGCTGCTGGAATGCATGCAGTTCAACTTTCCTCTATGATATAATAGTTTAAAAGAGATCAGGGTACATTTTACCATAGTGTCTAGCAATGTGAGTTTATTCAGACTTTTGGCAGGCAGTTCTGCACACTCTTGCTAAAACTGTGAATCATCCATTGTTGGCTGATTGCACTCTAGTTGCTAAGAGATCTGTCAAGTGCATACTGAGGCTTAATTCTACATTTGCTCTAAGAAGGGCTAAATGTATTAAATTGGAACATGTCACATCCTTCCTAAACAAGTAATTAAGGCGCTGCTATGAGCCTGTCTGATGGAGAGGAGAGAAGGAGCTAGGAACAGCTGGAAGATTTAACTTGTGTTGAGGTTGGTCTCTTCTGTCTGGGAACACTAGACTTACTGCATGTTGGATTTTCACAGCCTGATGCATAGTGGAAATAGAAAGGGGAGGGAGACATTAAAAAAAACAGAATTTCCAAAAGAACTTGTTTTTCGGTGTCCTTGTATAAACCTCTTAAAATGATCTAATGCTTTTTCACAAAATGTAATTTTTAGTAATGGAAAGACAATACGTCAGTGTTTCCCAAGCTGCCTTGCCCCCCGCCCCCTCCCAAGTGAACTCCACCACTCACGCTGCTCCTCCCCAGTTATCCCATCGCTTGGATGTGTTGCAATACGTATTGCAGATGCCGTGTGCTTTCATTCAGGAGCGTGCTTTAATACTCCTGTTTGCTAAGTACACCAGCAGAAGTGGTAAGCAGTCCTATAAGATATCTTTAGCCACCTTGTCTGTCCTAAATAGCCACAAGCTTTTCCAGAAGATCTTTTACTACCCGCAAGGAGAAAATGGATCCATTTGTCAGCAGTAAACAGAGCACGTCGTCTGTTTCTGTGAACGTACTCCTGCCTGTGAGAGGATGTGTGGCAGCAATTAAAAAAAACAAAAGTAAATGAAAAAAGTTCATTACTCAAGATTTTTAGACTCATCTGTTCCTAAAATTACATCATTTGCACTGACATTAGCCGTGTCCAAAAAGTGCCTTAGTTTCTCACCAGGCTCTGTATCTTTTACCCCTTCACTGAAAAAGAAGAAAAAGTCATGAAGTTATGGTGTCTGCCAGTATTTTCTGGTATCCAGACTAGCAGTGACTCCCAGGTTCAGCGTTTCACCTATCACCTCCCAGATCTGTGCTGTCGTATTGGGGTTGGGCTGCTTGCTGCCTATGGGTGGCCTCTGCTTGGGCTCCACAGAAGGGAAAGAGTTAAACACAATCCTTGCTTAGTTATCTAAATGATAAATTATCTTGCTTTTAAAAATAAAGACGCTATCCCTGCATCAGCCACGGCTAATGGTTTGCTTTTACAGTGCTTCTAGGTGCTGTATTTTGTCAGAGCTTGTTACTGAATTTCTCTTCCTTGTGTAGGTCTTTGTAGACATGATTGAAGGCCTTTATAATCCTCTCTTTGATCATCTTTGAAACAGATTGAGCTCTGTGAATGCTGTTTGATAGGGATTTTGGAAATGATGCATTCTTTCTGGTGGCTCCTCTCCAAGCTGCTTGTGACTGTTGGATGTTCTGTGGGGGTGGATGTGGTACTGGAGAGCAGCTGTGGCAGCGGCCCGCATCGGGGTGGTGGATCTGTCCCTCCCGTGTTGCCCTGCTTGTCTGTCCGAAGAGGTCTCTTTAGTTGTAGGGCAGTGGTTGGAGCTCACGTGCAGACAATGATCCTCTCTGGTGGCTTGGCTTACAAAACTAACAGATGGGCCATCCCCTGACGGTGGCCCGAGGCCCTGGTGCCAGCCGGGCAGCCTTCGCAGCGGCCATATGGCAGTGTGGGTTGGGCACTCGTACCTCTTGTGCTGGCCCTGCCTGTGACCTGGTTTGCTCAGAGTTTCACACTCCCTTGGTGGCTGGCCAATGATGATTGTGTGCCCTCGGGCTATTTCTGTGCAACTTGAGTGACCTTGCACTGATGGGCTTCTGTTTGAAACACACCTATTCAGCAATGATTTTCATTCTCATCAGGTCTTGAGATGTGTGAAAACATTTTGCTTGCATACCAGCAGCAGTGTCCACTTGTATACAGCTTAACCTGGTACATCAGTGCTAGCACTGCGAGTTATGGTCACCATTTCATCCGAAGCTGTTTTAAACTAGATGAGATTGACTTGTTATAAACACATGATGATTGGTAATAATTATTTTTCCTTCTCTTCCTTATTACTCCCCTGTCAGTCATTTTGCAGATTTTTCTAGCATTACCATTAGGCCGTAAGGATGATGAGCACTACAGAACTCTTCCTTAGGTAGAAATCATCCTCAGTTACTGTTTTAAAAGTGCTGGTTAATAACTGCTGTGTAATGTCTTCCTGTATTATGGATTGGATGAAAATTACTCTTTGTAATACTATCTGAATATTTAACTGCCTTTTTACCCATGCAGAGGAGAAATATTTCCCTTTTTGGTGTGAATATTGAAAGTTTCACCTTTTCCAGGTAGTCATGAATCAGCACCACTGTTGCTCTTCCTGTTGCTCCTAAGGTGGGGAAATGAAGGAAGAAAAAAAACTGTTTTCATGCATATTGATTCTGCTATCCAGAGATTTTTGCTAGGTCCTTTTGCTTTTATAAATTGTCCTCATTTCTGATACACTGCACTAAAACTTGCCATAATTGTTTTGGGGTTTATATCTGTTTTAATTTCATCTCTGCATCAATTAACTTAGACTTTATCTCTGATCCTTCATCTAGTACAGCATTCTTTTTCACATGTGAGAGTGGGTTTTCTGGACATTTAATGACATTTTCTTAAAACTGCTCCTAGGCATCATGTATTTTTAGCATGCAGATTAGCTGCTTAGTGATTTAGCTCAACTATTTCAGCTTTGTGAAAATAAGGCTTTTGAAAATTATTAAGTCTGTGTGCTATGTAACTGCTTTTACTTACTAGGAACATCCATTTTGTCTATTAATTCTGTCACTTGTTTGGTGCGTTTTTCACTTCATCACTTGGTCTGCAACTGAAAGGGCACAGAGTATCATCTGTATTCTGAACAAATTATCATGCCTTTGGAAGGTATTATCCTCTAACCATGGGCTAGGTTTTTCAGGAGCGTCATCTTTCTGATCATTGTAACAAATTATTTCTGAGGGAGTAGCTTTATGTCTTCCATGAAAGCCAAGGGAGTATTGAGAAGACTTGATGTGTTCCAGTATGTTGGAGGCTTGCTTCCTACCTTTGCCCTTTTTTTCAACCTGTTACCTGCTGAAGTGGAAGCTGACTGTGGAGGAGGCCAAACAAAATATCATGTTCTTTTTGCTCTGACCTCGCAGACTGTATTTTTTTCTTCAGCTTCTCTTCACTGTTGCATAACTAGTTAGAACTTTCTTTTGCCAGCCAAAACAGGTAGGAAAACAGGATTTCTGTATTTGCCCTGAGCTCTTACAACTTGTAGAAGATGAAAAGCATTCAGCAGTAGAGACCAGTTTTAGGCAGCGGTAACAGCTGCAAAGAATATAGCAGTCATTATTTTCCCAGGTTTCCACCTCATTGCTTGACCCCCAGATCTGTAAGAGTGCTCACTGTGGAGTCACACTGGTCAGCAGAAGACCCTTCTTACTGAAGGTACTAAAAAAACTTGCTATACAGCATATGCTTGTCTGTGGTCTCTGAAGTGTAACCCAGTGAGTGTGAGGAGTGAGTGAGGAACTCCTGAGCTGTCTTCCGTAGTTGGGGCTGCATAAATAGCAAGTTTTAAAGCTATTTTTAAAAAATATTTGTTCTTCTCCAGTATGCTTGCAGGAGATGCACTGAGTGCTCAATGCCACAGTCAAAGGCAGCTGTCCATAGACCAGGTGGTCATGTTAATGTCCCCCATGGTTGCAACGTGGTGCAGGCATTTCCCTCCTCCTAGGCTGGGTGACAGGGCATGTACACAACGGAGTCTCTTTGGTGGTGGGCTGGGGCTTGCCTGGCTGGGGCTGTGGTCCTCAGGGAGGCTCAGCCACCGTGTACAGCAGTGATGTCTTCCCCAGTGGATCAAGGAGTCCCCAGTAGCCCAAACCAGAAACAGCTGCCCGATGCTTCTCATGGCAGGAGTGCAATCAGTGGTTTTCATTTAACTTTTTCATGAGTGACTGTTGTTCCAGCCCTGGGATCACCTTCTGTCTGCAGCAGGTCCTGCAGGTATCTGCAGGCTCTGGCATCGTCCTTGCCTGAGAATGCTACAGTTACAAGCTGTCAGGTTTCTTCCACACCTCTGATGGTGTTGATAGCATCTGGTGAGGTAATAGTTTCCATTTGGTTACAAATAGATAAATTTCAGTGTTTCCCTTTATTTCTGTGTGGTGGCGAAGTTGGGTAGGACTGTGTGGAGAAAGGAAGAGCCATTAGACTGACTATAAAGCAATACTGGAGTCTGATGTATCATCAGCTCTTGGCTGTTACTCCAGCAGATGTGCTTCCTATTCCCACGTGAGTCTGGAAGTGGGCTGATATCGCCCTGCATCCGTCAGTCATGGCGCTGCTGCCTGCTCTGGGCAGTGTGGGTTTGTGCCGAGCTCCCGCATGGCAGGGATCACTCCAGACGTGGGACACATCGGGAGGATCACGATATCACCATGTCCCCCAAAGCAGAGCTGGCAGCAGGCAGGAGGGCAGAGCTCGGATGCTCCAGAGTGTAATCCCTTGGGATCATTGCTGCTGCTCAGCAAAGGGCACTGACTTGAGTGCAGCGAAACACGGGCATGTTCTACCTCAGACAGAGAAGGCATAATTAGGAAATGTAGGTCATCAAAAGCAATTAGCCCAGTGCAGTGTAGCTGGGAAGAGTTCTTACTGTATTTACTTCCTCCTTAGGGTGGCTGTTAGTAAAGAATACTCTAAGTGAAATCCTCGTTTCTAAGGCACTTAAAAGCCTGCAGAGAGATACTTCCCTCCCAAAATAACTTTGCAAAATGAAGTCATCAGATAGTGAAGAAGCTGCATCCACAGTGCTCCAGGAGTGGGATTGGTGAGCGAGTGAAGGAGAGAGGGCTCAGTTTGCAAAAGCACCCCTTTTTCAAGGAGCATGATTGCATTAGGAGTGTCACATCTAGTGTCTTTCTACTACAAGAGCTTTAATGAAGTAGAATCTTTGAACAGTTGCTTTTTACTTACCTGTTATTTTTGCTTTTCTTCAGTTTTTTTTTCTCTGTCCCTTTGCATTACAAGCTTCCCTTTGTTTAAATCCACTTGTATTTTATGCATGAACAGTGGAAGATGTTTCTACAGTAGCAAAGCACAGACTGAGTTGCAAATATGGCACAGAAGTTTAGTTTTTTAAAATGTAACACTGTTTCTACCCCCGATTTCGCTGTACCATGTATCTGAATGCAATGTTTGGCTCTACTGAAAGAATGTGGTCTCAGGATATGTAAAAGTGTGCGGCAGCTTGTTTGGCAGGGAAAGGAGCAAAACAATGAACCACACTGCACCTGTTAGTGCTCTTAAAGTGCTTTCCTTACAAGCATGCAGACATTTGCATTCTGCATTTATTGTATGAAATGAAAAGGGACATCTTGAGTGGGAGGAAATTCATCCTCTTCTGCCTGCCTAGAGCTCAGGTCTTGTGTTCAGGTTTGCCCCTCCTAATTCCCACCTGCAACTAAATGCTCTCCAGACAAATCTGTGTGGAATTGCAAGCATCATTAATGCAGGTGATCAAAGCAAGTGTCCTCTGAGAGTTGAAATTACACTGCCTTTAACTTAAAATAAGCACCTAAGCAATTTCTTTTTAAGAAATCAAAAAGGTGTAGTATTCTAATCTAGGTTTTGGGTTGAAACTTGCTCAGTACTCACCCATCATTGAGTATTAAAAGGATGTGTGCTGCATGTTTAAAAAAATGTTTCAAGTTCTCTATCCATGTACCTATATTGCAGAAATTGTTTGGGCAAATTGTTTAAATGTCAGTGCTTTGAAACTCATGTAGTCTTAAGGGTATTTAAATGCATGGAGGCCTTGAAGGAATTCCTTTGGCTTGTATTTCGTTAATATTTGTTGCATAGATCAGGGCTGTGTAGATCAGAGTTTGTATGCGTGCCCCTTTTTGTCGGGGTGAAACATCACTGTGTGAAGGGCAGGTGGCTGTTCCCCTTTTCCAGGGATTTAGATGTCTGTCATAAATAAGAAATCCACGGTTTTTCAGGACTGCTGCTGGTGTATCACTTACATCCAGAGTGGTGCTCGATCACAGGGCAGACATGTGCCTTTCACAGCACTTGTAGCGTAAAGGTTTTGGAGCAGCTTTGGGAAGGCTCCAGTGCTCCCTCCTCAGGGCTGAGGCCGTGGTTCACTATCTGGTGGGTGGCTGTCCTCTCTTGGGCAGGAGGACTGAATGTTGTCATGTAGGACGTTTAATCACCATAAACTCCCTGTTCTGTGACTCCCCAGTCTTGTAATTTTTCTGAGCAACAGTGTTGCAGGTCCCCTGAGACATTAGTGGGGGAAGAAGGGGAGGCAGGGTTTGAGCAGGCTGGTTAGAAGTAGGAGCTGAGTTTTTTAAGTCCTTTGTTAATGCAGTTAACATGTACGTTGCTGTGAAGGTAGAATATGTGCAGTTGTTGATGTTTTTTAATTATTATTGTCTGTAGTTTTACAGCTTAAAAATGCAAAAGGTGAGGAGAGAGCATGTACTGCAGTCCTTCTGGCTCGAGAGGCACAGGAGGGTGAGGGATGTCCTGGCAAAGCAGCCCAAGAGGTGCCGTTGTGCCTCTCTGCATTTGCAGGGTGCATAGGAAGCTTCTGGGGGATAGAGGCTTTTCTCAGCCCAGTGCTGTAGGCTGGGCTGAGCTCGTGGGGAGACTGCAAGGAAAGGCAGGACAATGCACTGGTAAGTTTCTGTCTCTTTTAAGAGACTGCACCAGCTGCTGTATCTTGCACGTGCTCTTTATGATTTACCGCTTGCTGCTTTATCCTTGTTCCCTCCTTAAGGCTGTGAGCCTCAAATGGGAAGTTGGTGCCGAAGCAGGACTTGGAAAAGTGGCTCTTTCTTTTCCATTGTCGCTGTGAGTTCAAGGAACAGTAGCCAGAGATGGACAATTGCTTATGCTTACTGCATATTTTTCTTTAAGAATTTATTAAAACTTTTCAGTATAGTATTTGGCTGCTAAAGGTTATTTCAGGCTGAAATGTCCCAGCTAGCACTGCGACGGTTAATTTGATTATTAGACGATTTCCAGTTTGAGTATTTATATTGAGATATATTATTGACAGTTCAAAATCATTGGTGTGTCTTCAGGGATTTAACTCCAGTTCATGTATATGAGCAAACTTCCATAATCCTTCTGGCATGACACTTTTCTTACCTGCCTGTGGAAACCTTACTAGAACTAGCTGGGAGATGGAAAATGGTCAGAATTTAAATTTTCTGCCATTATTGTTGTTGTAAATGTCTAGACGCTTCAGGGCACACTTACAGGATGTGTTAGCATAGCTAAAATTCAGCAGACAAGTCAACTTCTCTGAAAGCGTGAATGAAACCTATTATTAGAGGGGAAAAAATGCTGGGTTAGTATAACCTCTGCCCGTGGGGCCCTTGTTATAAAATAACACGGGAGCAACCGGATGCTCCTCCGTGAAAGGCCACTTACTGAGTGAATTCAATGTGAAGAAAAATATTCTTTGTTGCTTCTGACCACGGCCATTGCTCCTTGAGCTGAATTGGCTCCAGAGGGAGCCAGGACTGGCAGATGCCCTCTGGAGTAATTGCTTCTCCTCCCTGCCCATCCTTGGTCTGTGGCAGTGGAGACATGGTGGCAACCACTGGGTCTTGTCTGGAGCTTCCCACCAGAGAGACTGAATGGGATCAAATCTTCATCATGATGCTTCTTGGCCATTTGTGCAGCTGAAATCTGCAGGCTGGCTCCCACATACCTCAGCGAGATGATGGGAAGAGTCAGAGCTACATGGTTGGTGATGCTTGCCTCATGGGATGGAGCTGGTTGGGAGCTGTTTTTCAGCAGTATTTGGTTAGTCAATATAAAATTAAAGCTTTTAAATACCCTCTGAAAAGGACACTGATATGCTTTTCAGTGTTACAAATTACACAGCTTGGGGCCTTCTTGGTACAAGGACATGTGCACACAGCAGACCAGGAGACAATGGCAGACGTGCCAGCAGCTTGACAATTAACTGCGAAGAATCTAACAAAATCCATTTTAATGCAAAACAAATACTCTTGAAGTTTTTCCAGAAGTTTTTTATATTTGATTGATAAAACTAAGATTTAGTAAAGGGAGTATGAAACAAGTTGCTGAACTGCAAACTCAAATGAAAATTCATACCAGACCAAGCTTGGCTGAGCACTTGGGAAGCTGGGAGGTGCTCATACTATTTACCACCGTGTTCAAATTGTGGACACCTTGTTCAAGAAGCTGCAAAGCCCCACATTTCCCAGTTGAGGGTATTTAATTATTTTTCATTTTTCCTTTGGAAAGAATTCCTTACCTTAAAATAAGCAGAGTATCCTTGCCAAAGATCTTTCAGCCTCTTTAAAATAGGGCATTTAGATTACTGGGGACAAAGTGAGTGTCTTGAATGCGCTGTGTCAAGGCACGAACAAATGGCACAGAAACAGTAGTACAGTACAGAGTGAAACCTGACAACTTGGTGTTAAAGGAAAGGAATGCTACTGTATGGTTTGATTGTGATCAACTTATCTTCAAGTGGGTTTATTAGCAATTTAATGGAATATTGGTTATTCAAGAGCCATAATAGCCCTGGTTGAAATGTCCCTTCTGCACGGTTTTCCCATACCCTGTGGAATGAGCAGAATGTGACAGTTGAGCTTTCAACAGGCTTCATGAATTTTAAATACTTTTCAGCTGTAAAATGGGGCACATGGCGTTTGGTCAACGATGGACAAGGAGCTGGCAGCCGCTGAGGGTATTATGGGATATTGAGTGTCTGGGAGATAATGAATGCTTGGCTTATCCAGGTGCATTCTTGGCCTGCTGTGCATGTCCAGACAGAATGGAATATATTTCTCTGTCCAACATTTAACAATTGATCATTTTGTAATTGTAAGCAGAAAGTATTTAGAACATTATTTTCTCAGCATGCCTGTGTACGACTTAAATTTCATGTCATCATCCTTATCTGGCAAAATCTCCTCTGTTTTTCTGTAACAATGCATTCATGCCGCTTAAACTTTTCCACTAACCTGATTTTATGCTTAGTGGATCTTAGAGACTATTCTTCTAGTGAATTTAGATCTCCATCTTTTAAAATATCCTTTTTTTTCCCTGTGAATTTTTTAAACCTGACTGAAATTATTTCCACTTGCTGTGGGTTGAAATTTCAGCCCAGCTTTTTGTAGCAAGTGAGCTGGTTGCTGGCTCCTGCTTTATGGGAAATAGTGTCCTTGCATTTTAAAGGCCAAATGGTAGAAGAGAGGAAGGGGAAACTCAGGCATGTTTTATTCCTGGTGAGCTATGTACAGTTGTTCTTATGTGCTTCAGTTCTGCTTAGATATTAAAACACAACATGTTCAAAGGACAAGATTAATTGTGTTTTTAACTGTATGTACCTGGAAGAGGAGGTTGCTGCATGAATTCCTGAGACCAGTCAGACTGGAGCTCCCCTCCTGCTTGGTCAATAAGCTTTTCTAGGACAAGAAACGTTGGAGGCCACCTGCCTCATTCTGGTTTTCCTACGTGTGCCAGTCCCTCTCTGTGCTGCCCTGGTCCAGCTTTTTCCATGTTTCCCCTTCCCTATGAATCCCTCGTGGTACTGTGCTTACCCCAGTCTCAGGTCACTCTCTTGGGGCAATGGACACTCTACACCAGGTACATCAGCACATCCCTTGAGACTGTTTCAGCTGTAGGGCAGTAAGTGGGTTTGGATCCATAATTAGCAGTGTGTGGGCAGTAACAAATGGGGTCATTATCTCTGTGGCCCTTTCTGAACTCCGTGGTTCATAAACCCCCAAAACTCTGCCAGAAACTGCACCTGCTTGGTGCAAGCTTTGGTTAAGCATGAAACTGTCTCAGAGCTGCAATCTAGAAGCATTAGTGTGGGATCTGTGTATCAGGAGAAACTAAAAATTGTCTTCTCCTTGAGAATACGGCTTGGGAGTACCTTGGTGTTCCTTCTTGTCCCTCCTGTGGCCTTGTTTGATGAAAAATTGTTGAGCTTTGAGGACAAGCTGTGCTGGCTGTGTGCTGGTTGGTATTCTGGCACAGCCACTGAGCCACTAGAGCCTGACTGATGCTGCTGTGCAACTGCCCCACTATCTGGGAAGGGGCCTGACCTTGGACCTCCATGCTGGCAGAGAGTGGCAGGGTATGATCAGCTGAAACTCCAAAAAAACTTTTTCTGGGTGTTGTGATGTTCAGCCTAGTTTGGTGAAGTCATGCTTGGATTACTCAGAACTGAGCAGTCCAGATGTGATTTGTGTGGGTGTCTTGGGAGCAGCGTATCCATCCATGTCATCCAGGAGCATGCTGCTGAGCAGCTGGCGATCCACTTTGGGACCAGGCTGCTGCTGGTCTTTACCTTTTCTCCCCTTCTCAAAAGAGGCAGTGGGATGGACACAAAGGCTTTTTGTTGGGTGAAAAGGGAGACAGATTGCCAAAGCAAATCTGTCGGCTGGCAGAGGTGGGAATGGCAGGTACAGAATGTCCTTGCCAGGGCGTGGCTGTTGGTAGGACAGAACTAACCTTTTCTATCTTGTGCTTGACACACTCTTACTGCATGACCTTCATTGAGTAGCAGTGATGGAGCGTCTTGTTCTTCTGCTGTTTTCCTGATGACCTTTCAAGAGCCAGGGCCCTTTCTGGTATCAACACTGGGAGCATGAGTTGGAAACTCTACCACCACCCACGTCCCATAAATTTCTGAGATCAATATGCGCAAGGGTGTGTATCTGACCTACTTAAAGCAAGAAAACAACCAGTAGTGGGTTTTTCTTCTCAAAAACCCTCAAAATTATTACAGCAGTGCTTTATTTTCTTTGAAGCCTGTGCAAGTCCAGAAGGGCAGTGCTTATCGTGAAAAGGAGACAGACTTCCCTCGTGTCCAAACAGAGCAGATTCAGGCAGGCAAGAACCTGGATTGTGACCAACACTGGTATCTGGTTTTGCAAAACTGAAGTCTACCCTTTCCTGGCCCCGGATTTGTCCATCTCTATTTATAGCCTTTACTCAGAACCTTGCTGAAAAATGTATTATATATTGACAGTGGCACTTTGTGAACTCAGAGCTAATGGCTCCAGAAATAATCACCTTTGAGATTATTATAGTCTAACTTTTGCATATGTTAGGTCTGACATTTGCTTTGCACAGCTATGAATGACTGTTTAAAACACAATGAAATAAAGTCTGAAATGCAGTATTTGTGATTTAACAAGCTGGAGAAATAGGTGGTGGATGTAAACTTTCAGGAGACAGTGCCGTAGTGTGTCTTGGACTGAGAGCCCTTTTTGTTAGAGCTGTGGTTGGTCTCTGGAGAGCTGAGCTGTGAGCACGTGGAGCTGAGCTCTGCTGGCTTAGAAACCTCATTTCATCTCTGGGTCATTGGATGGTCTCGTGCCCTCCGAATCTCTCTGCATCCTTTCATTTAAGACAGGGCTGGAGGCATCTTCCCCCTTTTACCAGGAGCTTGGAGACAAAGGCAGATGGGTCATTGCAGTCATTAGAAGATGCCTGATTTGGTACCATCCACGACTTCTGCCAAGCCCCAGCTGTGCCCTGCCCATGGGGCATTTTGGGAGCCTGAGTGGCGCCTCGCCCATGGCTCCACCACCCAGCTCTGGCACCCCAGGGGAAAAGCTGCCCTGCTCTTGGCAGGTGTGAGATGGTGGCTTGCAAAATCGTTTTCCTGTTTCCACTGTCTTTAGGAAAGATAATTTCTTTCTTACTGTCAATAACATAAATCCCGTAATATGGTTAGTGCACAGGAGACCAGTAAATAATTTAGGAAGCAGCCTATGCTTAGAGTGCATCAAGTACTAATATAGAGAAGGAAAAAATCCCCGCACATCAGTTACAGTAATTGGTGCAAGGCACCAGTCCAAAGGGTAATGAGCTCCATTTTTAAAGCACAAGGAAATTAGATTTTTATAAATGTCAAACGTAGTTATTGTCCTTCTTCCTTGAAACAGAGCTGAGCTGGCTGGAGCCCATTGTCTCTCAATCAGCTTTGCTATGGATTAGACACATCCCGTCTCACACCAGGAATGTGCTTATTAGAAAAATATCCCTGCACAAAGCATACAAGCTTTAACACTCAACCCATGTACTAATGGATACATGTACAATAAGACCCAATATCACGTTACAAACCTTAAGCTGACCTGTGATAATAAGATACAGAAATCTGAAAGGATACAGATGAGTGCTCTCTTTGTGTGCAACAATTTTGACTACCTGGGATTTTAGTTTTCAAATAAAGGAGATAAAGTGAGGGAAGGTGACTTTTCCTCTTGGCTGCTTATTAAAAAAGCAAGCAGTAAGTCTTCTTCATAGTGACAATGCTTGTAATCAGGTCGTGTTCACATATTTTGTGTATTTTTCTGGTGTCTCCTGGGTAACTGCGGTTTCACAGAGGACTTTGTCAATCCACCGTTTTTCAGCTCTTTCCTGGAAAAAAAGCAAGAGGTGGTTATTTGTTTATACATCAAAGCTAGCTCTGTGAATTAGTCTTTCATTCATAATGAATGAAAATGTCACCGATATGTGTTAAGACACCACACTTCGGAAAATGACTATCAGTTATTTGGGGAGAGTAAAATGTGAGGAGAACAGAGGGCTTTGGAAAACCAACCCCCTTTCCTACATCGCATTTTTAAACATTTTATGTGAGGATAACAATCACCTGTCCAACCTTAGCTAGAGATTGTATCTTGTTTCATCGCTGTAGGAGCTCTGTTAGAAAGTACCACAATCCTTCATGATGTGGGGGGGGGTTTAAGGATGGAGCCAAGCTTTAGATTCCCTCTTGCAGTGATGAGATACAGATTCAAGCTACTTGTGTGGACTTTACCCCATCCTAACCCAACTCTGAATGCTGTGTATGCTTTTTCCGAGATGGTAGTGTGTCAAAGACGTTCCATGGGCATGCTGTGTTGGAGACCCTGCTCAGGACTGCTGCAGGATGGCTTCAGAGATGGTATGGTGGGGATCATGCGAGTCTGCGCTGTCCCCTCTACAGGAAATTCGGCAGATGGGCCATTCAGTCCTAGTTTGTTTTTCTGGAATCCTTTATTTACAAGTGTGCTTCTTTGTGGCTTTTTTTCAGTTGCCTTTTTAATAATGTCACGTTTTTCCTCCAGTCTTCTTCATCTCAGCTTGTGCTTTTTTCATTTCTGCTTCAACTGATTGAAGTTTTTGGTGTTGCCTGTAGGGGAAAAAAAAGAGTAACTTGAGACTTCTATTTTACACTAGCAAGGGATGTTGAAAGATATTCCTAGCATGCATGCATCAGCAGACATGTGAACAGCACTTCCCAATTAAAACTATAAGAATTTCTGCTGGTTGCTTAAAGTCCTTGCAAAACAGTGGTCCTTAGCTTGAATCCATTAACACCCATCATGGAAAAGTGATCCAGCTATTTATATGGCAGTCATTTTATTTATTTAAATTTGGTTTTATAAGCTAAAATGAACCCAACTGTTGGAGGAAAACAACGTGAGGATCTTACAAATGTCTTTAAAGCCTTGGACACCATGAAGCAAATTAAACTAGTTTTCTGTGACTTTGTACAACTTTTAGTTCTGATAACTTTCCTTAATGTCTGTGCTACAGCTGCATCAAACCCTGTAAATTAAATAAAGAAACAATTCAAGGCATCTCTGATGTAGCCTGGTAGTTAAATGGTAATCAGCAGCTGGTGATTAAAACATCCATATGATTCAAATCACAAATCCAAAGTCAGCATTTACATTCCACTAGCCTCATTAGCTAGGCACTTTAGTTAATTGGTACTCTAGTGCAAGTGTTATTAGTTGGCCGTTCTGGGCCAGGGATGTGAAGTGCTGCTGCCTCCCTGCCTGCCCTTCCCTGGGGAGCTCCGTGCTGCCCTTGCTCGCTGTGGCGGTGTCTCTTTCCGGCACCAAGCAGGGTTTGCAAAGCTCGGGTGAAAGCAGGTTTCCCACTTGCTAAAGGGAGCTCTCACCCACATTGGTGACTGGTGTGTGTTTCTCTCATCACAGCAATTGCTGCCCAGCCCTGGTCCCAAATCTCATCACAATTGTTGCACGTTCTTGGTCCCTTTAGGTCTTCAGGAAACCTTGAGGCTTGAGCCTGCCTTGAGCCTTCCCTACATGAGGCACCTTCATGTAGTGTGTGCAGGCTGCCCAGGTTTTACCCCTCTTTGCTCTCTCAGATATTGTTCTGTGCTCCGGAGAAGCTTTTGTATCTCCCCACAGAACATGGGTATGGTGGTCCTCTGCCACAGTAACATCCCCAGCTCTGCTGATGCTTCTACTTCTGGAGACCTGGTCAGGGAGGAGGGCAGGAGTGGTGAGGGGAGCGGGCTCATGGCAGGGATAGCCACTGGCTTGATTTCCTCTGCAACCCCAGACAACTTCTGTTGGGAGCACCTGCTCAGCAACACATCTCCTGAAAGGGCTTTCTCTTGTTGGTGTTTTGGCTTTGGAAGCTGCTGGAGGTGATAGATTAACTGGAGATAGGTGACCACGCAACAGGCTGGGTGAACCTGGTTTTTCTTGCCATTTGGCCTTCTGCCTTAAATAATCCCATCTGAGGGTTTTATTTATTTATTCTAGCTGCCTGTGACTGGTGTCCCAATTATGAGTTTGCTTGTCCGCCTCATGTCGGCACAGGAGAGTGAATCTGTGTGTTCTTGGAATGGAACCCTGCTTTTATAATGCTCCATCTCCATTACTCCATATTAAACAATTGTTTTCTTCTTTGGAGTCTCTTGACTCTTATGCATGTAGCACCTGCACAGTAAAACCCACTGGGCCTCACAGACAAAAGAAATCATTCTGCTATCAGCATACGGATGTTACGAAATGTTGTCATGTTTGTACAACAGCAGTTTTCCAGTATTACCTCGGCTGTTCCCCACTTATTTTTAAAACACCACATGGGTCCAGTCCTCATTATAAACATAATTTTAAAGAACGCTGGAGATAAAGCAACAAGACTGAGAAAGATGAAGTCTTTCTACTAAGCTTGGAGACTCTTGAGTGCCAGGTTTCTGCCTGAAGTCATTTTAGCATCAGGTGAAACATAGAGGAGGAAAAAGGAAGTGTTAATTGTAAGAGGCATGCTGCAGGCTCATTCCAGGCTGCATGCCAAAGACTTAGATGGTCTTTTGTGTGGGGAGGATGAACCCCTTGGTATCAGAAACCCCTGGGTACAGTTCTGAGTTGCAATATAACCCATCAGAGTTCTCCTGGTGGCACAAAGATCTGCCTTCGTCCTTCACAAGTTTAAACTGAGGCACCTACTTAAACAGTATGCTTGTCCACGGTTTTTTCTCTGAAGTGACTGCAGGGTGAGAAGATGCTAGAGAAGAAGAGAAACCTCCAGAGAGCAGATCAGGCTTGGATAAGGTGCTGCTCCCAGTGTATTCCATGCAGATCCTACATCACCTGTCCTGACAGCCCATGGGGACCTGCTCTTGCCTTTTGAGCCTGGGCTTCAGGATTAATGGGGTCACTCACAAATGCCACATTGCTGAGTCATCGAAAATGAGCAGGAAAAGGCAGCTTAAGTGGATCATATCTGTCCCCTTCCTTATTCCCTAAAGCCAGCACTGCTTTTAGGAGGGTATGTCAGCCAAACTGTGTGCTGCTATTGCTCTGAGGCTGCCACAGCATGCATGAAGGACTAGTCACCATCATATGTCCTTCCCCTGCTGTGGCAGGTGTGGTCTGGCAGAGCCCAGGAGTAGGGCTGCTAGAATTGCTTTTGTTGTTGTTTAGTGCTGTAAGACTAGTATGGTGTCACCTGTTTTAGCTTCCTGTGTTTTTTCTAGAAATGCTTAATTTAGCACTTTAAATAGATAAGTGACCTGTGGGACGTGCAAAAATCCAACAGGAGTTCGCTGTGTTTTCCGTGTTCATTAATGCTTTCTGGGCACCTCTAGTTAACCATGGTGAGGAAGTTTCACTGAACATGAAGATGCTGCTTGTGTGGGATCAAGTTCGCAGGTTTCTGTGGATGAGCTCTTATTTTTATTGACATTGTACAAGTTACAGGTTCATGCTTTTGGTTGGTTGTGTGTAGGTGCTTCTTTTGGCTTACGAGGCACCACAGTGATGTTCTTTGAACACAGCAAGTGTTGGCCCCTGTTCTGGATGGCCAGTGACATGAGCCTCTATAGAAACAGATTCTGCTTCAGGCATCCTCAGCAGCCCTTACTGGGAAAGAAGGAACCTACTGAAGCTGCATTCCCTGCTCCTAATACAAGCCCCTTTCAGCAGGAAACATGCTCTGACTTCCAGCCATGTGTGTGGCTCTCCACAGCAGGCAGTAAGCCCCACAACATATAGGCATGAAATGTCTTGTAATTCTGAAGCAAGGTAGCTCGAACAAGCAAGGAGGACTAGTGCCTAGTAAAACTGCAAAGCCATAAGGAATTTGAATGTTTACTGGCTAGGGGATTTTTTTTTTCCTGCTGACTGAAGATGGGCTTGTGGTAGAGCTGCCACCTCCATGGATGGCAGAACCACTTCTTGTGCCTGAGCAGAGTGGAAGGAATGAACCTTGCTCCTCTGCTGGTGCTTTTTCTGGCCCAAATCCAAGGGACAGGATTTGGAAGAGGATATTTCTCTGTAGAGGGACTGGACTTAATATGTGCTTTGGACCCCTCATCTGTCCCCCCTGAATGCTGTGTGGCTCCTGTGCAAAGACAAGAGCCTAATCTGCCACTTGCCAATCCATCCCCCCCAGACCACAGAGGCCTCTGAAGAGAGGTGGGGAACTGTGATGGGCAGGGCCACAAAGGACCCATGCTAAAGGTGCATTAAAAGGCTTCAATTCTTATTAATTATATGTGTTTCTGGCAGGTTTTAAAAAAATTTTTCTAGAGTACAGTATGTCCTTAATAACTTTCTTTTAAACAGGTTGAAGCCATGAAGAGAGTTCTAGAAAGTCTCAACCTTAATATAGTTGAGATGGTGGATGAAAACGCAACCTTGGATGGTGGAGACGTCTTGTTTACAGGTATAATGGTAGTGAATTTGCTGTTTACATGTTCTGACTGCCTTAAAGACTGCGTGTTACCTGATACCAGCATAATAAAATGTCGTGCCTGTGGTTTGTTGGATCGGTTGTTTACTAAATGTCACAAAGGTAGCTGGGAGATGAGTTCTCGGTGCAACCCTCAATGTGCTGCCTAATACCTGAATAAATGGAGCAGCAGTACACACACGACAAAGAACAGCACTGTGCATACAGATTTTATTTTAGCTTGTAAAATGCCAATAAGAAAAATGCTTTCAGTAGTCACCTGTCTGGGGTTGTTTCATATTTCTTATTACAAGCAGCTGACGTTCACCAGACTCATTTTCAGGACTTGTAAAAGCTTGATGGAAACAATTGTCACTAGTTCAATGACTTAAATGCAAAAAAATGCATTTTTAGTTTATCAAGAAAGTGGTGGAGCTGTCTGTCAGATGTCATGAGCCAGACACCTTACACGCATGGTTGACTTCAAAGATGAAGATACTGCCTGTATTTTTTATGTCATTAAACCCATTAGGCATTTTCTCACATCGGCTGCGCACACGGTCGCTCCCTGCCTCTGCTGAATGAGCCTGTTTGTTTTGATCAGCATCACAACAGCCTGGCTGCTTGCTCACCACGGGGAAAGAGGCAGAGCAGGAAGGGAGGCCTTTCCAAGGCAGTGCAGATCCAGCACTGATTTTCTCTAGTGCTGGAGGATGCTGGTGACTGCAGATCTGCCTTGAGACCGGAGGAAATCTCAGAGGGAGAGGGAAATGGTCAATGAGTGGTGTACTAATCCAGCCCAGCTGTTGTCTTTCCTGACCCAATGACCACTTCAGAGATTTAGAAGAGGAAGCTATTTATGCTTCTGGTGAAATGTGTCTTCTGGAAAAAGATTAATTGCTTTAGATTATCAGCTCACAATTGCAGGTTGCATTCTTTTATGCTGAATTTTCAGTTTAACTCCTCAGCTTGAGAGAAGAAATATAGAAAATTAAAATCCATGGAAGATTGCTTCAGAATGTCTCTAAAGCTGGTCTGCTTTTTTCATTCTAGGCAGAGAATTTTTCGTAGGTCTTTCCAGGCGGACAAATCAACGTGGTGCAGAAATTCTGGCTGACACATTTAAGGTTTGTAGATTCATTCATGTAACAGGAAATACAAGCTGTCATTCACTGAACTAATTTAACAGTTCTACTGGCCAAGATGTTTGTCATACTAGTGTACTTTATTTAAGATCTAATTAAAAAAAACCCCAAAGGTACAAGTTGCTGAAAAGGTTTGAGCATCGTGTAGTGATAGATACAGAAGTTGGATCTGAAATGTGAAATTGCTGCATAAAAATCAGTTGGATAGTGGGAGGCTGTTACTTTTTTAGAGCACATAAACACTCACGTTGTTCATGTTCTCATGTATCAGCCCTGTGTTCCTGTTGCTGGTCCCTGGAGGGGTTTTATATACATACTGTTTAATTAAGTATTGTAATGTATTTCCTTATAGTTGCAACGATAGTAGTATTTGAAACATGTTCTGGATTTTACGCCAGTCTCCCAACAAGAGAAGCTGGTCCAGAGGAGAGTGTCACGCTTAAACAGCTGACACTGTGCCCTGGGGTTGATTATTTGCAGAGAGTAAAATTAATTGCAGAATGTCTCCATATAATTACGGAACTAGGACACTTTAAAAATATTTATAGCACCATTCTTTACTCCCATACAGGATTATGCTGTCTCCACAGTCCCTGTTCATGATTCTTTGCATCTGAAGAGCTTTTGCAGCATGGCTGGACCAAACTTGATTGCTATAGGATCAAGTGAAGCTGCACAGAAAGCCCTCAAGGTAAAGCACATAAGAAAATAATCTAAACAGCAGATCTCTTTCTGGTCTTTCTTTAATATCTGCTTAAGGATGCTGGAATTTTAAAATACATATAGATCAGTGAAAGAGGAAACAAGAAGTACATGTTAGGGTCTCCTGTGTGTGCAAACCATAAAGAATGTCTGTGTCAGGCAAGACAACAGTGATGCTAATTTAACTTTAGTTATCGTGAGGAAATAAATGGATTGTACAGGTTGTTATTCACAGCTTTGTAGACTAAAAATGTGATAATTTGGTGTTAGGAGGGAGGAAGGAGATATAATACTTACTTTGGGTGTTGCCATGAGGAAACTTGTCTTTTAGAACTGTGGTCTGTATCAACCAATACAAACAGTCACAAATGTGGCTTTTCTGGATTTAGTATAGAGCAAGAGAATAGAGGGGGAGGGGAAGTAAATGTTCTGTCGTGAAGGAGGGAGAGGCCCTACACTTGTATAGAGTGTTTATAAACAGGAGCAAAATTCAACTACAATACTGGTTGCTCAGTGCTGCAATTTGAACTTGAGCCAGGGCTAATCTGAGAACTCATCAGTTTGATTAAACCCTTCTGCACAGCTCGGCTAGTCATGTTGCAGTGCATCAATTAGGCTATTGTAACGAAAAATACTTTTTGTCTAAGTTGATCAAATATTGCTGGTAACTAACCCTCAAGTAAACACCAGCATTAATCAAGGTACAGTAATAAGCAGATAATTAACAAGATAAATCTAGCAGTCTCTGATTGTTGGGGGATATATTTTTTAAAATAAATCAACTCTGTCAGTTTTCAGTGTGTTTCTCTGCACTGGACATTTACAGCACGTTTGCATGTGTCTGAGGAAAATTTTTGCTCACAACCTGCCACCTGAGGTTAGGGAGTCTGGCCTGGAGCAGGGTTTTGTCCCATAGCATGCTCTTCTTGTGTCCCAAAAGCATGCTCTTCTCATGCTCCTAGAGAGCTGACAGGTTACATCAGGCAGCCATGTCACAGCAACATTTGGAGTTACCCAGAACATGTTCCAGTGAGTTGGATTGGGCTGTTTCTCCAGGAGTCTAAATCTCTTCCGAGAAATTATTGGCAAACAAATGGGTAAATTGTCTGTCTTGGAAATGGTGGCATTTGCAGTACTGCTGATCACCAGTTTCCCCTAACATTTGAATTCTTGCTTTTTGACAATATATTTGTATTTGTTTACTTGCCTCCAAAGCAAAAAAAAAATCAGTTGGCAATCAGCTTCTTGCAGTCTTGTGGAAATGCAAGTGCAAGAGGATCTCTGAGGTGCTTACACTTGGAATTAAAAGCTGCCCCCTGGATTTCAGCAGATCAGCTGAGCTTGTAGCAGTGCTGTCAGCTGTTCTGCTACCCAGCAGAGTCTGTGGCAGTACAGTCCCCTGAGCTTCTGCCGAGTCTGTTGCCTGGCACAGCCCAACGCGCCACTCCTTTATTGGAATAGCTTGTTATTTTAAACCCCTCCTTTGTGTTGCCATTTTTCATGTCTGGAAATGCAATCATACAAACAAGATGACTGACCTATCTTTAACCGTCTCTGGTAATTGAGTTGTTTTCGCATGTCACATGAGGCAACTGCTACAAGTGAACTGCTACATCATGCTATGCTAACATTTTACATTTAAAATAGGATTTATCTTCTTACTAACAATCTTGTTTGAAATAGAAATTTTTCTTGATTGTTCTTACTGGTGCAACTTATGTATTCTTACAATACTCTAAAAATAGAAAAAGAAATTGCATCTGGTGCTCACATATGGCCAAGTGCAACTGATCATGAGTTCAGTGCAGTATGTGTAATGTAAAGCACTGCAAGTGAGCTGGGAAATGAATCCACAGAGTTTAGGATAATAGACCACATGCTAGAAGCAGATAATAAATCAGAAATGACATTTTAACCATTAAAGCCTCTTCAGGTTCTGGCAAGTGTAGCGTATTTATTTGGACTGCAGCTGAAAAGTGGCACTTGAGGAAACTTGGTGAAAGAAAGAGACAGATTGAGTGCAGAAAGTACTGGGGCCTCTGGTGACTATCACATCTGAAACTTTAACTTCCCTCTGCTGTTTTCAGCATGCATTTAATTCCTTCTTGTAGTTAAACCTGTTTATAATTCCGTACATGTAATTCCACATTTGAACATTGGCCATGGCTCTTGAGACGATGAAGCCTGGGATTATTTTTCAGTTCCCTCGGTGAGGCTGGGGTTTCCTATAAACATGTCGCCTTTGGGCTCTGATCCTGCACTGTCAGAGTTGCTGATCTCTGTTGTGAGCATGAATGTGACAGTGCCATTCCCAGTGTAGGGAGGTGATGTGGCAGTGCTGCAGGTGAACACTCTGCACCACTTTTTCCCCAACAAGGGACACAGCCCTGGGGTCATGTTGGGAAGCAGAAGAACAGGAACTGGCCCGGGACTTAATCCAGTTCAGGTTCCAGCAGCAAAGGCAAAAGCTAGGCAAGGTGATGAAGGGAACTGTGACACAGCATCTGTTGCACAGTTCTTTCTGTATTCTCTTGCTCTATACTAAAGCCAGAAAAGCCACATTTGTGGCTGTTTGTATTGGTTGATACAGAGCACAATTTCCCTCCCCTTTGTGATGAAGGAAGACTTGGACAGGAACAGATGATTGTGGACACAGTCCTTGATCAAACCATCTCTGTCACCCTTTGGACAACTCGGTAGTAATCAGTAAAATGAGGGTTGCACATGTCGTTCCTGGCTTTGACAAGCTCAACTGTTCCCTTGCAAGCAGTATGGATTGTATTTGTATCAAGTTCCTACTAACAAAGTTGTTCTCTTGCCTGTTGAGAAGTGAGTCTGTCCTTTGGGTAGGCTCTGATACCAGGCATTGACCAAAGGACCAGCCCTAGGGTGTCCCCACAGGACTGGTAGAGAAAGCCTTAGTGTGAACCCACTGATCTGGGGTAATGCAGGGTGCCTGGGGATTGCTGACGGATCTTGGAAGGGAGGGCACTCATCCCACCATATGGCCTGAGCTCAGTCCTGCAGTCAGCTGAGTCTGGCATATTCCCCCTGAGATCTGGAATAATGGAGTGGCATGTGAAACATCTGGGATTTCAGTTGGCCATTTGAGAGGAGTGGATGCTAATTACAGAGGCAGTGTGGCCGTGGCAGCTGTCAGGACTGAGCCAGTCAGGGTGCAAGGCTGAGCAGGTGATGCAGCTGATTGTGTAACCCCTCATGTCCCCTCACAGACTTGGCCCAGCAGGACCCAGAGCAGTGGTGACATCTGCACTTTGATGCTGGTCCTTGGTATCCTGGAGTGCAGCCTCATTATTCAGTGGGATTTCTTTATGGTCAGGAGTGTGTTGAAATATCTACGGTAGTGCAGTGACAAGACTTCAGCAAATACCTTTCTTTTTTCCTCCTGCTTTCAATAAAAGCTTGGACATGATTGTCCTGCCTTGTTCTTGACTCTCATTCAATGTCTTCTGTTGAGAGTGGAGCTGCTCATTCATCCCCTAAATTATTCCCTGCAGGACACTATTGCTAATGCAGCTGTTTTGACAGTGGTCAAGGGAGGCTTATCAAAATCACATCTTAAGGATAAAATAGAAAGGAGTCTCTTTTGGATAACTAGGCCCTTGGTCTGTATCCAAGCTATGATCAGAGCAGAGCTTTTAAAGACTGAGCACGAGGAGCTGTTCTCGCATTGGCAGTTGCCCCCATTCCTTTGATTAAATGCCTTTTGTTCTTACTCCATCTTGTGTAAATGAAGTCTCTGTAATGTGCCAGCTTTGAAGAGCTGAGTACTGTTTCCCTGCGTGAGAGGAGGGTTACAGTGCCTGGATAAAGCAGAGGGGTTCCCAGCTCCACCACAGAAGTGCCTCCAGAACAGACACCTAAGGGAAAACTTCATCTCTCTGGTATTCTTAGAAAACAGCCTGTACTGCCATGCAGCAGGAAAAGGCTCAGCTAAATCTGCTCTTCCTATTGTCTGAGTAGTAACTGTCTTTTCTAGTAATGCACAAGTTTGCACGAAAACATTATCTCTTCTTCCTTAAGAATTCATCATTTGTGCCTCTGCTTATTCCCCACATGAAGTCATAATCCTCTATTTATGCTATCACAATGGGTTGCTGTGGAAATCATTACTAATATTAATAACCCAAAGAAGATGACATCAGGTAGGGAATTAGCAGAAAGTGCAGATGAATGCTGACTTTTTTGTAATAAAGGAACAAAGAAAGGTTAGTGAAATACAAAGAACCGTTGAGAACTTTCCCCTTAAAGCTAAACATTAAAAAATGAGACTTTGCTTTTTTCAGCCTTGTAGATAGGAAAATTAATCAATTTATAATCAATTAATAAATTAATTCATAAAAATGTATGCACTTTATCTCCTTCTGATTCTTCATTGCTTTATGAATTAGGGGTACACATCATGTCAGAGGATGTAGGTCTTCACTGAGTGCCAAATTACCTCTTACCTTAAAAAGTCAACTAGTTGTGTTTTAATTAATTTTAGATGTTGTAATAGACACTGCACTTATCTGAGTGTTAGAGCTGTTCAGTTTGCATATGTGCAGAAGAATCTAGTCTTTTGGAAGATAAAGACTCAAAAGTATATATTTATAGACTAGAGATTATTGTATTAATCAGTTTTGTTTGTTTGTTTGTTTGTTTTTAAAGAGTGAGGAAAGTGTCCCTTTCAGTACATGTTTTTCCTCACCAGTAAGGCTGCCAGCCACAGGAGCTGGGTCAGAGGCTGACTGAGAAGATGTCATTTGCCTTGCGTGAATGGGGACTCATGTTTCTATTCCTTTGCTTCTTTTTTTCCCCTTTGACTATTCACTCCCTGAGTTCCTGTTCCAAAAGACAGGATGTTCGTGCTCTCGCCTTCTCGACTGAAAACAACAGCCCACGTAATCCGCTTCCTTTTCTCCTTCTCAGGTCGTGGTTTCCCTTTGCAGGGGTCCTTGGCAGAGCTGGCAGGCAGGTGACAGTGTGGCCATGAGGGCTGGTGGCTCAGGGGCAGAGCAGTGCAGGCGTGCACATGGACGACACTCGGTGCCCATCACGTCTGTGCTGATGCAAAAGGCGTCCTGCGCCAGGAAAAGCCGAGGAGCAGGGTGGGAGAGGTTGCTTGAAAGAACTCTTCCTTCTGGAAAGCATGACTGAGAGGGTGCAGCAGGGATGCAAAGCCCAAAGCCCAGCTGCTGAGACCGTGGGTGGTAGGCGGAAATTAAAGCAACACTCTGGCTGTGTATGGACTAAGAAATTTGGCGTGCTGACCATGGCAGACAGGGGCACTGCTGGCTTCACAGAGATCTTGAATGTAGTTTGCATCTATAGGTCTGTGCTGTCCTATCCTGTATCTCTGTCAGACTTTTAGGTACCTGACAAGAAGGCTCTGATCATTCTCCTTTGATTTATGCTGCTCAAAGTGGCTGTGATGTCCCCTTCCTACTGAGTGTGCTACTCTGTTGTCTCTCCTGCCTGTCTGCATGTCAGGGGGGACATTCCTGATAGATCTTGATATTCCAGCAAGGTCGCTGGCTTTTCCAGCTCTGCTCTTCTGTCCCCTCTGGTCAGCCTAGCCAAGTGTTTCATGGTCACTGCTGTGTTTCAAGGAAGCTCTGAGAAGCTGCTGAGTCCCCGCTCGAGGCACATGGCACTGTGGCACAGCTCACCAGCCCCCCTCTGTCCTGCACTTTCTTGCGTTGAACCCAAAGGCTGCTGCTTTCTCTCTCCAGTGCCAGTTGTTTCTCTAAACATGAAGAAATGAGGAAGGAACTTAGAGGACAGACAGGGCAATAAAACAGTGAATGAATTTCAGTTTAAGTCTAAAGTGATGTGCAGCAGGAACAGAGAGAATGACAATTCTGAATGTTACTCTGATGTTATTCTGAACATCACATATGAAATAATGTGCTCTGACTGATCATTACTGCAGAAATGAGATCCTGGGCTTGTTGAAATTTCTAGCTCAGTTGAAAACCAAATGGAGAATGTCATTATGCTACTGATAAAGTTGTGGAGCATCTGCATGTTGTCTGTTGTGTGCACTTTGCATGCACACACCATTTTAAAAAAGGTAAAGTATAACTGGAAAGATTCAGAAAAGTTCAATAAGGACTGACAGATGCCTGGACAGCTTGCCTAAGGAGACAAACTAACCACGCTATGACTATAACCTGGGAAAAAGACAACTAAGATGGGATCATAGATGCCTAAAAAGTCGGGAATGATGTGGAAAAGGAGACCGGGGATCAGTTGTTCACTGTCTCTTCCAGTGCAAGAACCAGGGGAGCTCTAAAAGTATGTAAAGGTAAGCTCTAAAGGGGCAAGTTCAAAAACAGGAAAGAAAATAAATGTTTCCTTGCACAGTACCTGTCTGAACTCTGTAGCTACCTTGCTACACGTTCAAAAGCCAACTGGGCAGATCCCTGGGCCTAGGACAGTGCTGAGCTGGTATCACTCTGTATGACAGCTGATGAGCTGAGGTTCCTGGAAACCAGGCACCAAATCTTAGTCACCTCCAGTCCCTATCTTGGGATGCAAAAGTGGGTATCATCACCTCTCACCTGAGGCTGGAGGCACCCCACCCTGCAGCACTAAAAAAGAAATTCTTCCAGGTGCTGCGAGAATTTTAAAAAAGCAAATTTGGCAATCAGCAGTATTTTCCAGGTAGCAAGCACTAATTTACCTTTCTCAGCCGTCCCTCCAGATGGCAACAGACTGGCCAGGTGCCTGTCCTCGTCTCTTGCCTTTGTTGTGTAAGGGCATAGGCCTGACGTTGTTCCCTGACAAGCGGCCTTTCCTCCAAGCAGAAAAGAAACAAGTTGTCCTTCCAAACTCCCATCCAGCCTGGGGGCATGTAACTGCCTGTTGCTGTTATTCTTCTCATCAGTTTTAGTTGCCCTGCATCACAAAAGTACTTAATTTTTGTCATTGTAGGTGAAACCTTGATGTAGTTTAATCTTTTCTCATACCTTTCATTCTTTTGGATCCCAGGCCAAAGGTTGCTTAAGCATCAGTGTAAAACAGGCCTAAGTTTAATGTGCTTGGAAAGAAAGAAAAGAGATGGGATAGAAAAAATATCCTAAATAGTTTGACGTGGCTAGTTTTCTTTTAAGAATACTTTGACTTGAAGGATTTAAGAAAGGATAGCTGAAAGCTGATGAGGGAATGATCCCGTGGGTGTAGGGTTACATGCATTCGACTTGAGCTTAGATTTGGTTTTTCTTTTAAATGTTGGGGGTCAGGAGAAAAGGGGTAATCAGTACAAACATCAAACCCTGGAAATCTTGGCTTCTGCTTCTCCCTCAGCATCACACAGGCATTTTTAAGTGTGGTGTTCAATGTCCTGTTAGCAAGAGGAACATTCAGTGTATGTTTGGTTTTGCTTGTGGGGAGCTGGAGATGGAAATGTGCATTGCAGGTGGGTTTGGTCACTCTCTGTCCTGCAGCAATCTGGATGTGAGTAGGTCCCAGAGTGAGTAGGCAGCAGGGCTCAGACTGGGGCCTTCCTCATGGAGGGGGGAAAATTTGTAGCTAGGCTTGGCCTCTTTTAAAAGTGCATGCAGTCATCTTAGCTCTGTCAGTGATAATAGGCCCAAAAAGCATACATATTTTTCCTTCGTGCATAATGCTGCTTCATAGTTAGGATTATTTAGCTTATCCATTACCTCAGTTGTCTGAGGACACACTGTAAAAAAACTATAGAAAAGGCATTTTAGGCTATGTGAATGACTTCAACATAAGGAAAGCATGACTAAGGGCTGAGAGAATGTGCAGTGAAAATTACCCTCTTTAGGCTGAAGAAAATTCCCAGAAAAACTAGGCACATGGGAAATGCCTGGCTCTTAACATAGCCGGTTGTACAACATTTGTGGACAGAAAGCCAGCCCTCTATAAATGCATCAGATTTTGGGATGCACCCGATAGAAAATACAATCAAAGGACCTTGCATTTATCTCCTTTTCTCTGCCCTGGAGTCAGTCTGGCCAGGCATGTGTACTTAATGACTTCACATATTAGAAATACAGAAAACCACACGGGTCTGTAAAGTACCCTGATTGTGTTGTATTGGTGCATTTCTGCTGCATCCAGAGGCTCCCTGTGGGGCAGGTTTGGGGTCTTACTGCCGGGGCACTCTCTCAAGTAAGTGGTTTTTAAAATTTTACTGCAACAGTCTGCATAGTTATAACAGCGATTAAAGCTTGCAAATATTATTTCCTTTTTATCTTAAGAGCTGAGGAAGAGAGTAATCTTGTATTGTCAAACCTCCAGTCACTAATAAAAGCTTTCTTGTGGTGTTGTTCCAGCTAGCCAAGATCCCAGTCCCACTGTCACAGCTGTGTCCTCAAACTCCTGTGCTGCTTTGTCTCACTTTCTCACTCAGGTTTTCTCATTTGTTTCTGAACTAATTCAGCCACCGTTTGTGTGCTTTTTAATATTGAAAACAATCCTCTTAACGTGCCCTTGGTATCATCTCCCAGGCTCCCCAAAGCCGGTCCTTGAGGCACTAGAGCCCTGCCACTTGTCCTTTATTTCTGCTTGCTGCTGCAGTTCTCACTTCAGCATTTTGCAGAGGCAAATGAATGGGAGACTTGTCTTTACCCTTCTGCTTAAGAATTCTTTCATAATTCCCTATGGAACTTTCACAGTGATTCACAATATATTTCTGATGAATGAGCTGTTCCTTCAGAAAACCTACAATATCAGAATAATGTTTCCAACAAGGAGTGGAGAAAGAACAACTGTTTGGGAGCTTAGTGAAATTCAGACATAGTGGCTTTTCTTCTACTGATACATGTACAGATTTAATAAATATTTGCTTAGTCAAGACTTAAAAACATTATGTAGGAAGGAACAGAGAAGCTGCAGGTAGAGGGGACATGTCTGCTGACTCTGGTTACCAGGTAGAAGAGCCACACTAGGTGCAGGCATGTCTCCAGCTGCTGGATGTCTGCAACATCAAGAAAAGCAGAGTAAAACACATCTTGGCAATATAACAGAAACAAAATTATAAAAAAGAAAATCAACTGGGCTAAAATACAAAATTACATCTGGTGAAATAGAGGTGCAAGGATTTTTTTCCCAGAAAAACACATTAACCTTTTATGGAGGTAGATGTGTCCTTGGGAACTTGGGAGAGTTTCATAACATGAGAAGGAACAAGAAATGACAATCTGATAACACTTCCTCAAGAATGCATGGCATTCTTTGTTGTGAGTTTCATGTTCTCCACAGGATGTGGATGACTCAGGCTAGAACATGAAAAATGTATCCAGACCTATAAAGGAATTACTTACCATAGGTGTGGGCAAGCATGTCTTTGTTGCTTCCCAGTATGTTGTAGACCCTGTTATAAATCAGCTACATGTAGTATTTTTTTAATGAATGAGAAGTAGTACAGATGAATGATCTTGCAAGCAACTTAATGACAAACTTAACTGTGCCTAAAATTGAAGTCTGCTTTCTGCTATGTGATGTAAATCTCTGGGTTCTCCCTGAGAAGGGAATCTAGTTGAAAATTCTGGTTTACAAAAGACCAGGTTTTTCTAAAGATAATAGTAGTGTGAATATTTTAAGCTGAAAAAAAAGCCTTTTCTTTGTTTGCACCTTTGCAATGTGTGTGGGAACATAGGTGGGCTGGGGGAGAAACAGGAACACTTGCATTTACTTAGGCTTTCAGTAGGACCAAAGTTTTGGACTTTGAGCCTTGTTCAGTTCTGTGTTACTCTTGGTCTCTGTGAGGCCGAAGCTGATGTAAAGCTGGAATGCTACAATGGGGAGTCAGGCATCTTGTCTTCAGGCTTTTCCCGTCTTTACTAAAAAGGATCTGATCCAAAACATGGGATTGCATGCTTGTTGTGTCCTGAGAGCCTCTGTCTCTGAAATTCCAGCCAGCCAGGGTCTACATTTGTGTATGAGCCTTACAATTATAACCCAGCCCTCTGAAACCCAGCAGCTCTTCTGTTGCGAGGGGGTTATTGTGTTGTCCCCCTGGGAACGAGGATTAGCGCAGACGTGCCCGCTCGCTCCCCAGCACAGGTGCTTAGTGAAAGAGTAACTGCTTGCAAAGCAGAACAGAGGTCCTTGAAAAGAATTAAGATTGGGCTGATATCCAAGCTGGGAACCATTCCTGTCCTGTTTGGTTTAGTTCATGCTCATTATACGAATATTGAACAATGGTTGCTTTTTTTGAAGGTGCTGAGCACCTATAGTCTCAGTCAGTGTCAGGAGCAGTTTTGCATACTCGGTGTGCAATCCTTGAGGAAAAGACCCCACAGAGGATGCTTACCAAGTGCCCTACTTAATCCTGCTGCTTGCAGGAATCATTGCACAGAGGTTTTCTACTGCTCCCTTCAGTTAGGTTTAGTAGATTCTTCCTTAAAGGGCAGAGATAAAAGGAGATATCCTTACTTGCTGCATAGCAAAATGGCCCTTGACTGCCTTGGCAATCACAGCTATTCTTGAAGATTCTGTCCTCCCATCTGTTTGGGACTGCTGGTGTGTTTGACCTAAATAGCTGCACTTTGTGTCTCCTGGCAGACCATGCAACAGATGAGCGACCACCGCTACGACAAGCTGACAGTGCCTGACGATGCCGCAGCAAACTGCGTCTACCTAAACATTCCCAGCAAAGGGCACGTCCTGCTGCACCGAGCCCCCGAGGAGTACCCGGAGAGTGCGAAGGTGAGAGCCACGCTGGGGGTGCCGGCGAGACCTCCGGCATCCCCACCTCGCCAGGAGGTCGCTGGGGATGGAAACCAGGTGCTTTTCAGAATGGGCTGTTGTATCCCTTCATGGAAATAGCAGATGGCAACAGCTGGGAGGCCTGGGCTCTGTTCTCAGTTCCACTTGTGGTGGAACTTGGTCTTTTGTGCCTCTGGTGCTCTTTCCACATAAGTGGATGTAGCAGCAGCTCCCTTGCTGCAGTATGATGTGTGTGAGTCCCACAGCCAGAAGGCCACGTGCACAGTAAATGTTCATGTTGGTTAACAGTGGTGGGATGGCTTGGCACCTGCTGACAAATCCATGTCTGTTCATTCTGTAAATACTTAGAGAAAAGGGAAAACAGGGGTGTAAAGAGTAATGATTTTCCCTTACATTTTCTTTCCTAACAGGTGTTTGAAAAACTGAAGGACCACATGCTGATCCCAATAGCCAACACAGAACTGGAGAAAGTAGATGGGGCACTCACCTGTTGCTCTGTGCTTATTAACAAAGCTTCAGAATTATGAGTTTACAGAGTCCCTCCCTTGTAACTGGCAATAATGTTACACACAAGGTAGACGAATCTGTATCCACACTTTTATTGTTTTGATTGACAATCTACTGTACCACTGTGCTACTAACCCTTGTTTACAATTTTTTGCATTGTGAATTTTTATTATGTCCTTGCAGATGGTATTTAAGGTGGATGTAGGGTTTGTTGGGAGCACATAACTCTGAAGTAAGTTAGTCCCATGGGCTAGCAGAAGATAATTATAATGGCTAACCCTTAGCTTTAGTGATTTAACATATCTGTGTGAGAATTTTATGAAACCCAGTTAATTCTCAGTATTTCAAGCACCTCTGTTGTCTTTACACTGTACCCTTCTGTCTTCTTTTCTCTTGCTTCCTTGCTCTACGTGTTTTTTTCCTTCCTCAGTCTTCTGCTTTCAGTGGTGCAAGGTATTGGGGGGACTGAGGAAAACTCAGTGGGCTCATGAACCGGGTACCTTGTGTGATAGGGAAGCTTTCCATACACTAGCTGGAACAGTGGGCAGTGGATTGTGCTCACTGTCCTGGCCATACCACAGTGCTGCTGCTGGGCAGAGCTGTGGCTGGAATCCATTTCAGACATCAGGTACCAGCTTTGGAAAAGCTTCCTCTGATGGGAGCGTTCAAGGGCAATGGTTGCCTGGGAAGCTTGAATGACAGAAGAAGAGAGTAGTGCAGCCACACAAGTTGCCTCCTGCAAGCTCAGGTCCCAGCTTCCTGCTAAGACCATGACTTTCAATGTGGTGAGAATGGGAGAGGAGTTTTTAAAAAGGCCAGATCCTAGGAAGCCTCTGGACCACAAAAATTAAAGGCAGAGATCCTTCTGAAAAAGTTAAATCTAAAAAGAAATCTAAAGTATGGGGGAGTTAAATCTCTTTGTTTACATTTTTAAATTTATTTGTTTCTCCTTTGTGTTTTCTCCTCTTTTGGAGGCCACTTACTAGCAAAATTCAAAAGAAAAGGGTGATAGAAGGAGTTGAAGGACAGCTATTCCTGGATTATGCCCATGAATAAGGGAAGCTATTTTTTCCTGGAAGATTGGCATTTTTACTTTATCTGCCCTTGGGACAGTTTTCCTTGGAACAATAACCATCTTACATTTTTTTTTAGTGGCATGAATATTCACTGTGGTATTCAGTTAAGGCAAATACAATTTTTGTAGCAAATTCCACAACATGTTTACCCACTGAGTCACAGCTTTTTTTTTTTTTCACCACCGCAAAGTGAAACACACACCATTGTATTCACATGCTTCTTGTTAAATCGTTTGTAAACTAAGGATGGGAGAAATTCCCAAACAGAGGCAGTAGTGGGAACTCTCCAGAGACTGACAAATAGTCTGAGCATGTTATCAGCTTCCTAGACATCTCCTCCACCTTTCCCTGAACCACTTGTGGCATGTTGCTGAGGTACAGTAGGAAGTGAGTGAGGAGGCTCAGGCAGTGAGGTCTGCAGGAAAGCAAACAAGGACATACCGGGATATCCTTTGGAAACCCGCGTGCTGTTTAGTGCAGTCATAAGAGAGAAAACACAAGTACTCCTACTCTTAGCTTCTCTCCAGCATATCTCACACTGCATCTCAGTGGTGATGGGGGGAAAACCTCGTGGCAGCTACCAGGGTACACCTGATGCCTCGTGGGGGCACTGTAGGTTGTGATGACACGAGGTATCGTGGGGAGGAGAGCAGTGACGAGAGAATATATTGTGTATGGAAAGAGCATGTCCCAAAGGAAGCTCTTCAGCCAGCCAAACAGCAAGTGGGGGGGGTTTCTATTTATGACTCTGTTGTCTCAAAGGGTTATCCCAATGTTTCCCCTTTGTCTCTTCCATTCCCAGGCACCATCATTTAAAGCTGAGCCAGGTGATCAGGCTCTAAGGATGCAAATGTTGCAGTGGGGAATCTTCTTCTGCCTTCCCTTGGTGCTTTTTAAATATTTAATAAAGTATCACGCAATTCAAAATAACTTGACGTTAAACAGAGATTTTGTGCCAAAAAGTGGCCCGGCAGTATTGAGCTGTGAGCTCCTAAAGGCAGGCTGTGCTCTGTTAAAAACCTGTGCAGCTGTGGGAGCTGTCATACAAAGCTGAAACAGCCCCCCCATCCCAACTTGTCCATGTACCTCCTGGGGCCTGGCCCCCATCCATGTCCTTCAGTCCCTCTTCCCTCCTCTTGCCAGGGAGCCAGAGCATCCAGCTACCCTGGGAGTGTTAGGCTGTAGGATTTCTATTTTATTTATCATTAAATATTTCTGTAGTATTGGCTTTTTTTTTCTTCTTCCACCCTCTCTGACCTTTCACCTGTCTCCTTCCTCAGACTCTCATTTCTAGTTTGCTCATCAAGGCATGATGAGCACTTTTCTCTTTTAATCCCAAGTGATTTTGCCTTCTGTTTCCTCAGTTCTTACTTGAGTCTTTTTCTTCACTTCTCCTTTTTCACTGTTCACTCCAAAGTATCCCAAGCCACGATGGACTATCCTAAACTCACTCCCTCCTTGAGTAGGTGGCAGGAGAGAGGAGAAACTGAGGAGGCTGCCTTGGGTCTGAGCAACTTCTTTTGAGCTGGAAGAATGACAGTCAGCAGGAGCTGTAGATCCAGAGAGGAACAAGGGTGACTCCTCTTTTTAAGATTTCTCCAGGAAAAAAGAACCATTTCTGATGACACTGTTGTTACCTTGTGTCCTTGAAAGCCGTAGAATGGGTGACAGTCAATTCCCCTGGCTCACTAGGGGAGGGAGAGGAGGAGTCAGGATTTCAGAGCTGAGAAACAGCTGTGTAGACAGAGAGGCTGGTTTTTCATCTCTTGCCATTTAGATTTCCTTGGCTTCAGGGTGCATTTTGGTATACAGAAAGCAAGGGAGTGGCTGAGGGACCTGAATTCCTTCAGGTGTTGTATTCAAACTGTCTAACTTCAGGCACAAAATTTAGGTGCTCTAAAACCACACCTGCTTTCTCTCTGTTGGCCTCGGTAGGAATCACAGCCTCTTGACATAGATGCTCTAAATTACGTCTTAGTCTGATGCCAAAAGTTACCTAGGCTGGTTAGTGGGATCGCCCTCACCTCACAGCTTCTAGCGTTAATCTTTATTCTGGCATTAGAGAGAAAAACATTATGAGCACTTCAGTTTATGTATTTGCAGTATGGTACTAAGAACTAAAATCATGCCAAATGCTTCATGGTCTTGCTGTTTGCTGGTTTTTTTTCTCTGTTGCCCAAACAAAGAATTCAGTTGTGAGGACATTTCTGCAGTGACACATGTGCATCTAATGCATGTCCTGTACATTTTGTCACCAGAACATTTCTCAGATGCCTGATATAAATCATCATTCTTGATTAATATAAATAATAAAATGAAATCCCAAACCAAAAAAGGAGATGAGACACTGAACACTGATAGTTGCCCACATAAAACTCTTGATAACAACTGTCAGGCTGTATGACAGAGCAGGCCTGTACAGAAGTTCTTGTGGTAATAGCTCAGCAATGGGGCTTGAATTACTCATCAAAGGATTTTTCCTTTCAGCAATCAGTTTAGCTCGGTTGAAATGAAAGAGCTAGAATGTGCATTATAGATATTTCATGGATGTTATCTTTGCGAAGAGTTTAGGGAGATCTCTGATGTGTGGGTTTCTTCAACAGAATGTGAATACAGTGTCTCTCTCTGTAATGAAAATGTGAATGCATACTGTACCTTATGAGATAAACTTGAATTCTTCCGTTTATGTATTTTTGTGTTTACCATGCTAATATTCAGTTTTAAATAGATGCCACTGTGTGAAGCTATGCTCTGATTTTTTTGGTGATTTCCATGTGATAGGAATAGAGCTCATAGGTACCACTATGTCCAGTTTTGAAAACAAAAAGCCAGTACACAGAATGCTGTTTGTTCACAGCAAATTGGAAAAGATGGGGGAAAATGAGCTTTTGATTTTGTTCAGCTTCATATATGTTGTATCAATGAAGCCAGAGCCAAATTAATAGAAAACATCAACATCTACATGGAACCATTTGAGGAAAATAATTTACTACTTAAGATTGTCTATTTTTGCTTTTATCAATAAGGAAGCTGAAAAGATAAGCCTGCTTAAAGAATGGTATTTGTTAAGTGATTGTGAACAAAGTATCAGTGGACCTCATGTATTTTCAGAGAAGTTTTAACTGGACGTGTGCTGTAAATTGTATAGAGTTGTATGTGAATCGTGTTAGTCACTGTTTTACATTGTATTGTTCTGCAGTGCACAAATCTGACTACTGAACACAGAAGCGTTACATTCATTAAACTTACAATCTTGTTGCAGTATATAATTCCCCACTTTTTGTGCCAAAAACATCAATACGTTCCATAATCAGTTCTAATAGAGGTTTGCACTTTGATTTAATCTTTTTTGTGACTCTTGCAGTTTCAATACTATGTATCCCAATCACGAAGGAATAAAGTGTCAGTTGTACCGTGCCCCGTGTAGTTTGTGCTTCTTGTTTTGGAACTGAAAGTATATGTATTTAATTTAATACTGTTTCATGCTGTCTTTTTATTTCCAAGCCTATTACATACCTAGAAGTAAAGCCGGTTATAGACACTAGTACTAAAACCCTTAAGCCTGTTAGGAGAAATACTGACTCTTTAAAAACAAATAATAATTTTAGACTCTACATTTAAGAATAATATATAGAGAGGAGACACTGCCTGTCAGTGGTCGTGATTAATTTCTGTCCAAGGTAACTGATGTTAGCATAGTACAGTATGTTTCTCTGTAGTGCCTGTATTTACTGTAACTTACAAAAGGTGAAACTACAAAGGTTTAGTGGCATTCCCATTATGGTTAAATTATTCACATAGCTCTTGTGTCTTTTCTCCCCCACAATCTCAGGAGAGGTGACTGCACTCCAGACATTGCTTTGAGGTAGCATGACAGACAATTGCATGACTTATATCTAAATAGTTCCTGCTGTGTGCTACAGGCAGTGCACGTGGGGCTACTCTCTGCTTGCACCCTGGGGCTCTAATGCCAGTAGGTTCCAGTATTAGGATCCAGGAGCTGGGGAGACCATGCAGTTACTCCAGGCTTCGTGGACGTGTGTGTAAGGGCTCGTGGGCCGTCAGTGCCATCTCCTGGCAGTCCAGCAGTCAGTTGTTCAAGGCCTCAATATTGTTCTTTCAGCTATTTAAGAAACCCAAGATAATTTAACAGAGTAGGAATTAATTAATTAACTGTGGCAAAATAATTACATCAGATTCAAACTGTACTTTGCTAGTATAATAGGACTTTAAACAAAACCATTATCTATTATTCTCCTTGCCAGAGAAGTAGAGACAAAGCATCTAAATACAGCCTTTATACAGATTTTACAACACATGTTAAAAGTATGATTTTTATACTAGTATATTTAAATCAGTGCTGTGCTTAATGAGAATACATTTAGTGTGATGCAGTTAATATTTTAAACTAATTCATTTACGTGTGTACCCATGTCTACAGGAGAGAGTTGGTACCAATTTACTTGAATTTGTTTCTAAATAGCAATGATTAAAAATTATGAAATATAGACAAGCCACACCCACTTGCCACATTAAGAAGTTTCTCATAGAATATCAAACCTGAAAAAAGAAAAATCGTAGTAATTTAACAAGGAGTGTTCTTTGCAAAACTTAGCTGTAGGATATTACTTCACCAAGTAGAGACTTCTACCCTTGAGTGTACAGATTCAGTCCCCACTCCAAGTACATGCTGCTTAAGAAACATCAGTCACGGTCTCCTGCATCATAAAGTCCAGACATGTGGATGCTCTTAACAACTTAACCCCCAAAAATTTGTGATTGCTGTGGTTTAGTAGCTGAAAACATTCCACTGGTTGCTGCAGATATCTGTTAAGTTTGGGAAGGGCCCTCGATCTGTAACTAAACCAAACTCCTTCCCTTCTCTCTGCCTGGGAGCTTTCCTCCTCCTCCTCCTCCCTAAGGAATTGTGTAGAGTCCCACAGCTCTCACAAGGCCTGGGCTGTCCTGCCAGCTCCAGAAGGGGGTTATCCTGAGTACCCAAACCCCTGAGCAGGGATCAGGAGCAGAATGGGATGGGAGCACATGAAACTCCCAGGTTGAGGCCCCTGCTCTGCAGTAAGGACACGCTGCCTGGAGAGGGGTTGATCAATGAGGGCAGAAGGGGAAGAAACCGTAGAACCAGTCACAGCTCTGAAAAGCTGACCGACCTCTTAGAAACTGTGACAGTGTTAGAACATTTTCTTCGCCTTCACAGGGAGTTTTGTAAAAACCTCTAGATTGTAGTTTTCAAAATTTATTTTGGAAATTTACTTTAGAAATTTATACTAGATAGACATTACATATGTACGTACTCAAAACAACACAATGTCTAAAACCTTCCCAGCTGCCTTGAAAGGTGTGATCCCTAACTCGCTCTGCATTAAGGCTCTCTTCTGAATATCGAGTGGCTGTTACTCTTCTGAAATGAGTTCCGTGCAGAGAGTAGCCTTCTTCCTGCTGCCTGGACCATTAAATCCTGGTAGGGTGTTTTGGCATTAAGTCTGCTAAAATACATTCTCTTCTTGTATTCTCTAACCACATGCTCTCTTCCTGACTGCTGAAGTTAAATCATTCCAGTTTGTCTCCTACACGGCTCAAGAATCAGCAGCCTAACCCTCCAGACATCACATGGCTTTGAACTGCACCTCTTGCTGAGCAAGGTTATTAACAAATATTCTAAATCCAGAATGCATGATAGATGTTTTTATCAGCAGGGTTGCATGGAGCCAGTAAAGTCCACAACATAATTCACCTTGAAGAGGAAGAGCTGAAAGGCATGTGATTTAATAAACAAGGGTGGGAGTCAGGGGCTGGGAAGATGCCTGGCTCTGTTTCAGAAGTGCCACAATCAGTTCTCTGGAAGCATCAGAGAAGCTGAAAGCTTTCTGTGTATTTTGGGTGCATAACACAGATTAGGGAGGATCAACATAGGCACTTGAACTTGGAAAAAAAAATGGTCTGCCCTGCAGCCCTCTGAGCAGGAAAATGGGAGATAAATAGTTTACTCTGTATTTTGGATGTTTAATGCAGAGATATACAGCTTTGAGAAATTCAAATGCACTGCTGCGAAGAAAGGCCTCTTGGGGTGGGAGTAACACACAGGTTGGGTTGTGAGCAGAGGTGTGCTGCCAAATGGCCAGCAGTCCGGGCTGCGTGGCAAGGGTGGCTCTGAAAGAGTTTTCACTGGGCAGAGGTGACCTTCACAGCAGTGGCAGGGAACGGAGCAGGCTGGGCGTTTCCTGGGGACCAGTTTGGGGATTCGCCCTGATTTTAACACCCAGCTCTACAGAAATCAGCCCTGTCACCAGGTGCTTTTAGTTTTCAAGTGTTCTGGCCAGGATCTTCATGTTTATTTTAAAGGTGGGACTGCTAGCACTGTAAAATAGGTATTGTCACAGTTAGTATTTCAAGTACGATTGCATTAACAAAGCATGCCAATCAAAAACTTTGCAAAACTGCAAAACTACCATAAAAGGGGCAGTTTTTCCTTATTGACAGCAAACCTCGGTGTTGATCGCTTCTACTTTATGTTCATGTTTATCTACTGGAAACGACAATTTTAGGAGTGCATAAATAGCCCGAGTTGCACCGGTGACAGCTGCAGGAATACCGATTAACGGAGCTCCAGCTGCTGCCCTTCCCTGGGGAGGCGGCGCCGTGTCCCGGCGGGGCAGCGGCTCCCTCTGCTGCCGCCTTGGAGCACAACCCTGTGCAGCGGAGGGGCTTGAACACCCTGAGTCCCCAAAACCTGCGGGCAAC